>MCJB01044575.1:136076-169267 GCA_002018475.1 Nicotiana obtusifolia | reverse complement strand
ATACTCCCTTACCTGTTCCTACTAGTTATTGGGTAGATATTTCGATGGATTTTGTGATGGGGCTGTCGCGATCTAGGGGTGGTCATGATAACATTTATGTGGTTGTTGATAGGTTTTCTAAGACTGCTCATTCATTCCTTGTAAAAAGTATGATGATGCACAACATGTTGCTTCTTTGTTCATTGCTAATATATTAAAGTTGCATGGTGTGCCTCGAACTATAGTTAGTGATAGGGATGCTAAGTTTTTGAGTAACTTTTGGAAGTATTTGTGGGGTGCTCTTGGCACCAAACTGTTGTTTTCTACATCACATCATCCACAGACTGACTGTCAAACTGAGGTTGTTAATCGTACCTTGGGAGCTCTTCTTCGAGCTTTGACCAAAGGGAAGTCCGGCACTTGGGCTGACCGATTACCTATTATGGAGTTTGCATATAATAGAACTGTTCATCGCATGACTAGCATTACTCCATTTGAATGTGTTTATGGTTTTAATCCTTTGATACCACTTGATGTTGTTCCTTTGCTGGGAGATCAGTTATTAGCGTTGATGGAGAAAATCGGGCAGCCGCGTTGCTCGAATTGCATGCTAAGGTAAGGAAAAGTTTGGAGGATGCTTATGAAAAGGTAGCAGTCAAGAAGAATAAAGGAAGGAAAAAGCTAGACTTAAAGAGAGGAGACTGGGTATGGGTGCACTTCCGAAAAGAAAGATTTCCGAACCATAGGAAAGGGAAGTTGACTCCGGGAGGAGATGGTCCATTCCAAGTGTTGCAGGAGATCAATAATAACGCGTATGGTATTGCCGCTTTGAAAGATGAAGATGGTTCGATTTCGAGGATGAAATCTTCTCAGGAAGGGGAGAATGATGCATGCCAACCTGATCAAGCTACGTTCATGCCATCAATGTTGGATAAGACAAGACAAGGCGTTGGTTAGCCTTGATAGGCGTTGAATACATTGGAAGGTGGCGTGTGATGTTGTGACTATGTTGTGATTATTGTGTAGCTATGGAAGACATTAATTTTTACTTGTTTTGGAGTCCTGCGTAACTACTTCTTAAACTTAACCAAATTGTGGCCTTTTTGTTAGTTATTTGTTTCCTAGTTGATTTAGGTTATTAGTTATTCTTTTCCTATTTGAGTTAGGTAAAGGCTCATTCTATATAAGCCTAAACACTTCATTATTTTTGGAACTTTTACATCAATTTTACAAGAAATTTTCGGCCAAGCCTTTGTGCTTCCAACGTGTGACTTTAACTTGTCCAATTTTGGTGTGATTCAAAATTGAACTTGTTCCTTTGTTTAATCGAACAATTTGCAAGACCATTGTTGTCTTGAGGGTTGTTCGTATAGTATAGGTACTCCGTGACTTCATCAAGAAGGTAAGTAGACTAGTTCCTACTTGTTGTCTTGATAGTTCATTAAGCGTCTTGCTTCTATCTTTTGTTTTCTTGTTTACGCTTTTTATATTGCATCACAGTAGGACTATCTACATCTAAAATTTAGACATGGATGTAAAGCATTCATGATGAGGATTCAAAGGATACTTGAGAACTAACAAGCATTTATGAAAGCATTTTGAACACTTGGGTTTCTTGAACCTTAACCAAGTGAGGCAGGGTTATCCTATGTACCTTCCTATGCACCCTAGCTAAAGTCATCTAATAACATCCCAAGTTAAGAATGATATAAGCCAAAAGAACATGGCATGATAAACATGAAGACTGCAATAACAACCCTAAGTATAGCATATCATAACTCAAAAATATGGCATGATGAATAGAAAAGCCTAAGTAGGATAGTAGAACTTAGAAGGGTGCTGCATGTTAAAAATCAGAATGTAAATACAAAGTAACAGAATTCAGAAGAATATAACATGATGAATCACGGAGAATTATAACAGAACATTAAGTGGAACAGAACTTAAAATACAACATTATGTGCATGAAAATTATAACAGAACATTAAAAGGAACATAACAACATGACGAGCATGAAGGTTATAATAGAGCATTAAAGTAAGGTCTGAAGTCCTAGGCATATGTGAGAAATCATCAAGGCAGGTTAAGCAAACTAACATATGGGCTGTTTAATATAGAAATTGAGGTCCTTAAAGTTACTTCTACCTAATTAATATTAGATAAACACAACAACTTATAATAGATCATTAACAAGTCATGGTGAATAAAAATAAACAACTAAAGGCTGAATAAACATTATTAATTAAGCAGTTTATCAAGAAAACAATAACACATTCATGATTTTCAAATGAAGTAATTAAGAGAGAAGATGGAGGTATACTGGCCTCCTCTTGAGCAGCAAACCAAATGAAAGGCTCTTGTTTAGCCGTATTGATTCAAGAACTCACCCGACCAGTGTATTACTCAGAATCAGAGAGAAACCAAAAACTAATTAGAACCCTAGCTCAATTTACTACTCAAAACTAAAAGAGAGATCTTTCTAAGTAATTTCGTGATAGCTTTTTGTGTCTATTGAGTGTGTTAGCTCTGTTGGTTGAAGATGTTAAGTCTATCTTGTTGTGTCTAGGTAACAACATTGAAAGCCTCTTTTATAGTGCCATTAATGGCTTAGGGCTTCAACAGAATTCAAATTCAGTAGTGAAAGATGACGACTACTAGATGATGCAAGCATAGGCGAGTGAAATCAGAGTGAACAGAGGGGAAATCATTAGGGATTTTACCTGACAGGAGGAAAGCTAACCGTTGAGGCACAAGAGACGACTGGTCAGAACCCTAATACCCTGAGGTCATTGCATTTGACCTCTGGGTGTCGAATATCAACATTGAAACCAGCTAGCGTCTCAGGCTCGCTTCGATTTGAAAAGACGGAGGAAGAGATCTGGCAAGTTGAAGTTTCAAACTTTTGGTCTGGCCTTTTCGGTTAGGTCTTTGAAATTGAATGTTGAAAATGGAATGAGTGACGAGGTTTGAGATGTAGGAGCAATACAAATGGCCATGCATGCCACTGTTTTGAAAGATCGATGATGAGTTGAGGTTTTATCTTTCAAGGTTAGAGTTTGGATTTGAGGGATTTTGAAATGAAGTGATGAAAAGGAGAAGGTATCGGCGGGATTTACGGCTAGGGAAGTCAAAGAGCAATATTTCTTGGTCGATTTGTGACCTTGCACAGATTTGTGTAAGGTTTTCGGAGATTGATGGGGTTGCATGTTTGAGAGAATAGTGACGAAAGGGGAAAGAGAGGTGGCCGGTCTCTGAAGCAAATGATTTAGGGTTAGGGTTTCCTTAAGGTTAAAAAATGTGAGATTGGATCTGCGCCGTTGGGTCATTTGATCAACGGCCTTGGTTTATAGAGGGATAATGATTTTATAAAATACTAAAATACGCGACCGTTGGATCTCCTTGATCAAACGACTGAGATTAAATCCTAAATGGTTAAAGAGATTAAAGAAAAAGAGGACATTAAAGGTGGACCGTTGATGAAATAGATCAACGGTCCAGATTCGTTGTGCTTTCTTTTTGAGTGAGGAAGGCAAATGACATGGCGTGATCTCATTGGTTCAGAGGGGAGGTCATGGATTGCCAAGTTGGAAGACATATGGGTTGGACTGGGTATTTTCCGGATTCGGCTTGTCTTTGGGTCAAAATAAATTTAAAAGATGGCCATCTTGTGTTTAATTAGAGAATTGCAATTATAACATTTAGCTTTTAAATCTCTTTTGAAATTAAATTAAATAAACTTAATTATTTTCAATAAAATATAGTAAAATTATAAATATCAAATATACCACTAATTATTGTAGTTAGTTATTTATAAAATATTTTGATTTTACAAAATTACATTATTAATTGCATTATTAACATAGTAACCCAATTAATTAGGAATTAAGGAGTAATCCGTTGAATTATAAACCTATGTGATCTATTTAAAAGTTATTTAATAATATTAAAATAGTAAGTGTGTTTATAATAATGCTAATGCTAGGTTATTAATTTCAAAACTAATACCTAGTTAATTTTGTAAAAATAGGTATTTATAGCTAGAAAATACTTTCAAGACATTCATTGTAAATGTTTAAGTATAAATAAATAATTTAAAAAGGGAGGGTCAAAATTGACCGTCAACAGATGGTAGCATGGGCCTAACACTTAATTATAGAAATATTTTTCTTAGTTGTATCACTAATTATTTGTAAATATCATTTATGTTAATTTGAATAGTATATTTAAAGATGAAAATTTCATATGCATCCTTATTCAATTAAAACTATTGAGTTTTCGAGTTAAGTATTTGACTTTAAACTTAATTTGTTGGAACTAAACATCAAGGAAAAAGAAGTAAAAAGGTTATCAATATTTCATCAACTTGCTTTTTCTTTGTGTTTGCATGTTACTTTTTTCTCATATTCTAATTTGAAAAATACAATCAATATTTTTTTAATAATAATAAATAGGCTTATTTGTAGCACAAAGATTCATAAGCAACACATTTTGGTAATTTATTAGCGCATTAAATTTAAGGGAAAAAGAGTCGCTCAATTATTTAACCAAACATGTGAATAAGCAAAGAGTTTGCATTCTTCTTCTTTGATAATTTATTAGTTAATAATATTAAATAAGATGAGATGTCTTCTTTTAATATAAGAAAAAATATGTGTTGCATTAGAAGTGGACCCAAAATATAGAAACAAGTATTTCTTGAGTACAAATTCTACTCTTCTTTTTATAAATTTTTCTCATTATGTGTTTGAATTAAGGAGAGTTGTTTGAGCAATTGTACCTTGAAATGTTTATCCACATTCACAATAATTGCGAAGATTCAAATGATAAAGTACAGTTTGAAGAGCAATACCACGAGACTTAATTTGAGTCTGCAGATGAATCTTTTCTTGTTACAGTCAATCCTTTCTATAACAGTCTCATTTGTTCAGGATTTTTTTGGTTGTTATAGCGAAGTGCTGTTATAAAGAACATATATTATAACATAGCATGAAAATTGGTTCCATAAAAAATTTGACTTTTATAGTGAATGATTATTATATAGCGATGTTGTTATAGAGAGGTTTGACTGTATATATATATATAAAAAAATTAACTATTAATACTTTAAATTAAGCTGGAGCAAATTGTCTAAACGAGAATAGTTTAATTAATAATTAATAAAAGTAACTCAATATTTTAGTTTCAAATGGCATGGTAATAGTTAAGGATTAGCCTATTGTAAATAATTTGTATTGTGCTTGGTTATAGTAGCTAATATTCGTGTTATTCTTATTTTTAATATCAATATAGAATTTACTTGCTTTTAAACATTAAATTAACAGAAAAAATATTTACACACTTTAAACATTACATAATTAGTTTGATTTTTAGTTAATGTACTGGATGTGAGATGATAAATTAAAGTGGGACTCACAGAAATACATAATCATTGATAGTATCTTATGTACAAAGGAACGTAAATGGTAAAATGATGTACAGTAACAAATTTAAGTGGGCCCATGGATTAGGACTTGTAAATGGCAAATATAAAGGGTCCGACTCTTTCAGCAACTCCGACTCTTTCAGCAACTCCTTACACATGTTTGTGGTAAGTGGTGTGCTTATTTTGTCTAGTAAAATAGATAAAGAAGAGTATTAGGGAATAAACTGAGATGTTTGGGCTTTTTTGACAATTTACATTAACCGGAAGCTCCCACCGATTCTCCCTTTTTTTTTTTTTTGGTAAATAAAGATTTTATTTCCAGGAAAATGTATGTACAGCACAAAAACCCCTAAAGATCTGTTCACAAGCCCAGACCTATAGTAAAAGAAGACAAAATTCAATGGAACTACAAGACATCTAAACTCCTCCTCATTGAAAAGGGTATCATACTAAGGGTAGTAATTCATTCTTCTCAAGTACCCTGCAATTTTTGCCGTATGATCTTCAGTTCTTCTAGCACTTTGGAATATTCTGTTGTTTCTTTCCTACCAGATGAAGTGAGTGCATCCTGCCAAGATGATTCTATGTACCTCTGCTTCCACCCCTTCCCCGTTTGCATGCTTCTCAGCCCAATCTTGTTCTCCAGGCCACCTGCTAGCTTTCCTATGTATCCCCTGTCAGAGTAGTAATCTTTCCCAAATAGCAGCAGAATATTTGCATTGAAAGAATATATGAGCAATTGTGTCATCCTCCACATCACATAGAAGACATAAGATATTAGTGGTTATACCCCATTTGGACAGTCTGTCCCGTGTGAGCAACTTTCCATGAGCCACCAATCTCAGATTGAAAATCCATTTTGGGCATCCTAAGTTATTGCATATTAGTTTCCTCCAGGACACTTTAGGGAACTCCCCCCTCAACTTGTGATAAAATTTTTTAATTGAGAAGGACTGCATGTTCATTAGATCGGCTTGTTGGAAACCAGCATCCTCAAAATACTTTTTTGCCTTCAGAATCTTCTTCACCATCCAAGATGTTTGAGGACATATCTCCCATATTTGCCTCCCCTTCCCGTAGTAAATATGAATCCATTGTATCCATAAACTATCCTTCTTCTTGCATAGGTTCCAGAATTGTTTGCCAATAGCAGCCCTATTCCAAATAGCTGTATCAACAATGTTCATTCCTCCAGCTGTTTGAGGCCATCATATTCTATCCCAGGCGAGTAGAGCTTTTTTTGTGATTTCATTACCACCGGTCCATAAAAACTTCGACAAACTGCTTCGATCAATTTTATGATTTTTTTTTGACAGCACAAAAATCTGTGACCAAAATGTTTGGATAGAGAACAAATACTTTTTATCAGTTGTACCCTACCTGCATGTGATAGGAACTTTGTTGTCCATGAGGTAATTCTACCTACGATTTTCTCAATTAGTGATTGGCATCGCACAATGTCTCTTGGCATTAAGTGGAACCCCAGGTACTTGACAGGTAATTCACCTTTGCTGAACCCCAATCTTTGCAGTATGATCTGCTGGTCTGACTCATTTATCCCTCCCTTGTTAATCGTATAGTAGTAAAATAATAAAGAAATGTAGTGATATTTTGTTGAGCATTAAGAAAAGAAAAGAAAAAGTAGAGGTCGAAAATCTGTTGCACCCCATTGGTTTGCCAAAATAAAATCTAGCACCAGAAAGACAAAATCTTAAGAGATTAACCAAAAAAATTAAATCTTAAGAGATTCACCAAAAAGATAAAATCTAATGAAAAATGAATGGAATCTAAAATGGGATCAAAGGAGGACTGAAGATAGTCCCACTAATTAGGTAAGAGCTTGTTTGGCTAAGCTGTTAAAAATTATTTATTTTAAAAAATATTTTTTTAAGAAGTACTTTTGAAGAGTTGCAGTTTGTATTTGACCAATTCATTTGAGAAGTACCTTTTACAATATTTGATAAGTAAATTGTGTTGTCAATATTTTCAAAAAATACTCTTAACTGTCTAATTAAAAAATGTTCAGTTTACAATTGATATTATTTGAAAGAGAGAAATAAATTTAAATATTTATTATAAGAGAATTCAATTAATTTTTTATTTTATTTAATTATAAAAGAAAAAATAAATATTAAAAAGTCTAATCAATATAAAATATAGTTATCCAAAAAAATAATAAATAGGTATCTGGTGTTACTTGTTACTTATAGATGGTTCAAATATATCAAAATACAATCATTCAATATAAATTAAAAATCTGCTTCATCAATCAAATATAAAAAAGTGATCCATTTATATTACATAGATTATTTCAAAGAAAAATAGGAGAAAGAGAATAAAAATAAAATAGATAAAAAAGAAGAAAGGGATGGTAGAAAAATAAGGAATAGAAAAATGTTAAATTAATGAAGGATAATTTAAAAAATATAAATTTATAATAAAAATATTTTTGCTTCTACTTTTGCTTCTCGAAGGAAGCTAAAATTTGTAATTTTTTCTGTGCTTCTGCTGATGCTAAAAAGTACTTTTTTCTTTTGACCAATCACATTAAATTTCTAAAAAGAATTTTTTTTTTTTTGTAAAAAGTACTTTTTACATCTTAAAAACTTAGCTAAATAAGCTCTTAATGTGGTGTCATGATTACTATTACTATACATAAATGTGAATTGTGAAGCAGCAAGTAGGTCTTGGTCAACATGCTTATTGCTTGATTTGATCGATGTCATTTAGGTTCAAAGTTATGATGTTTTTGTCGCAGTTGAATCGTTATAACTTGATACATTGTTTCTAGAATCATACAAAGAATTTCAATTTTATCTTTTTTAAAAAGTTCAACAAATCTAAATTCACATCATTAAAGTGACATTCAGGTAGTTTTAATCAATCTACGGTACTATGTTGTGATTATACAAATAAGTTTGTTTGATTCTTCCAAAATTGTCTATATGCTGATCTATTTAGATAATTTATATGATATAAGGATTTGTTTTCATCTACAATATGTTTCTTAGGCAAAAGAAATACTAGTACAGAGTTTGTAATTTTAGCGAGCTAAGTAGGATCTCCTATGACCTAAGACACATATAATTATACTTCTCTTAAGGATAGGCCGATCTAACTTAACATTAATTATCCTTCTGTCAATTCGGAATTTGGTGGAGAAACAGCTCATTGTAGCATTTCTGTTGTGCAACCATAGTCGCCTAGTTGATATGCGGTGTCAAAACAACAATTATAATTTAAGAACCGCAAGCTACTTTAAAGTAGTTACTCTGGTCATAAGGGAGACTAGTGGTAAAATGGAGAGGTGCAAGAAAAAGTGAAAACCGAGAAAGCAGCGTATATGAAGCTAGTGGAAAGTATAGATGAGGAGGAGAAGAAGGTGGATAGAAAGCAGTATAAGTTGGCTAAAAAGGAGGGGAAGTTAGCAGTTACGGGGATCAAGACTGCAACTTTTGGTCGTTTGTATAAGGAACTGGAGGGCCGAGGTGGGGATAAAAGATTGTTCAGGTTAGCCAAGGTGCGAGAAAGGAAAGCTCGTGAGTTGGACCAAGTAAAGTGCATCAAGGACAGAGAAGGTAGGGTTTTGTTGGATGAGGGGCTTATCCGTCCGAGATGGCAGACCTACTTCCACAGTCTCTTGAACGAAAAGGGGGACATGAACATTGTACTAGGTGATTTGGAACTCTTCGGGAGTCGTTGTGACTTTGGGTATTACAGGCGGATTAGAGTTGAGGAGGTTGAAGAGGTTATGCGCAAGATGAGCAGGGACAAAGCGACCGGGCCGGATTAAATCCTGGTGGAGTTTTGAAAGAGTGCGGTCAAGGAAGGCTTAGAGTGGCTCACTAGGTTATTTAATATCATTTTTAGAACGAATAAGATGCCCGAAGAGTGAAGGTGGAGCACGATGGTTCCTGTATACAAGAACAATGGTGATATGAAAATTGCAATAACTACCGGGTATCAAGCTGCTTAGCCATACTATGAAAGTCTAGTAGAGGGTGATAGAGCTAAGGGTGAGGATGAGTGTGTCTATTTCCGAGAACCAGTTCAGGTTTATGCCGAGGCATTTGACTACAGAAGCCATTCACCTTGTTAGGAGATTGATGGAGCAATATAGGGAGAGGAAGAAAGACTTGCATATGGTATTCATTGACTTAGAAAAGGTGTACGATAAAGTCCCGAGGGAGGTTTTGTGGAGATGTTTGGAGGCTAGAGGTATACTTGTTGCCTACGTTTGGGTGATTAAGAATATGTATGATGGAGCAAAGACCTGAGTGAGGACGGTGGGAGGGGACTCGGACCATTTCCTGGTCATGATGGGGTTGCATCAGGGGTCAGCATTCAACCCTATTTTGTTTGCCTTGGCGATGGACGTACTGACACGCCACATCCAAGGAGAGGTGCCACAATGCATGCTATTTGTAGATGATATTGTATTGATTGACGAGGTACGAGGCAGTGTGAACGCTAGGTTAGAGGTATGGCGGCAGGTCCTAGAGTCTAAAGGTTTCAAGTTGAGCAGGACCAAGACAAAATACTTGGAATGTAAGTTCAGTGGTGAGACTCAGGGAAGGGAATGGGAGGTGAGGCTGGGCTCGCAGTTCATCCCTAGGAAAGGAAGTTTTAAGTACCTTGGATCTATTATACAGAGGGATGGGGAGATTGATGAAGATATCACACATCGTATTGGGGTGGGATGGATGAAATGGAGACACTTTTCCAGTATTTTGTGTGACAAGAAGGTGCCACCAAAAGTTAAAGGTAAGTTCTGCAGAGTGGTGGTCAGACTGACTATGTTGTATATGGCTGAATGTTGCCCGGTCAAGATCACTCATGTCTAGATGATGAAGGTAACAGAGATGAGGATGTTGAGATGGATGAGCAGGCACACCAGGTTAGATAGGATTAGGAATGAGGTTATTCGCGAAAAGTGGGTTTGGCCCCTATTGAGGATAAGATGCCGGAAGCGAGGCTCAGGTTATTTGGACATGTGAGGAGGAGGAGCACAGAAGCCCCGGTGAGAAGGTGTGAGAGACTGACATTGGAGGATCTACGAAGAGGTAGAGGTAGGTCGAAGAAGAAGTGGGGAAGGGTGATTAGACAAGACATGCCGCAACTTCAGCTGACCGAGGACATGACCCTTGATAGGAATGTGTGAAGGTCGAGGATTAGGATACTAGGGTAGGCGGTCTAAATTGTTCATATCGGTAGTATTGGCACGTATTCTCGCATTCTGTTTGTAGTAGGTTTTTATGACTAACCGTTATTTTATTTCATTGTTGGTCATCTTACGATCTTGTTGTTTTCATTTTGCTTTTATATGACTCTTTGGTGCTGTCCCTACTTGTCTATATTTTTATTAATGTGGTGCTTATGCTTTTCTGAGTCGAGGGTCTATTGGAAACAACCTCTCTATCCTCACAAGGTAGGGGTAAGGTCTACGCACACACTACCATCCACAAACCCCACGATGTGGGATAATACTGGTATGTAGTTGTTGTAAGCTATGCTAAAGTAAAATGAGAGGCATGTATAATGTAACAATGTCACGACCCGAAATTCACTAGCCGTGATGGAATCTAATCTAACCCCCTAGGTAAGCCAAACAACAGTTACACAATTCCAATAAAGATAAACAAGAACTCATTAAGTGAAATAACTGAACTTCTATAAATTAACCCAAGGGTTGATAGTACAAGTCATGAGCCACTAAGACTTAGATTTACAAAACTGGTATGAAAATAAGTACAATATCTATTTAAAATATAGATAAACAGATTACAAATCTAAAGCCATCAAGAACAAGAGGTAGCGATATCTGAAAAACAGGTACACCTTCAATGCCAGCTTCCGCCATACACAGCAGTATCAGCTCCAAGATCTGCGTGTAAGGTGCAGAAGTGTAGTATGAGTACAACCGACCCCAAGTAGATAAATAACAAATCTAACCTCAGGTTGACAGCAGTGACGAGCTTGAAAGATGGTCAAAGTCCAACATCAATAGCCAATAACAACTCATAATAATATAATGAAAACAGTAAAAGAAATTAAAAGATATTATGCTTAACTCGTTCATAGTTACGGGAAAGTAGACATGATTTTTAAGATAACACTCAAAGTCCAAATCTTACCACGGAAAATCAATTAAACATGAGTTTATTAAAAGAACTGTGTTTTTCCAATTCACAACATCAATTAAGACTTTTCTTTTACTAGTTAGTATGAGGAAAGTACATCTCTATGCCTACATGTCAATATATATGTCAAGTCATCAAATGTCATATATCGTTTAGCATGAGGAAAATACATCTCTATTCCTACATGTAAAATATACATGACAAGTCATCTAATGTCATATTACCATCTAACATGAGGAAAATACATCTCTATGCCTACATGCCAAATATATATGTCAACCCAATATTATCACAATGAAACCATCAAGGATGGTCACACTTAGCATGCTCACAGTACCTGGCATAAATGCCTCTCACCAAAGCACGTATATATATATATCAATGTGCATGCGCTCACTGTAGGCATATCAGACTCCGGAGCGGCGGATCCTGGCCCAAGCGCTAATCAACATCACATAGCCTAATCGTGGGGCTTGATGCACGTGTAGCCTTAAAATCAGCGCCACTTAGCCCAATATGAGCCTCGCGTACGCGTTACCTCAAAATCAATACCAAATTGGCTCTATAGCCCAAGCTCAATCATCAACTGCTCAAGTCCCAGTTAACCACATCTGACAGTACTCAATTCAACAGTGTTACATATATGAGGCATCACCAACATGTGAGGAATCAAATAAGAAAGTACTGAGACATATATATCATACACGAATATAGTATCATGATTGAGAGTACGTGTACGATTAATGTTAATAGCCCAGAAACATCAAGAATGGCCCTATCATGTCTCAAACAAATAGCACATAGCCCAGACATGATTTCTAACATGAATCAGAATTCAAATAATCATACATGTTTGGAAAACAAGGATATAACGAGGCATGATAGCAAAACAAATCCCATAATAATCTAAAAGCCACCTCAAATCATGAATACTCCGGTATATGCACACACGCCCATCACCTAGCGCGTGCTTCACCCCAATACATCTCATATAACATAGTTCCCAGGGTTAATTACCCTCAAATCCAAGTTTGAATATGCTACTTACCTCGAACAAGCCAAATCAAATACTAGCAAGCCAAACATTACTCTAGAAACGCCATCCTGCGCGAATCGACCTCCGAGCGGCTCGAAACTAGCCAAAAGCAACTCAAAACATCAAATAATGCTATAGGAAACAAACCTAAACGATAAAGGTTGAATCTTTAATTAAATACTCAAAGTCAACCAAAAAGTCTACCCGAGCCCGCACCTCGAAATCCGTCAATACATAAATTCTGACAACCCATTCGGATACGAGTCCAACCATACTAATCTTATCCAATTCCAACTCCGAATCGATGTTCAAAAATCAATTATTCACTTTAGAAAAATTTAAATAAAAACCCCCAATATCTCTTTTAAATTCATCAATCAAATGCCAATATCGAAGATGAAATCATGTAAAATAATCAAATCTGAGTAAAAAATACCTTCTCCAATCCATGTGATAAAAATCCTCTCCAATATCGTCCAAGTCCGACCTCCCCAACTCAAAATGTGATAAAATGAACAAACCCTCGAACTAAATACAATCTGCTAGTGAATCTGCTTTTGCGGTCACTAAGTCGCATATGCGACAACTGCTTCTGCGGTTCAGTTCTCGCATCTGCGATACGAGCACCACAACCGACCTACCGCATCTGCAGTCCCAGAAGCGCACCAGCGTGTCTGCATCTGCGACCTATTCCGCAGATGCGCTCCCGCTCTTGCACTCACTCAACCGCATCTGCGGTTCCTTCCATCCCAGCAAACTTTGCCTCTGCAAAAACAAATCCGCGGATCTGTGACCAACCCTCCGCAGATGCGGACACACCAGAATCAGAACCTTCCACAAAGCCAACATAGCCAAAAATGATCCCAAACAAATTCGAACAACACCCGAGCCCCTCGAAACCTCTTACGAACATACCAACAAGTCCCAAAAATAACGCGGACCTACTCAAGGCCTCAAACCACATATAATAACATCTAAACCATGAATCGCACCTCAAATCAAACTTAATGAACTTTGAACTTTCAACTTCCAAAAACCATGCCGAACTATATCAAATCAACTCGGAATGACCTCAAATTTCGCACACAGGTTCCAAATGACATAACGAACATATTCCAACTCCTGGATTAACAATCTGAACCCGATATCATCAAACTCAACTCCCAATCAAATTTATGAACATTCCAAACTTTCAAACTGCCAACTTTCACCAAATAGTGTCGAAACCTTCTAAAAACATTCAAATTTAAATCCGAGCATACGCCCAAGTCCAAAATTATCATACATACCTAACAAAACCATAAAAACTCTAAGGTCAAATACATAGAAGTCAAACTTGGTCAATTCTTCCAACATAAGTTTCCTATTTAAGAATCATTTTTCCAACTCAATTTCGAATAACTCGAAGACCAAAACGACCTTACACGCAAGTCATAATATACCACATGGAGCTAATCATGACCTCAAACCACTGAACTGAATGAAAATGCTCAAAACGACAAGTCGGGTCGTTACATTCTCCCCCGCTTAAACATGCGTTCGTCCTCAAACGTGCCAAGAGTCGCCCCAAGCCATCAAATCGGTGTATAAACCCATCATACACATAACCATGGGTGATACCACGTCACCCCAATCCATATAAGCCTGACACACAACCTAACCGAAGATACTTACCTCAACCTTAGTCCATAAACCTTAGAACACAACTCCCCAATCATTCGAAAATCATTATAAGATTCGATTCTTGCATCCATACATTGTGCAAGTATGAACAAGTTGTATCAAGCTATAACCATAACCCATAACATAATCACATGAGATGCTGCATAATGCAGATACCCATAGCAATAACTTTCAACCACATAACTACTGACTAATAAAACCGGTACTAGTAACAAATGTCATGTCAAATAAAACCTTGTTCTAACATTGGTACACTGCCAATGATGAAAGAAACACATATAAACTCATAATCACCCATCATATCAACAGGTCGTTGGGCTTTCTCGCATGATAGGAACTATTGCCAAATTCTAAGTTGGCTAGTGACGTTATTTATGCAAATTTACCTCAATCTGATACTCATTTCTGGTCCAATAACCTCATCTCACCCAATACAAGTTGCTCAACGACATGCCACACCAATACCATCTATAGCCTCATACCGTTCAATCTGTGCACCAAACAAGCAACAACTTGAATATACCCAATGATGAAAAGAGAATCAAATGAGAGAACCGTCCCGCAAGCACAACAGCTATCACCACAAGTGCACTGCTATGAACCCATCACACAAAGGAGAACCAAACCAAGCACAACCAACCATTCAACATCCCAAGAGCCATCTTGCTCGAATTCCGCCAGAAAGCCCAAAAAAAAAAACTGCATCATGTGTGTAATTAGACAACAGTCTCACAACCCATTGTAGCATACAAGAACAATGCATAGAACATAACCGACACGAATAAGATCAATTCCAACAGATGACACATCCTTCAACAATAGTTGTGCTGAGTAAACAAATCCGATCCAATATAGAATACACATTCTTGTTAGGCTTACCAGTGGCCTCCAAATCGATTATGATCCTCCCAAAATGAGTAGATAACGGTCCCAAAGATCCACTGAAACCTATCCATAAAACATACCATCAACTACCTAACTCTGTCCATATCTTTATTACGCATAATTAAGGAATAGTCCACCTGTAAGACTCCAGTCTCCAAATCACAAGAATACAAAAATCTCCATATCCGATCCTAACTCGACCACCCAAATAACTAACCATCTCTTATGCACAATCAGTTTACGAGAAATACTTCCTTAATTCTTTCGTGCCACATAGCAAAATCTGAACATCCGTAATCGACCAACCAGGCAATTACTGTAATACCAGTCAAGCACCGCAAGTCAAAACATAGTGCGCTTTCTGAAATGTGCACCCTTCTTAGGTGATACCAGATAGTGCCAGCATACTTCTATACGTCTAAACCGTCTATGCCTTCTAGAACTCATGACTTTCCCTTCGAAACTGAACCGCGATCTTGTACATGCAACATAAATCCCACACGTCGTACCGTATCTATCATGTCATCATATGAACACATGAGAACCCCCATTATGAACGCTGAATCACAAGCAAGATACATACTACATCAGCTAGAAACCTTCTATTTGACCCCATTTGCGAGAAAATCATAACAAGTGACATACTCTTCATACCTGTAGAAAACATCTGTCTCCCGCTGTGGTCGAAATTATCGAGAACTCTCTCCAAGACCCATTTGCACAAACCAAGACATCAGAACTGAATCCCTCTAACTCAATCAAGTGACGCCGGTTACCAAACTCAAGAGCATTTCCACAACACACCTACAAAGCCTTGCCACACCAAAAGAACCAAAAGAACCGATCTTCTATTACCATGATGATCCAAACCACTACCAAATTGACCTATTTCTTCGAGTTCCTTCCGAGTTGCCTTCAAGTTAATACTTCTCCTTGCTAGTACACTATGATCCTTAACATAATCTCATCACAAAAGATCCTAGCATGAAACCACGTTGACCTAAAGCCCATAAAGTTCCCTCTTAAGCATCCAAACAGTACCGCAACCAAAATGCCCATTATGAAGAGATCTTCGGTGAATCTGAAGTTGTTTATTTAACCTCTCAAATGTTAAAATGTAAAATAATGATACAGAAATACCGCAAGTTTGGGCACCATCCAATACAAATCTCATATTTTAGCCATATACAAATCCAGAAAATTCTCAAATACCACATACGAACCTTAAACTCATTAGAACCTTCTCGAGAGTCATCCATCCAATCCTAATCTCAAATGCACTGCCCAAATGAGCCCATTAGCACACCAACACCCAAATAAGTAACCCCACCTTAACGCAATCGAGTGACTCCCTCTTCTTAGCACATTACATCCATCACGAATAATAAACCCAAATCATTCCAAGATTTGCATATATACTTAAAGTGTAATACATCACGCATCCATAAATTTCCTTACCCGAGTCATCATCAAAACTAACCTCTGTAAGTCATAATTGTACCTCAAATATGCCTCATACCAGAACCAATACAACACATAACCATGCAACCTGACCATCGATAGCAGACTCCTTTACTTGGCTCAAAGCCACATAACATAATATCCGATAACCCACAATACCTTACTCCATCACTGCCATGATCTCGTACTGTAATTCAACTAAACCCTTCACAAACTCATGTAGCACACATCATAAAATACCTCAAATAACTTGCTAAGCGCATATCCATCCTTGTGAATGTCGTGCAAACTCCTTCAAGCGATCCAAACTCAAATTGCAGCACATACACGCCCTACAGGTAGAAAGAAAACTCTTCACAGAAACATCATAGGGATCACATAACCTCAGTACATCTTGTAGGAGATAGCCCACCTGCTTAGCCTCAAACTGGCATCCCTCTATGACCCCATCATGGTCGATACCACTATGCTCGCTAAATCCCCCTATGTCTGAACTCGTCAACAAGACATAAGAATCTACTTCATTCTACAACTGAACAACATGAAAGATCCCTCAAAACACGTAAAATTCAAGACTGTACAATATATCAACATAGAAATCGAGCATCCTCAGTCCTTTCACATCCCAAGCAAACTCTTCTCGTCACATCTAAGCCATTTAAGCACTTTTCGCAGTCACATAATACTTATCATATAGCTACCCAATCACTCTCTAGGCCATCAATCCCACTCCTAGGAACACCACTGGACATATACGTCCAAATGCACATACTCACATAACAGAAACTATCGAGCCCAAGCTACAGTCTAACCTTAGCCTCAAGTCCTCCAGACTGGCCCATCACCAAGACACAGAAAATACATCTCGCACCTCATCCATGGAATCACAAGCCGTCGATGCACAGTTGATACCGAGCGTTCACACAACATACAAGTGAGTGGAAGGAATTCAAATAGATATGCTCCAAGCTGAATCAATGTTGCACAATAAGGAAAGAAAGATGGGAAATTTTCCTACATGCCCTGTAGCCTCTCGAAGATAGATAGACGTCATCATATCAATCCTCAAGACTCTACTAAACACTTGGTCATAATTTGTAGAACCTATGAACCTAGAGCTCTAATACCAACTTGTTACGATCCTAAATCCACTAGTCGTGATGACACCTAACCCAACCCGCTAGGTGAGCCAAACAACAGTTACACAATTTCAATGAAGATAAATAAGAACTCATTAAGTAAAATAACTGAACTTCTATACATTAACCCCAAGGTTAGGTAATACAAGTCTTGAGCTACTAAGACTTAGACTTACGAAGCTGGTATGAAAATAAGTATAACATATGTTTGAAATACACATAAACGACTTACAAATCTAAAGCTACCAAGGACAAGAGGTAGCGATATCGGGAAAACAGGTACACCTTCAAAGCCAGCTTCCGCCATATACAGCAGCATCAACTCCAAGATCTGCATGCAAAGTGCAGAAGTATAGTATGAGCACAACTAATCCTATGTACTCAACAAGTAACAAACCTAACCTCAGGTTGAAAGCAGTGATGAGCTCGGAAGATGGTCAGAATCCAACACCAATAGACAATAACAACTCATAATAATATAATTAAGCAGTAAAAGTAATAACTTAAAATGTATTATGCTCAGTTCGTTCACGGTTACGGGAAAGTAGACATGCTATTAAAGTATAATAGTCAAAGTCCAAATCTTGCCACTAAAATCAATTAAACATGAGTTTATCAAAAGAATTATGTTTTTCCCATTCACAAAATCAGTTAAGACTTTTTGTTAACTAGTTAGCATGAGGAAATAACATCTCTATGCCTACGTGTCAATATACATGTCAAGTCATCAAATGTCACCGTCTATCATGAGGAAAATACATCTCTATTCCTACATGTAAAATATACATGTCAAGTCATCAAATGTCATATTACCGTCTAGCATGAGGAAAATATATCTCTATGCATACATGTCAAATATACATGTCAACTCAATATTATCACAGTGAAACCATCAAGGATAACCACACATAGCATGCTCACAGTGCTTGGCACAAGGCCCCTCATCATCACACATAACTACATTCAACACTGTTTGGGTGTCTGGCATAAATGCCCCTCACCAAATCTGCGGTTTGTTCCTACCTAGCCAACTTCACCTCTACAACAACAAATCTGCATCTGGGGGCTCGCATCTATGCAACCCTCCGCAGACGCGGGCACACCTAAACCAAAACCTTCAGCAAAGCCAACATAGCCCAAAATGATCTGAAACACACCCGAACCTCTTGGAACCCTGTCCTAACATACCAATAAATCCTAAAACATCACGCGGACCTACTCGAGGCCTCAAATCACACATAAGAATATCTAAACAACGAATCACACCTCAAATCAAACTTAATGAACTTTTAACTTCCAAAACTCGTGTTGGACCATATCAAATCAACTCGGAATGACCTTAAATTTTGCACACATGTTCTAAATGACCAAACGAAAATATTCCAACCACTGTAACAACAATCCAAATCCGATATCATCAAAGTCAACTCCCGTTCAAACTTATGAACATTTCAAACCTTTAAATTGCCAACTTTCACCAAATAGTGCTGAAACCTTCTAGAAACATCCAAATGATAATCCGGGCATACGCCCGAGTCCAAAATCACCATCCAGCCCTAACAAAATCATAAAAATTTGATCCAAGGTCAAATACACAGAATTCAAACTCGATCAACTCTTCTAACTTAAAGCTTCCTATTTAAGAATCAGTCTTCCAAATCAATTCCGAACAACTCGAAGACCAAAACTTACCATACACGCAAATCATAATACACCACAAGAAACTACATATGATCTCAAACCACCAAACTGAATGAAAATTCTCAAAATGACCAGCCGGGTCATTACAAATAAATACAAAAATATTATTTTAAATTTTTTATCAATAAAAACATACCTAGTATAATCTCACAAGTAGGGTTTAGAGAAGGATAGTATATACGCAGACCTTTCCCCTACCTTATGAAGGTAGAGTTATTTTTGATAGACCTTCGGCTCAAAGAAAGCATGGTCACAATAGATATGGCAAAGACGGAAAAGGAGAAGCTATAGAAAGAGAAACAATAATAACAGCTAGCAGAATAAGATAACCAAGAAAAGTAAACAACATGTAATAATAACATCTAAGAATGGAAACTACGAGAATAATACTAGTACAATAAGTGAGGAAAAGAGATACCAACATGGAAAATAAAAATGCTCAACCACTAACTAACCCACTACCTTAATTCTCGACCTCCACACCCTCCTATCGAGGGTCATGTCCTCGGTAAGCTGAAGATGTGCCATATCCTGCCTGATTACCTCATGTCTCCTTGGACCTACCATAGACAACCTACGCATCTCCTCAGGGGGGCATACAAACGATCTCAGCCTCGCTTCCCATATCTTGTCCACCACATAAGCCACTCCCACCTTGTTTTGAATATCTTTATTCATAATCATATCTCTCTTAGTATGTTCACACATCATTCTCAGCATCCTCATTTTTTCTACTTTTATCTTCTTAACATGAAACGCCTTGACCGACCAAAACTCTATCATATACAACATAGTCGGTCTAACAGCCACTTTGTAGAACTTACCTTCAAGTCTTGGTGGTAATTCTTATCACATAAGATGCTGGATATGAGTCTTTATTTAATCCATACCATTCCAATATGATATGTGATATCTTTGTCGATCTCCTTATTACCTTGGATAATAGATCCGAGATACTTAAAACTTCCTCTCTTGGGGAAGACTTGTGTATCCAGCCTCACTTCCATGTTTGTCTCTTGAGTCATGTCACTGCATTTGCACTCCAAATATTCTATTTTAAACCTACTCAACCTGAAACCTAGACTCCAGGATTTGCCTCCAAACCTCCAGCCTAGCAGTCACACTATATCGTGTCTCGTCAATCAATACTATATCATCTTCAAATTACATGCATCACGACACCTGCTCTTAGATGTGTTTGCTTCAACTCATCCATCACACGAATGCAAATAGGAACGAGCTGAGAGCTGATTGCTGATAAACCCCATCATGACTGAAAACTGTTCCGAGTCTCCTCCCACTGTCCTCACCCGCATCTTGGACCCATCATACATGTCCCTAATCAACCTAGTATAAGTGAAAGGTGCACCTCTAGCCTCCAATCATCTCCATAGAACCTTCTTTTGGACTTTGTTGTATGCTTTTTCTAGGTCGATGAACACCTTATGTAGGTCCTTTTCATATCCCTATACTGCTCCACTAATTTCCTCACAAGATGAATGGCTTCTATAGTCAATCACCCCGACATGAGCCCGAATTGGTTCTTAGAAAGACACACCCCTCCTTACCCTTATCTCCATGGCCCTCTTCCAAATTTTCATAGTGTGTCTTAGTAGCTTGATACCCCTGTAGTTATTGTAATTTGAATATAACCCTTGTTATTATACAAAGATCATTGTACTCATCTCTATTCCCCAGGAATTTTCTCTATTCTAAAAGTGACATTAAACAACCCCGCAAGCCACTCCAAACCTATCTTACCCGCGCTCTTTCAAGATTCCATCGGGATCTTGTTAGGCCCGGTCACTCTTTCTCTGCTCATCTTAAGTATGGACCCCCAACCTCCAATACCCTAACACACCTACAATACCCATAATCGTCACTTTGAACATATAACTTTTGCCTTATTTAAAGTTGCTCCATGAAATAACTTTAATTAGTAGTTTAGTTGTCTTTGATTTTATATGATATTTAGGAATTTTATTTATTTTATTTTGCATTTATTTTAAATCATAGAAATAAAAAAAATGTCTTTATCTTTCATGCTGCAGTTAGGAATTTAAATTGCGTAATTAGGCACTTATTAGTTAATTAATATATTTTAGTGGTTAATTGCTTAGGCAATCGCTTTTTAACGATCCGACTGGTCGTTTTGTGTATGTAGCTCTATTTATTGCATTTTTTATGTTCATTTTTGGTTATGTGACTTACCGGGGTGGTTGGACTAGTTTCGGGAAAGTTTTGAAATGAATTGGGACACTTAGTCTCAAGGTTGAAATCTTAAGTTGAAAGAGTTGATCGGAGTTTGATTTTTATGTAGACGACTCTGGAATGGTGTTTTGATGGTTCCAATAGCTTCATATGGTGATTTTGGACTTTGGTATATGTCTGGATGTAGATTTGGAGGTTCATAGGTTGATTTGATACTTTTTGGCGAAAATTTGAAATTTGAAGGTTTACAAAATTGAGAGGTTTGACCGACAGTTGACTTTGTTGATACCGAGTTCAGATTTTGGTTTCGGGAGTTGGAATAGGTCTGTTGTGTCATTTGGGACTAGTGTGCAAAATTTGAGATCATACGGAGTTGATTTGATATGGTTCGGCATGAGTTTTAGAAGTTAGAAGTTCATTAATTTTATTAGGCTTGAATTGGGGTGAGATTCATGGTTTCAACGTTGTTTGATGTGATTTGAGGCTTTAACTATGTTTGTATTGTTTTTTATGATTGGTTGGTGTATTTGGATGGGGTCCAAGGGGCCTCGGGGGTGTTTCGGATGATTGACAGATCATGTTTGGACTTGGGGAAAATGCTGAAGGTTTGCAGGTTCTGGTGCAATCGCACCTGCGAGGACTTGGCCGCAGGTGCGAGGCCGAAGAAGCGGCCTGTGATCGTAGAAGAGAGATTGGCTGAAGCTATGGAGGAGCGCAGGTGCGGGAGATTTTCCGCATCTGCGAGCCCGCAGATGCGTACAAGTGAGCGCAGAAATGGAGGAAGGCTGGCAAGGCAGGGATCCCAGATGCGGAGTGGGTGCCGCAAATGCGGTGCCACAGAAATGACTTGGAGCTTGCATAAGCGGATGAGCGAGGAGTTAGTGGTTTCCGCATCTGCAAAGAAAATTCCATAGATACGATGTCGTAGATACGCTCAAAGGGACCGTAGGTGGGGTTTCGCTAGGCAGATGTTAAAAATGAGGGTTTTGGTCATTGTTTTCATTTTAGATTTGTGGAGCTCGACTATGGCAATATTTGGGAGACTTTTTGCTACAATTGTAGAGGTAAGTAATGTTTATTCACTTTTGATGTTAGATATTGATTACCCATTGATTATTACACCTAGTTTATGTGAATTTGAAGTGAAATTTGAGAATTTTAGACTATGTTGTTGGAGAGTGAGATTTGGTGATTTGGGGGTCGATTTTTGGATGGAATTAGACGAAATAAGTAGTGGTTGGACCCGTAACTGCGTGTTTGGAATTTGTGAATATTGTCGGGGTTCAAGGGTGCCAGCCCGAGGTTGACTTTGCATATTTTATTCAAGACTTTAACTTTATCATTTGGGATTATCTCCTATAGCTTTATTGATGGTATTAAGTTGCTTTGGCTAGATTCGAGTTGCTATGAGGCTAATTCGCGTGGTAAGAGCTTTTTGGAGTATTGAATTGCGCGTTTTGAGGTAAGTAACATTTTTAAACCTGGATTTGAGGGTAATTATCCTTGGGAACTATGTTATTTGTGATGTGTTGGGGACGCGCATGCTAGGTGACGGGCGTGTGGCCGTGCACCGGGGTAATCATGATCCGAATTGACTGTTAGACTATTACTGGACTTGTTTTGTTGTTATATCTTGTTAAATCCGTGTTCTCCATACTTGTTTGATTATCTGAGCTGTGATTCCTGTTAAAAATCATGTTTTAGGCTATGTGATTATTTGGTTAAGACCTCATGAGACTATCTCTGTTATTTTGGGCTATTTGACTTAATTGTAATTATACACTCAGTTTTGATTCTTCATTTGCATATCATATGTCAGTCTCTATTCATCATTTATTGTTACATCGCATGTTGTTGCTGTTGTTTATCCATATGTGGTGTTGTTGGGATGAATGATATGAGATTGTGAGCCCTTGAGACTTGAGAGGTGATGACTGAGGTGGGTTATGTGGGTCAAGCTGTATGTCTCAATAGGCCATATGGCTTTATTGTTATTTGGATCGGGCTGCACGCCACAACAGGCCATATTGACTTTTGATTAGCGGTTGGGCAAGATCCACCCTTCCGGAGTTTGATATACCAGTAGTGAGCGCAGGCACATTGATATATACATGTGCCTTGGTAAGAGTCATTGATGCAAGGCACCCGTATAGTGCTGAGTGATTGTGTGTGTGTGTGTGTGATGAAGTGGGCATTTGAGACAGACGCTGAGTATGCTGAGAGTGATAGCACTTGGGGATACCACCGTGAAATCATTCACTTGACATGTATATTTGACATGTAGGCTTAGAGATGTATTATTCCTCATGCTAGCTGGTAAATGAAATGTTCTTATCAGTGTTGGGCTTAAATGATATACTTGAAAGCATGTCTAAATTTCTATAAGGTGAACGAGCTGATTATGATAATTCCTTTGAGTTACTTATTGTTACTGTCATCATTATTGATGCAACATAAAGGTGGAAACAAGAAAACAAAAGATAGAAGCAAGACCCTCAATGAACTATCAAGATAACAAGTAGGAACTAGTCTACTTACCTTCTTGATGAAGTCACGGAGTACCTATACTATACGAACAACCCTCAAGACAACAATGGTCTTGCAAACTGTTCGATCAAACAAAGGAACAAGTTCAATTTTGAATCACACCAAAATTGGACAAGTTAATTCACACGATTTTGGGAGCAATGCGCTGCCGTTTTTTGATTGAAAATAATGTCAAAAAAGGTATCAAAATAATGAGGTGTTTAGGCTTATATAGAATGAGCCTTTACCAAACTCAAATAGGAAAAGAATAACTAGTAACCTAAATCAACTAGGAAATAACTAATTAACAAAAATGCCACAATTTGGCTAATTTAAAGAATAGTCATGCAGGACCCCTTAAATAAGAATCAATGTCTTCTACAGCAACATAATAATACAACATAAACACAAATGTACATCTTCAATACAAGAGTCGTCCATAGTAAGATTTATGGATGCTTGGCTCTTCTCCAAGGCTAACCAATGCCTATTCTTGTCTTATTCGACATTGATGGCATGAACGTAGCTTGATCAAGTTGTCCTGCATCATTCTCCCCTTCTTGAGAAGATTTCGTCCTCGATATCAAACTTTCTTCATCTTTTAAAGCAACACAAGGAGTTAAGTCAGTGACATTGAATGTCTTAGAGACAGCATAATCATCAGGCAGATCTATGACATAGGCATTATTATTGATCTTCTGCAACACTTGAAATGGTCCATCTCCCCGCGGAGCCAACTTCCCTTTCCTATGGTTCGGAAATCTTTCCTTTCGGAAGTCCACCCAAACCCAGTCACCTTTCTTTAATTCCAGCTTTTTCCTTTCTTTATTCTTCTTGACCGCTACCTTTTCATAAGCATCCTCCAAAGTTTTTCTCACCTTAGCATGCAATTCGAGCAACGCAGCTGCCCGGTTTTCTCCATTTTTTTAATTAAATAGAGATTTTATTACTTGGAAACAAAATACAAAACGGAGGGGGACATGGACCTGACCTCCCAAAATAAAGTACATGTACTTATGGTCATCTTAAAGTTTTGACAATAAGTACCTAAATAGTAGTAAGAGGTTAGACCTATGGTATTGCGACGATTGCCCATTTTATAGTAGGCAGCCGTATGCATAAATTTCCTTAAGTCAGCTATAAAAAAGTACATATGTTCCTGTTCTGACTAAATGGATGTGAGATTTGATCACCCCTATGTACCTCTGACAGATGTCAATGCTGTCAGGAATTTGCAAAAGGATATCAAAAGAGCGCGAGTTATCTTCATTTTTGCCGAGTCGAAGATATATATCCTTGTGTTTCATGAACCTGCATTGTTGTGTTGGTGAAGCTGCTAGCCGTGCTTGCTTGTGATTTCTAGTGTCTAAGCTGCTACTGGTATGTGATCTCTGACGAAGTTGTTTCTCTGTGTAGGTGTTGCTGGTGCTGATGGTGTATTGCATTGCCTGCTGTTGGTGTGTCTTTCCATTCTTGTGTGTTACTTTGTCTTCTTCCCCTGTTGTTTCCTGTTCTGTGAGTACATATGATGGATTGTGTGCTGTTGTTTGGTCCTCTTCAAGGCTGATATTGTTGCTGTTGATTCTGTTCAGTGCTGTGGATTGGGCTGGTTGATGTGTGTTACTTTTGGTGTTGTGTTCTTGCTGATTGCTGTTGATGCTCTGGTTTGTTTTGTTGATTGAGTATGTTAATAGTGCTGCTTTTGTTGGCTTATTGTGCTTGTTGCTTCTTGTGTGCTGCTGTTGTTCCTCCTTTTTCTTTGTGCCTGATTGTGATGTTGTTTGCTGAAACTGCTGCTGCTGTCTTGCCTTGTGTGTTAATGAAGTGAGGTGTTGTTGTCTATTGTGTGCTGCTTTTGATGATTGACCTTTATGTGAGTCTGCCTGTAGCTTGCTTCCCTTACTGATACAATTTTTTTATGTGCAGTTGTGCTCCCTGTGATGTGTGCTGGCTGGTAGGTTCCATGATGATTGATAGAAATGCAAGAGATTGAGTACTATAGTACTAGTACCACACCTTGCATTTGTGTCAATAATCTGGTTCTTATCCAGTCATTTGCATTATTGTAGATATTGTTGTATTCGGTATGTGGATGCTGCTGTTGGTATTTGTGTGTGTTTGAGTGCTTCTTTTGAGAGGATTGATTAAGACTACTGGAGTTCTTCTTTGGGCATCTGTATTGGTCTGTTTTGACAACAATACTGTTCTTCTCCTTCCTGTTATAGAAGTCATTTGTTGTATCCTTTGCTGGTCTCATTTGCCTCTGTGTGGTCAGGTGTATGCTGGTGGCTGCTCTTGCTTTCCTCTTTTTTCCACGTTTCACTTCTTGTTTCCTATTGGTATGCATCCAGTTGATGTCTCTTTCTGTGTCATGCATCATTGCTGGCCAGTGAATGCTGATTGCTTTTTTTCTGTTTCTGTTTCCTTCCTGTTAAGTCAGCTGCCAGTTGATATATCTTGCAAGACAAAAAGATTGTTAGTGTGTAGTTGTCTTCTTGAGAAGTGGCTGGCTGCTCATGCTTGCAACTGCTTGACCACTGTATTCGTAGCAGCAGTTTGCATCTCCCCATTTCTGATGTACTCAGAAATCTTGTTGAAAGTGGGCTAATATCTTGATGCTGCTGGCATTGCTGTGTCATGAGTTGTCTGGTGATTTTCTTGTATTGCACCTCCTCCTTATAGCTGGGCTTCTGCAAAGCATCTGGCTGGTCTGCATTGTTGTTTTCCTAATTTTGAGCAGGATATGTGTCTGCTTTTTTATTCCTGCTAACAAATAACATTTTCCTCCTTTCCCCTGCTTTCTTCAATGCAAGTTGCTTTATTTCATCCTGCTGAAACTGCTGCCCCTGCTGTGATATTCTTTCTGCTCCCCAATTCACCATAAGTAGTGATATCAGTAGGTAGTTTTGTGAATTCTGCTGGCATTGTTGTGCTGTTTGTTTCTCCCCCCCTTTCTTGCTAAGCCTCAGCAATGGTGAAGAATTTTGCTGTTTGATCTGTGCTGCTTGTTTCGGATCCTTGTCTTGATCAGTGAAAAAACATGCAAGATTGTCTAATGGTATTAGTGATGACAATGTGCTGTAGATTATTGTTGCAGTTCTGGTGGACTGTTGCTGCTGGTATTTTTGAGCTTGTTCTTTGCTTATTATTGTGTGTTGTTGGAGTAGCTGATATTGATCTGTTCCTGCCTGCTTCTCTTCCTTCCTGCACACAACAAACAAACTGTTAGAAAGCCCTATAAGATGAGTTATGTGCTTACTGTGATACCAGTATTTTCTCCCTCTCTGAACTCTGATGAGCTATTGATGCTGGTGTTGCTGAGATTGTTTATTGGTTGTTGTTGTATGCTGCTGGAGCTACTGGGATTTATCAGTTCCAGTCTGTTCTTCCTCCTTGCTGCAGTCAACAGAAAGGTTGTTAGGAAGTCCTGCAAATGAACTCATTTTTCTACTGTGACACCAGATTTTCATCCCTCTTTGGTCATCCTTGTGCTCATTGTTGAGGTCATGCCCTAATATGTATTGACATTGTGTGCTTCTTGTTATTTTTCTACCTTCACTCTTATGTATGGGCATTGTGATTTATCTGCATTCAGGATCCTTCTACCTTGTGAGTCAAGTTTGCAGTAGTGGTGGCACTCAATTCTTCCAAATTCCAGTGCATAATTTGCTAGATGATCAGCCAGCTTGTTCCCTTCCCTATATGTGTGAGTTACTATTAGTGTGAGGGATTCTTTTAATTGGAAAATCTCTTCTACTTGGTCAGTTATGCACCAAGGTGGTTTCCAAATGCCATTTATGATGTTGTTTAGTAGCATTGAATTTGTTTGTAGCCATATGTGAGAAAGACCTTATGCTGTGCAATAGCTTAGAGCGTCAGCAACGGCTGTTGCTTCTGCTACTGTGTTTGTTCCCTCTGGGATTTCTGTGCCAAGTGCATATAGTAGCTCCCCTGTTTCAATTCTCACACAGTATCCTATTGAACTTCTTCCCGGATTTCCTTTTTGATGCTCCATCAGTGTTGACTTTTACCCATCCTTGCATGGGGAATTCCCATATAACTTTACTGAAATTTAGTCATGGGCTGTAGTTTTCCAGCATGTGTAAGAGGTCTTGCCATTTGTGTGGGGCATTGATCCCTGGATTTCTGGTTTTGACTAGGGCTTGTAGTGCTGTAGAGATTTGGTAGATAACTCTACCAGCTGAGACTGGTTCTCCGTGCTTGCAGCTATTCCTTCTTTTCCAAAGTTCCCATACAATGCAGGAAGGAACTGCCTGCAGCACTGGTTTGAGTCTGTGGACTGTTTGTGCTTGTCCAACATTTTGTTATTGCTTGATGAAAGGTTAGTCCATCGAGTGCTATTCCTGCTCTTTGCAGAAAGTATTTCCATACCTTGGTAGCAGTGATGGAAGTGAAGAAGAGATGTACCATGGTTTCTTTATTTGGTTCAGTGCAACACTAACATCTTGAAGGCAGTTGGTAGCCCCATCTTTCATGAGGTCGTCTAGTGGCAATTTTGCCCTCCAGACTCTCCACATGAAGAAAGCAATCTTGAAAGGAAGCCCTTTAACCCAGATCATCTTATATGCTCTTCTTGGTTCTTCTTTTCTTCTGAGGTATTCCCAAGCAGTTTTGACAGTGAAGTTTCCTTGATTTTGTAGCATCCAGTATGGAATGTGTAGAGTGTCTCCCATGTTTGGAGGCTTCATTGAAGTTGCTATGTGTTCCACCATTTCATATGGCAAAGATTCTAACAGTTGTTGCATATTCCAGTTGTCATTTTGTATGACATTATTCCCATTATGAATTGATTCATCAATTAGGAAGTTTGCTGGCACTATGAAGTAGAGTGCTCCCAGTCTAGTCCAGTTGTCATACCAGAAGAGTGAGGATCCCATTTTGATTAGCCAGCTGATTTGGTGTTCTATGATCTCTCTGCATTCTAGCATTTTCTTCCATGTTTGTGATCCTCTTTTCCATGGAAAAATTACTGCGTTGAGTTTTTTGCAGTATTTCTGACACATGTATGCACTCCAGAGGCTGGGCTTAGTTTTGAAATTCCACCACAATTTACAGAAGAGGGCTTTGGACATGTCGTGTAAGGATCGAAATCCTGCTCCTCCTTCCTTACAAGGAATGCATAGATTATTCCATGAAGAGCAGTGTCTGCTGTTACCTCCCACTGTGCTACTCCAGAAGAATTGTGCAAAGAGTTTGTGAAGGTTGTTGATTACTTGCTTTGGAGGGTTTACAGCTGAAATTAGATATACCGGCATGCTTTGCAGTACATGTTTAGTCAGTATAGCTCTACCTCCAATTGAGAGTAATTTGCCTTTTCAAGATTGCAGTCTGTGTCGTACCTTATTAACTATGTCCTTATAGTATATGATCCTTCTTCTGGAGTAGTAGATAGGGCAGCCTAGGTAAGTGAATGCAAAGTCCTGCCTTCCGATGCCTGTAATTCTTTATACTTTTGAAGTTACCTCTGTGTTAGCCGAGTGATGCATATATATGGCAGATTTGCTTTTGTTGATTAGCTGACCTGAAGCTGCTTCATATGCATATAGGACCTCCATTATCAGTTGTAGTGAGGTGGCATCAGAAGATGAGAAGATGATCATATCATCTGCATAAGACAGGTGATTGATTTTTGGGCTCCATTTGGGCACTCCAAAGCCACTGAAGTAGGAATTTTGGTGTAGTGCATTCAATCCCCTCGAAAGGGCTTCAGCAGTCAGGATGAACAGAGTAGGTGATAATGGACCACCTTGTTTGACACCTCTTGTCGATTTGAAGAAACCATGTGGTTGACCATTGATAAGGATTGAGTACCAGTTGTTACCCATGATGTCAAAGATCATGCCAATGAAGGCTTCATTAAAACCCATTTTTCTTAGAACTTTTGTCATGAATAGCCAGGATAATCTATCGAATGCCTTGGTCAAGGAACAAGATCAAGTGGTATCAAAGGATTAAAACCATAAACACATTCAAATGGACTAATGCTAGTCATGCGATGAACATTTCTATTATATGCAAACTCTATAATAGGTAATCAGTCAGTCCAAGTGCCGGACTTTCCTTTGGTCAAAGCTCGAAGAAGAGCTCCCAAGGTGCGATTTACAACCTCAGTTTGACTGTCAGTTTGTGGATGATGTGATGTAGAAAACAACAATTTGTTGCCAAGAGAACCCCACAAACATTTCCAAAAGTGACTGAAAAACTTAGCATCCCTATCACTAACAATAGTTCGTGGCACACCATGCAACTTTAACACATTAGCAATGAACAAAAAAGCAACATGTTGTGCATCATCACATTTTTTACAAGGAATGAAATGAGCCATCTTAGGAAATCTATCTACAACCACATAAATGCTATCACGACCACCGCTAGATCGCGGCAGCCTCATCACAAAATCCATCGAAATAGCTACCCAAGGACTAGTAGGAATAGGTAAGAGAGTATACAAACCATGATTATTAGACCTAGACTTAGCTCTTTTACACTCAAAACACGCTCCACATATTCTCTCGACATCTCGACTCATCTTAGGCCAATGGAACTGTTCCCCTAATATAACTAAAGTCTTATCTTACCCAAAGTGTCCCATCAAGCCCCCACAATGCGCCTCGCGCACCAACAACTCTCGCCACGAGGACTCGGGTATACAAACTCTCCTCTTCTTAAAAAGGTACCCATCATGCCGCTGATACTTCTCAATCCGCTGCCCACTAGTTATGGTATCACACACACTCTTAAATTTAGGGTCATGCTCATACATAGACTTAATACTTTCAAAACCCATCAACCTAGATGCTAACGTGATAGCCAAAGCAAACTTCCTAGATAGTGTGTCAGCTACTACATCCTCCTTTCCCTTCTGGTAATGAATCACGTTAGGGGAGCTCTCAATGAATTCTACCCACTTGGCATGTTGTTTATTTAGTTTTTCTTGACCCCTATGATGTTTGAGTGACTCATGATCACTCCTAATTACAAATTCCTTAGGCCATAGGTAATGTTGCCAATGAGCTAAGGCTCTCACGAGGGCATACAACTCTTTGTCGTACGTAGAGTAATTCAAGGCAGCCCCCTTTAACTTCTCGCTAAAATAGGCAATAGGCTTTTCATAATGCATAAGAACACCTCCAATTCCTACCTCGAGGTGTCACACTCAATTTCAAACGCCTTACTAAAATCAGGTAATTGTAACAACGGGGCAGAGCTAAGCTTACGTTTTAACTCTTGGAAGGCACCCTCTTGCGGCTCCCCCACACAAAAGGCGTGTCTTTTCTCACCAACTCTATGAGTGGTGATGCTTTGGTGCTAAAGTCTTTAACAAAGCGCCTGTAGAAACTAGCTAGTCCATGAAAACTTCTAACATGTGAAACGGTAGTAGGAGTAGGCCAGTCTCTAATAGCTTCTACCTTAGGTGCATCTACTTCAACACCATTAACACTTACAACAAATCCCAGAAATACAGCTTTCTCTATACAAAAGGCACACTTCTTGTAATTAACATATAACTTTTTAGCTCTTAATACTTCAAACACTTGCCTTAGGTGATCAACATGGTTATCTAAGAAACGGTTTAAGCACATGATTCATTAATCGCATGAACGTACTAGGTGCGTTGGAGAGACCAAAAGGAATCACCAACCATTCATATAGACCAAACTTGGTCTTGAATGCAGTTTTCCACTCATCACCCGGTTTCATACGGATTTGGTGGTAATCGGACCTAAGATCAATCTTAGAAAACACACTTGAACCACATAACTCATCTAGCATGTCATCTAACCTAGGGATAGGATAACGATACTTTACCGTTATTTTGTTGACGGCTCGACAATCAACACACATCCTCCAGGTGGTATCTCTCTTTGGAACCAAGATCACCGGTACGGCACACGGACTTAGACTCTCTCGAACTAGCCCCTTATTCAATAGCTCAACCACTTGTCGTTGCAACTCCTTAGTATTTTGTGGATTACTTTGATATGCAGGTTTGTTCGAAATTTGGGACCCTGGAGCAAAGTCAATTTGGTGTTCTATCCCCCTCAATGGAGGTAGTCCACTCAGCATCTCCTCAGGAAACATGTCCCTGTATTCCTGCAAAACATCACTAACAACACTAGGCAAGGGCTGAACGTTAGTAGAAATTTCATCATTAGAACTCAAGTAAACACCCTTATGAACTAGACAAACACCCTTAGCTTTAGCCGTCTCTTTCAGCTCTCGCATGCGCTTGTAATCATTACTAACTTGTTTAGGTTTCAAGGGCTTAAGTAAATAACTCTTGCCCTCCAGCTTGGCCGTATAAGTGTTGGCCTTTCTATCATGATCAACACATCTATCAAACTGCCAAGGCCTGCCCAATAGTAAATGGAACGCCTGCATAGGCACTACATCGCACAAGATTTCATCTTGATAAGCTCCCACCTTGAACTTAATAAGTGCCTGCTTTACTACCTTTAATTCACCACATGCACTAAACCACTGCAATCGATAAGGATGGGGATGTTTCCTCGTAGGTATACTAAGTTGAGTCACTAACGTGTGGCTTACTACGTTTGTGCAACTTCCGGAATCAATTATCATCGAGCACACCTTTCCTTTCACCCTACATCTAGCATGAAACAAGTTCTCACGTTGCACATCTCCTTCCTCCTGTACGCTCATAGTGCTCAAGTTCCTACGTACCACTAAGAACATATTCACACCCTCTTCTTCTAACTCTTCCTCGCCGCACTCAACCAATTCTGCCCCCTTATCTTCCTCAATCTCCTCTTCACTTTCTTCTTCACACACTGTACCATCATCAAGAATTAACATGGTCCTCCATGTTGGACAATCCTTAGCGAAATGTCCATAGCCTTTGCGTTTGTGACACTGAAAAGAAGATGGGCTAGGAGAATTGAGTTGAGTCTTAGAATTACCTCCGGACCCTAGGTGCCGCAGCTTGGGCTAGCTTCTTAGGCTCTTGGTTTTGGCTTGTTATAGGC
>MCJB01044575.1:0-136056 GCA_002018475.1 Nicotiana obtusifolia | reverse complement strand
CTCATCACTCTATTTCATACGGATTTGGTGGTAATCGGACCTAAGATCAATCTTAGAAAACACACTTGAACCACATAACTCATCTAGCATGTCATCTAACCTAGGGATAGGATAACGATACTTTACCGTTATTTTGTTGACGGCTCGACAATCAACACACATCCTCCAGGTGGTATCTCTCTTTGGAACCAAGATCACCGGTACGGCACACGGACTTAGACTCTCTCGAACTAGCCCCTTATTCAATAGCTCAACCACTTGTCGTTGCAACTCCTTAGTATTTTGTGGATTACTTTGATATGCAGGTTTGTTCGAAATTTGGGACCCTGGAGCAAAGTCAATTTGGTGTTCTATCCCCCTCAATGGAGGTAGTCCACTCAGCATCTCCTCAGGAAACATGTCCCTGTATTCCTGCAAAACATCACTAACAACACTAGGCAAGGGGTGAACGTTAGTAGAAACTTGATTGTCACACTCAATAAAATCAGCTCCTTTATCTTCCTCAATCTCCTCGTCACTCTCCACCTCACAAACAGTACAATCATGTTCAGCTCTTAAGGTAGAACCATCACTAGTTCCTTCTCTAGCGTGCTTCTGATTGCTAGAGGATCTTTCTATGTTCTCTAATCGGCCGTTAATTGCCCTTAATTCGGCCAAGAGGTGGGCCAAAGTAATGTCAGTCACAACCTTTTCTCCTTCCGTAGCCATGTACCTGCAAAAGAAACAAGACTAGAGAATGTGTTAAGGTTAGTCAAAAATACTCTCTCTCACTTTTTGAATGACTCTCGGGTTTCACTCAAATTTTCGGGTAGGATTTCACACTTGTCTTCAAATTGGCTTCCTCTAATTGACCAAGTTCCTTAGCGACCTTTCAAGTTCACAAGTTCAATAGTTTTCTTCGGGGTGAGTGAAGTTATGTGACTCGATAGGCGGACGGCTTTTTAAGTGAGCACAAGAAGCCAAGAATTATCTACGAAAGTGAAAATTCTGAGTTTTAGCACGAGGTCCTACAAGCTCCAAGATTAGTAATAACTTAAGTAGGAAAATTACCTAAGAATTACTAATTAGAAGTAGTGAAATTAAGAAAGAATTNCCCCCCTTTCCTTTTCCAACACAAATTAGCCCCTCATCTAACAGATGACAATGCTGTTAGGACTTTGCAAAAAGATATCAAAAAAGCGCGAGTTATCTTCAGTTTTGCTTTGACTTCTGAAAGAGGAAAAGCCAAGCTGAAGATATTTATCCTTGTTCTTGTGCCTGCACTGTTGAGTTGGTGAAGATGTTGACTGTGCTGTCTGGTGAATCAGATTCCCTGTGATGGTGTTACTGGTGTTGGTGATGTATTGGTGTGAGTGCATTGCCTACTGTTGGTGTGTCCTTCTATACTTGTTTGTTTCTTTGTCTTCTTTCAATGTTGCTTCTTGTTTTGTGCTTGCATTTGATGAATTATGTGGTGCTGTCTGGAACTCTTCAAGGCTGATATTGTTGCCGTTGATTCTGTTCTGTGCTGTGGATTGAGTTGGTTGGTGTGTGCTGCTTTGAGTGGTCTGATCTTGTTGATTTCTTGTGATGTTCAGATATGTTCTGGTAATTGAGTTTGCTGATGATGCTGATTTCCTTTGCTTGTTGTGCTTGCTGCTTCCTGTATGTTGCTGTTGATCCTCCTTTTTTCTTGTGCTTTCCTTAGGTTTGAGTGTCTCTGCTGATTGTGGTATTGATTGCTGAGTCTGCTGCTTCTGTCCTGCCTTGTGTGTTGCTGAATTGGGATGTTGTTCTCTGCTGTGTGCTGCTTTTGTTGTTTGACTTTGATGTGAGATTGTTTGTAGCTTGTTACCCTTACTGATACAGTGAGTATGTTTGCAATTGTGTTCCCAAAGATGTGTGCTGGCTGGTGAGTTCCATGATGATTGATAGAAATGCAAGAGATTGAATACTGATAGTACTAATACCACACCTTGCATTTGTGTCAATAATCTGGACCTTATCCAGCCATTTGCTTTGTTAAAAGTACTGTTGTATTCAGTATGAGGATCATGCTGTTGGTGTTTGTGTGTTTTTGAGTGCTGCTTTTGTAGGAAGTATTTAAGACTGCTGAATTTCTGCTTTGAACACCTGTGTTGATCTGTTTTGACAGTGTTGTGATGTCTTCTAAAATCAGCCTTGATGTTATTCTGCTGCTGCTGTGTTCTTTGATTATATAGCTCTGTTCTGTTCCTGCTTTCCATTCTCTGTAGTGGTCTGATGTATTCTTGTTGCTGCTTTTCGTTGTGCATGTGTTTCATATATCTTCTTCTTGCTTTGGATGATAAATTGTTGGCTTTGTTCTGCTTTAGATTTCCTGTCTTCTTCATGTTTCATCTTTTCCTTCCTGTTAGTAGGCAACCATTTGGTGTGTTGGATGTCAAGCATCAGTGCATGCCATTGTGTGCTGTTTGCATTGTTCTGCTTCTGCTTTATTGTTTCCTCCATATTGTTCTTCTCCTTCTTGATAAAGATGCCAATTGTTTTGTCCTCCTCTTTGTTGCTAAGCTTTTGATATGCAGCTGTCCTGGCTACATGTCTGATTTCCTGGCTTTGAGCAGAATATGTGTCTGCAATTTTTGTCTTCCTGTTAGCAAATAACCTGTAAAAAAGTACCTTGTTAATGTGTAATTGAATTGTGATGTGAGATTTCTCCTGATCAATGCTAATATCTGCTGAGGTGAGCTTGATGACATGTCTACTGATATTGAAGCAAGATGATTGCTGCTTGAGTTCTGATCTTTGTCTGTCACTGGTGCTGTTACTCTCAGTGATAACATTGCTATTGTCTCTGATGTTGCAGTTCCCTATTAGCTTCTCAGATAGCTACCTTTTAGTGTCTGTGTTTCTGCAATATCCCTGCAAAAATAGTAGAAACATTATAGAAACTGCTGCTGATCCTTCTGGTGGCCTTGATGTATTCTTCCTTCCTGGTGTCTTGTTGCATTCTTCCTTCTGCTGAGGAGTACATGTCTGCTGTGTTTGTATCTCTTTTAGCCTTTGCTGCTGTTGTGAATGATCAATGCTAGCGACCTTGTTGGTGGCCTGACTGCTGTTTCTGAAACAGGTTAACTGTTGCAGCTGCTGCATGAGTTCAATCCTTTTGATTTTCACTGGTGCTGCTGATTTCACTGGTAACACTCTGCCTTCCTAATTTTGCTGAGAGATACATGTCTGACTGCTGATTCTAAAAGGGGTCAATTGCTGTTTGAGCTCTATCTTTTGTCTTTCCTTGATGTTGCTGATTTCACTGGAAACATCACTGTTGTCCTTGGTGTTGCTGATCTCCATTGTCTGCTTAGGTTGTTGTATTTCACTGTCCATGTTTCTGCAGTATCCCTGCAAAACTGTCCAAGAAGATATGGGAAAAGAGTGAAGTTGCTGCAGTTGAATATCCAGTGAGCTTGTGGTGAACATGTTTTTGTTTGATGCTAAAATTCTGCTCTGTGTAGGGGGGTTTCCTTCTGTTATCCCTGCAATCCAGTCCTCCTGCAAGACTAAAACAATCGTTTCATCAATATTAAAGAAAGATTTCAGCTTCAACCTGTACATAAACCTGTAAGAGCTTATTTTCCTGATGTGGTGACCGGATCCCACCCATTTCTGTTCTTTTATGAGATTTTTGATGTGTTGTGTGCTGCTGGTTATCTCGCTACCTTTATTCTTATGTATGGACATTGTGTTTTATCTGCATTTAGTATTCTTCAGCCCTGTGAGTCTAATTGGCAGAAATGGTGGCATTCAATTTTTCCAAATTCCAGAGCATAGTTTGCTAGGTGATCAGCTAGTTTATTTCCTTCCCTGTAAGTGTGTGTTACAGTTAGTGCCAGGGATTCTTTTAATTGGAGTATCTCTTGTACTCAATCAGTTATGCACCAGGGTGGTTTCCAGATTCCATTAATGATGTTGTTTAAAAGCATTGAATCTGTTTGCAGCCAAATGTGAGATAATTCTTGTGATCTGCAGTAGTTTAGAGCTTCAGCAACGGCTGTTGCTTCTGCTACTGTGTTTGTTCCTTCAGGGATTTCTATGCCAAGTGCATATAGTAGCTCTCCTGTTTCATTTCTCACACAGTATCCTATTGAGCTTCTTCCAGGTTTTCCTTTTGATGCTCCATCTGTGTTGACTTTTACCCATCCTTGCATGGGGAATTCCCATATGACTTTGTTGAATTTTAGTCTTGGGGTGTAGTTTTCCAATATGTGTAGGAGGTCTTGCCATTTGTGTGGGACATTGATTCCTGGCTTTCTAGTTTCAACTAGAGCTTGTAGTGCTGTGGAGACTTGATAAATAACTCTGCCAGCTAAGACTGTTTCTCCATGTTTGCAGCTATTTCTTCTTTTTCAAAGTTCCCATACAATGCAGGAAGGAACTGCCTGTAGCACTGCTTGGAGTCTATGTGCAGTTTGTGCTGTCCAACATTTTGTTATCGCTTGGTCCTTCTAATGCTATTCCTGCTCTTTGTAGAAAGTATTTCCAAACCCTGGTTGCAGTGTTGTAAGTGAAAAATAAGTGCACCAATGTTTCTTCCTTTGGTTCAGTGCAACACCAATATCTTGAAGGCAACTGCCCCATCTTTTCATAAGGTCATCTAGCGGCAATTTTGCCCTCCAGACTCTCCACATGAAGAAAATAATCTTGAAAGGAGGCCCTTTGACCCAGATCATCTTATAAGCTCTTCTTGGTTCTTTTCTTCTTCTGAGGTATTCCCAAGCCATTTTGACAGTGAAGTGTCCTTGATTTTGTAACATCCAGTATGGGATTTCAAGATTGTCACTCATGTTTGAGGCTTTATTGATGTTACTATGTGTTCTACCATTTCATGTGGTAAAGACTCTGACAGTTGTTGCATATTCCAGGTTTCATCTTGCAGGACATCATTCACATTATGAATTGATTCATCAATTAGGAAGTTTGCTGGTGCTATGAAGTAAAGTGCTCCCAGTCCAGTCAGTTGTCATACCAGAAGAGTGAGGATCCCATTTTGATATGCCAGTTGATTTGGTGTTCTATGATTTCTCTGCATTCTAGCATTTTCTTCCATGTTTGTTATCCTCTTTTCCATGGAACAATTACTGCATTGAGTTTTTTGCAGTATTCTGAGACATGTATGCAATCCAGAGGCTGGGCTTGGTTCTGAAGTTCCACCATAACTTACAGAAGAGAGCTTTGGACATGTCGTGCAAAGATCTAAAGCCTGCTCCCCCTTCCTTGCAAGGAATGCATAAATTATTCCATGAATACCAGTGTCTGCTGTTGCCTCCCACTGTGCTGCTCCATAAGAATTGTGCAAAGAGCTTGTGAAGGTTGTTGATTACGTGCTTTGGAGGATTTACAGCTGAAAGTAGATGTACCGGCATGCTTTGCAGTACATGTTTTATCAGTACAACTCTACCTCCAATTGAGAGTAATTTTCCTTTCCAAGATTGCAGTCTACCTCGTACCTTGTTGAATATGTCCTGGTAGTAAATGATCCTTCTTCTGGAGTAGAAGATAGGGCAGCCTAGGTAGATGAATGGAAAGTCCAGCCTTCCGATGCCTGTAATTCTTTCTACTTTTGAGGTTACCTCTGTGTTGGTTGAATAATGCATATATATAGTAGATTTGCCTTTGTTGATTAGCTGACCTGATGCTGCTTTATATGCATATAGGACCTCCATTATCAGTTGTAGTGAGGTGGCATTAGAAGATGAGAAGATGATCATATCATCTGCATAGGACAGATGATTGATTTTTGGACTCCATTTGGGCGTTCCAAAGCCACAGAAGTAGAGATTTTGGTGAAGTGCATTCAATCCCCTCGAAAGGGCTTCAGCAGCCTGGATGAACATAGTAGGTGATAATGGATCATTTTGTTTGACTCCTCTTGTCGGTTTGAAAAATCCATGTGGTTGACCATTGATAAGGATTGAGTACCAGTTATTACCCATAATGTCGAAGATCATGCCAATGAAAGCTTCATTGAAACCCATTTTTCTTAGCACTTTTGTCATGAATAGCCAGGATAGTCGATCGAATGCTTTGGTCATGTCTAGCTTGATGACTACATTTGGCCCTGCTCTTGTTCTTAGCCTGATATCTGTAATGATTTCCTGTGCTAGAAGAATATTTTCTACTATTGTTCTGCCTTTTACAAATCCTGCTTGCTCTTGAGAGATGAGAGAAGGTAGTGCTGCAATCATTCTTTCATGTATGACTCTCGAGAAAATTTTGTTGATGAAGTTGCTAAGGCTTATGGGCCTTATGTCAGAAAATGTCTCTATCTCCTTCTTTTTGGGGAGAAGGACCAAATTTGTGTGAGTTACACATTTTGGTAGTTGTTTTCCTGAGAAGAAGGCTGCAACCATATTATGTATGTCGTCTCCAATGATTTCCCAGCAAGTTTGGTAGAAGGCACCTGTGAATCCATCTGGCCCCCCTGCACTATCCCCGTTCAAGCTAAAGACAGCATGCTTGATTTCTTCCTTTGCTGGTAATTTGGTTAGTTCTGCATTCTGTTGCGAATCTATCACTTGCTGTATGTTTTCTAAGATTCTGAAGTCTAAAGGAGTTGTTCTTTCTGTGAATTGAACTTTGTAGAAATTTATGGCTTCTTCAGCTATTTGTTCCTCCCCTTCAATCCAGATGCCAGCACTATTTTGGATTCTTGTTAATTGAAGTCTTTTTCTTCTGCCATTCACTTGAGCATGGAAGAAATTGGTGTTTCTGTCACCATCTTTGAACCATGTCGTTCCAGCTTTTTGTTTCCAAAATTGTTCTTCTATAGCTAAGTGTCTGATCATCCTTGCTTGTACCTTTTGTAGTCTTTCTCTGTTTTCCGCAGTTGGCCTTTCTTCAAAATGTTTCTCATTTACCAAAACTACTTCTTCCATGCTTGCTATGTTTTGAAAAATGTCCCCGTATGTTGCTTTGCTCCAAAGTGATAGTGCTTTTTTCAGTTTTTTGAGCTTGTATTCTAAGAGTATGAAGGGGTCGCCATGAAAGTCTACTTGCATATTCTCTCTTACTATTGCTTCAAAGGTTTCCTGTTTGGTCCAGAAATTAAGAAATTTGAAAGGCTTCCTGATTGATTTTGTTTCTTTGTCAAATTGCAGGAAGAGGGGACTATGATCCGAGCTAATTTTGGACAGATGCGTGATATCAATATTTTGAAAGGTTTGCTGAAAAATTTGATTGGCTAAGCATCAGTCTAGCCTCTTGAATATGCAATCCTCATCTACTCTCCCACTCCACCATGTGAAGATGCTCCATTTGAATCCCAAATCTATTAAGCTATAGATGTTGATGCAGTGATTGAAGTCATCTACCTCATTGAAAGGAACAGGTAGTCCACCAAATTTTTCTTCTTGATCATATATGACATTGAAGTCTCCCCCACTAGCCAAGGTGCTGTTATGTTTTGAGCCAAGGCATACAGTGAATCCCATAGTTCTATCCTTTCTGTTGAGTTACATTTGGCATAGACTAGTGTGAGAATGAGTTTCATTTTTGTTCCCATGTGAAGGAGCTTCAAAGTGAGTTGCTGTATTGTATCTGATAGGATTGTTATCTCATAGGCATTATCAATAAATGCCCAGATTTTATTGGAGACATTTGCAATAGCTTGAGACAGGCCAATTCTTCTTCTGTGTTGTTCCATTTTTCTAAGTTGTTGCATTGGCTGATGCCAATGAATTCAAAATGATGTTTGTTGTGCAGTGTGATTAGTCTTTCGAAGGCTTGCATTGTGTTGACTGATATAATGTTCCAGATGATAGCATTCATTCTATTCTGTTAGAATATGCTAGTGCTCTTCTTGTTTGAATCCTTGTACTTGAAGTGCCACTATTATCCTTGGTTTGCTTCTTCTGAGATTTCAGCATTGTTTTCATTTTATTTATTTGAGTTGGTGAGAGATCTCCCTGCTTAGCTATGTTGCTGAAATTCTGGGCAGTGTTTTCTTCATCCATGTCTTTGCCTGTGAGTTGCACTTCTTTTCCTGCATTCCTAACTGCTGCTTCCTTTGGCAGATTTTTTTGCCGGATGATTGCTTGTATTTGTGCCTTTATTATTCCTTTTCTGATAACTGGATCATGATCACCAATTCCTTCCTTTGATGCTGTGATTGCTGTTTGTTTGTATTTAGGAATTGCTTGATCTCTGTATGCATTTGTCAACAAGATCAGTTGATTGTCACTGTGAACATCTTCTTCTAATGTCCCAGTAGTTTCTTCTTCTTCACTTTGCATTCCTTCAGGTATTTCACCTTCTTCTGAGCCTTTTTCCAGTTGGTCTGCCCATAACTTCCATGAAGTTTGTTCAAGCTGCCTTTCTGATTCTGTTCCTGCAGGCTTCTTTCCAACAGGTTTAAGCATGTGTTGTGCACTGTTGTTGTGCACTGCTGTTGAACACTGTTGGTGTATGTTGTTTGTATTTTCTGCATTGTTGAGCATGTGTTGTGCACTGCTGTTGTGCACTGCTATTGTCCAAAGCTGTTGTGTGTTATTTGTGTTTGCTGTATTGTTGAAAAACTTCTCTGAATCCACTGTGAGGTGGACTCCTTTGCCTTTTCTTTCATTATGCTTGTGTTAGTTGTTGTTTCATCAATTGTTTCTTCCTCTGTTATGTCTACTTGTGATGTCTTTTCTTGATGGCTGCTGGTTGCATTTGATGTTGTTGCAGCAGTCTTTGCTGAGGCTGCTGGTGTTTGAGATGTTGTTGTTATCAAGGTTGGTTGGTTTTCTGTTTGAACAGCTGCTCCTTCTGATACAAACAACTGATTGACTTTACTGCTGGTAGCCTCAGAGTTCAGTTGGTTGGTTGTTTTGGTATTCATTTGTGTGCTACTGTTGGATTGTCTGCTGGTTATCAAGACAGTTGCTGCTGGTGTGCTTGCTCCATTTGCTACAGCCATCTGTACAGAGTTGTGCACATCCATTTTGCTTGCTACCTGAAGCTGCTGAGTATCCTTAACAGCTGCTGTCGTTAGCATTCCAAATTGTGGTGTCTGCATTGTTGAGTTCAGTGTCCTTTCTGGATGTTTGCTGAAAGAAGTTGGTGTCTTTGAAGCAGTCAATGCAGAAACTGCTGGTGTTTGAGCTGATGTTGCTATCAAAGCTGATTGGCTTTCTATTTGAACATCTACTCCTTCTGATACACTCATCTGATTGGCTGTACTGCTGGTAGCCTCTGAATTCAGTTGATTGCTTATTTTGGCATTCATTGTTGAGGCTGCTGATACTTGATTTTCTGCTGCTATCAAGCCTGTGAGAGTTACTACTTGAGTGTCTGGTTCATTTTCTGCTATCATTTTCTGCTTGAGTGTTTGATTTTCTGCTTGAGTGTGAAGGTTTAGTACATCAAACTTGTTTGCTACTTGAAGCTGTTGAGTATCCTTATCAGCTACTGTTTTTTGCATTCCAGATTTGGGGTTGAATTTGTTTTGCTGTCGATTGTCTTTGACCTCCTTCCATTGAGAGCTTGCATTACCTACGACTTTGCCATCTGACAAAACCAGTAATGGTGCTGTTTCCTTTCTTTGCTGATTTTTTGTTTCCCCTGCTTTGCCATATATTTTTTTTGTTCTGCCACCCTTTGCTGCTCTGCCAAGGTTGTGTCACGGATTTCCGAATGCAACTTCCAACATTCTTGCATATCATGTCCTTGTAGCTTGCATTCTTTACAGTATTTGGGAATATAATCGTATTGAATTTTAACCCATTCCGTTCTGACATCCCCTGTTGCCTCATTTTCTATGTCCAGTCTAAATTTTTTGGGTAATTCTGCTAGAAGATCGACTAGTACCTTCACTCTCGCACAACTAGGCCTCGTCTTTTTTATAGTTGCTAAATCAAGATGAAGTGGCTTACCAACAGCTGAAGCTAGTGAAAATAGACATTCCTTTACAAAATATGTAGGCAGCAGATGTGGGAACGAAATCCACGCCATGGCCATTGATGTTTCTTCGCCGAGCTTGAATTTTGCATCATAGATTAGCTGTCTCATTTGAAATTCATACCCGTCCTTGGCTTTAAGATAGTATGTGCTTTTGGAGGTAATTTTGATGAAATCTTCCCAAAGCAATAGTCTGATTAAGACATGTTTGTCTCTGAAGAAGCCAATATTGCACTCTCCCTTGATTCCGCACTGTATTGGGATGATTCTGCGCAACTCTTGAAGGTCTGGCCATCCTTACAAGAATTTTCCCAGTACCCCATATTGAAGTCCTTCTATTAAATTCATGCGATTCATTTCAGCTTCTGTAAATTTGACAATAGGCTGACCATGCATGAAGGTTGCTTTTCTGAAAGGGATTGGTTCGATTTTTGAGCTACGGTTCGTGTTCTTCGTGTTCTTCGTGTCTGAGTTTAGTGTTGAGGGTTTTAGGATTTGTGAGTGGTCTAGAGGCTGAGATATGTTTGGGCGGATATTCAGAGGGGGCCGGCCAGCCGGAGTATCGCCGGCTGGCGTCGCCATTGTTGCTGGTGAAGAGCTTCGACTCTGTAGCCTCTCTTTCTCTCTCTATCGCCAGACGTTCTCTCTCTATAAGGTTCTCTTGGATTAGCACGACTCGACTTCTTTTATTTATTTTTGTCATGTTTTTTGTTTTTTTTTTTGTTTTTGTTTTTTTTTCAGAAACGAAATTTAAGAATTAGAACCTAAAACTAAGGCACGAAGAACAGGATTGGGATTGTAGAAACAAACCCGTTCCAAGCTCTGATACCAACTGATGCAATATAAAAGGCGGAAACAAGAAAATAAAAGATAGAAGCAAGACGCTCAATGAACTATCAAGACAACAAATAGGAACTAGTCTACTTACCTTCTTGATGAAGTCACAGAGTACCTATACTATAAGAACAACCCTCAAGACAACAATGGTCTTGCAAACTGTTCGATCAAACAAAGGAACAAGTTCAATTTTGAATCACACCAAAATTGGACAAGTTAATTCACACAATTTTGGAAGCAATGTGCAGCTGTTTTTTTGATTGAAAATAATGTCAAAAAAGGTATCAAAATAATGAAGTGTTTAGGCTTATATAGAATGAGCCTTTACCTAACTCAAATAGGAAAAGAATAACTAGTAACCTAAATCAACTAGGAAACAACTAATTAACAAAAAGGCCACAATTTGGCTAATTTAAAGAATAGTCACGCAGGACCCTTAAATAAGAATCAATGTCTTCTACAGCAACACAATAATACAACATAAATACAAATGTACATCTTCAATACAAGATTCGTCCATAGCAAGATTTATGGACGCTTGGCTCTTCTCCAAGGCTAACCAATGCCTTTTCTTGTCTTATCCGACATTGATGGCATGAACGTAGCTTAATCAGATTGTCCTGCATCAATTATATTTGTGTTGTCATTAATATTGGTTGCTTATTGTCTTCTTTTGAGCTAGTCACCGCTTTCAGCCCAAGGTTAGTTCATTACTTATTGAGTACACGAGGTCGGTTATACTCATACTACACTCTGTACTTCATGTGCAGATCCAGGTACATTTGGACGTGGTGATTGCTAGAGCCATGTTGGTACCAGTATTTGGGAGACTTCGAGGTAGCTTTTATGTTGTACGCAAACCTTGAGTCTCTTTCCTTTATTTTCCTTGTTACTGTTCTATTGTCCAGACAGTTGTATTGAGGTTTTGGTTTGTATTTTGGTACTCAGTAGTGCTCATATACTCGTTGGCACCAGATCGTTGGGATAGTTGTTCCAATATTGATATTTTTTTCATTAGATAATTATGATATTTCAGTGGTTAAGTTTGTTAAACCATGTTTATTCAAATTCATAGTTATTATGTGACTGTTGGCTTGCCTGACAAGTAGTGTCAGGCGCCGTCGCGGCTCTGGCAAGAGTTGGGTCGTGACACGCTTAAAATAGGTTGTTAATGCATATAGGCCAAATTAGAACTAAGTTTAAAATGGCTATCACTTAAATCAAAAGGGGGCATGGAGTTGCATCAATTTATATGTACAATAGACTGACTTGGCCATTTTAGCGTCCTAGAATTACAAAATTGACCCTGTCCATTATCCTTTGACCTGGTCGGTTAAAGATCCGTCTTCAGAGACCTAGAAACGGTGCCGTATGTGCTTAACACGATATTGTTTTTGTGTTGGACCCTTTTAGTAAAATAGATCTCAAATATATGATTTTTAACATTCAAACATTTTCCCCCATCCTCTCTACCTAGATTAGGAATTTGGGGCAGCTGGAAATCGTCTCCCCCACCGTCAATCATGCATCCACCGATGGAGCTGCCTCCTACTGCCGCCAAAAACTTCCAAACCTTACCAAAATTACACTCTTGCTTCACTTCACTCTCCTCTCCTCAAATCGCTTAAAAAGTTTGTCTGAAACTCAACCGAACTTCCCCAAATGAAACTTCAAAGGCGGAATAGTTTGGAACCCCTTGAACTTGAAACTTTTTATTTAGTTCCCCCTTATATTTCACGTGGTCTTTAATATGCCTCCCTGAACTTGGCAATTTCATAGCCTCGACCCTCCTGGACGTTGACAATCCATGGGAGTGTGACACACACGCTGCCAGATGGATTCTTTTGTCCATGTGGAATTTATTTACAAAGAAAATATATATTTTTATCTTTTAAGTCCACCAAGTATTTAAATTATTTTTTTGTGCCAAAACTGCAGAAAAAAATGAAACAACATTATTTTGACTATAAATTTTTATTTGACAAAAGATAATAATATTTTAATCAAGTTAGTTTTACATATTTGTCAGAAAAAAAAAAGAATATATAGTTAGAACATATTATCATTGCATCTAAAAAATAAAATAAAAATACCTTGACGAAACTCCATATATTAGCTAAATAATAATTTAGCTTAAAATAGTAAAATTCAGACCAAATATTTGCAAATTTGGCTCGAAAAAAGAAAAATGCATAGTTTAAATAAATAGTCATTGCATGAAAATAAAAATACATATGTAATGACCTGACCAATAGTTTTGAGCACTTGCATTCCGTTCGATGGTTCGAGGGCATGTGTAGCTTTGTATGATGTATTGGAAGAGTTGACCAAGTTTGACTTTTATGTATTTGACCACAGATAGGAGTTTTGATGGTTCCGTTAGGTCCGGATGGTAATTTTAGACTTGGGCGTATGGCCAGATTTGCATTTGGATATACCTAGAAGGTTTCGGCACTATTTAGCGAAAGATGGCAATTGGAAGCTTTGGAAAGTTCATAGGTTTGACCGGCAGTTGACTTTGATGTTATTGGATTCAGATTGTTGTTCCTGGAGTTGGAATAGGTTCGATATGTCAACTGAAACTTGTATGCAAAATTTGGATTTATTCTGGATTGGTGAGGCTTGAATCGGACGCTTGGTTCGAAGTTTGAAGTTTATGAACTTAAGAGATTGATATTGATCGACGATTCGTAGTTTTGATGTTAATATGTGTGATTTAAGGCCTTGAGTAGGTCCATAATATGTTTTGAGACTTGTTGGCATGTTCAAACGGGGTCCCCAAAGGTTCGAGTGAGTTTTGGGATGGTTTCAGATCATTTCTACGCCATTTATAGTTGCTGGTTTTTTGCTACAGGGGTGTGCATCGCGATTGCAGACTTTGGGTCACGTTCCTGAAGAACAAAGTTACGTTCGCGGAGGAAGCTTCGCGTTAGTGAAGAAGAAATTCTGTTGTCACTGAGCCGACTTTAGAAGCTTATATCTTGCGATCTATAAGAAATTTAAGGATGATTCAATAATGTAGGTTGTAGTCCTTGGTGTATAGGTTTCAGAAAATCAAACCATTTGTTATTTGAAGTTTTGCAAAAAACGTTATGGCCGCTATACTATAGGCTATCTGGAAGAGTTGGGCAAGCTTGTTGGAATTTGTCCATCGCGATCGCCAGGGAATGACGGCGATCGCAAAGCGTAAAAACTGAGCTGGAACTTTTTTTGAATTGCGATCGACAATGTTAGGGACAGCGATCGCGAAAGACCCCTGGCAGTGCATTAAAACATTAAATTTCGGGATTCTGAGTTCATTTTCTTCACTTTTTTAGTTCTTGGGGCACAAGTAAGGCGATTTTAGAGGAGATAAACACCCAAATCTTGAGGGTAGGTAATTTTACCTTTATTTTGATTATATATTTTTTTTTCATGGATTATTACACCTAAATTAAAGATTTGAAGAGAAGAAATTGGGGGTTTTTGTCTAAATTTTCCTAAAGTGAATTTTTTAGTTTTGAACATCTATTCGGAGTCTGATTTGAGTGAAATTAGTATGGTTGGACTCGTAATTGAATGAGTTGTCCGATTTTGTGAGTTTTGTTAGGTTCTGAGGTGCGGGCTCGGGTTTGACTTTTTGGTTGACATTGAACTTTTGATTAAAGATTCAACCTTTATCGATTGGATTCGTTTGCTTTGGCATTATTTGATGTTTTTGAGTTGCTTTTGGCTAGTTTCGAGCCGTTCGGAGGTTGTTACGCGCGGGATGGCATTTCTAGAGTATTGTTTGGCTTGCAAAGATTCAACCTTTATCGATTGGATTCGTTTGCTTTGGCATTATTTGATGTTTTTGAGTTTCTTTTGGCTAGTTTCGAGCCGTTCGGAGGTTGTTACGCGCGGGATGGCATTTCTAGAGTATTGTTTGGCTTGCTTGGTATTGAATTTGACTTGTTTGAGGTAAGCAACATATCTAAACTTGGATTTGAGGGTATTTAACCTTGGGAAGTATGTTATAAGAGATGTATTGAAGTGACGCACATATTAGGTGACGAGCGTGTAGGCATGCACTAGGGAAATCATGATTCTAGTTGATTATTAGACTATGGCCTGACTTGTTTTACTATTATATCTTGTTACATCCATGTTCTCCCTACTTGTTTGAGTATACGAGCTGTGAATCATGTTTGAAATCATGTTTAGGCTATGCGCTTATTCGGTTGAGACCTAATGAGGCTAACTCTGTTGTTTTGAGTTATCTGCTCTAACTGTACTTATATACTCAATCATGATTCTTTATTTGCATATCATATCTCAGTCTTTGTTCATCATTCATTCTTACATCACATGTTATCATTGTCTGGGCTGAGTGGTATGAGATTGTGAGCTCCTGAGACTTGAGAGATTGATGACTGAGCTGGGGCTTGAGATCCGGATTGTGAGTGATATTTATAGTATCGGGTTGCGCGCCGCAGCAGGCCTTATTGGCTATTTATAGGATTGGGCTGCACGTTGCAACAAGCCTTATTGGCTATTTATGGGATCGGGCTGCACAACACAGCAAGCCTTATCAACTTATATATTATTATGGGAGCGGGTTGCACGCCGCAGCAGGCCATATTGGTCTTATATTAGCGCTTGGGTAAGATCCGCCCCTCCGGACTCTGACATACCAGTAGTGATCGCAAGCACCGTACAGTGCTAAGTGATTGTGTTTGATGAGTGGGATTTTGGGACTGGTAGATTAAGTACCCTGAGAGTGTGAGTATCTGGGATTATCACAGTGAAATCATGCATTTGACTTGCGTACTTGGCATGTAGACATAGAGTTGCATTTTTCCTCATGCTACACAGTGTTGTGACATTCATGATTTGACATGTACATTGACATGTAGGCATTGAGATGTATATTCCTCATGCTAGACGGTTTATGATAAGTGATGACTTGACATGCATATTTACATGTAGGCATAGAGATGTACTTTCCTCATGCTATTTGATAAAGAAATATCTATCTGTTGTTGAAAGTTTGGGAAAATCACAGTTTTCTACTATACTCATATTTTTGTAATTCCTGTGAAAGATTGGGTTTTTCTGTTATACTTGAAAAGCATGTCTATTCTTGTGTAACTGTGAACGAGCTGAGCATGAGCTCTTTTGAGTTATTACATACTGTTTTCATTATATTGTTACGAGTTATTTTTGGCTATGTGTGTTGGACTCTGACCTTTTTTTCGAGCTCGTCACTGCTTTCAACTTATGGTTAAGCTTGTTACTTATTGAGCACATAGGGTCGGTTGTACTCATACTACACTTCTGCACCTTGCGTGCAGATTTTGGAGCTGACGTTGATGTCTATCGCGGGAGCTGGCATTGAAGATGTACCTGCTTTCCTGTTATAGCTACCTCTTGTTCTTGGTAGCTTTAGACTTATAAATCTATTTATGTATATCTCGAACATATGATGTATTTAGTTCATACCAGCTTTGTAAACTCTAAGTCTTAGAAACTCATGATTTGTACTACCAGTCCGTGGGTTATTGAATAAAAGTTTTGCTATTTCATCATTTATTTTCTCAGTAAATCTCATTTGAATTGGATTATTTTTAATTGGAATACCTAGTGGGTTGGGTTAGGTGCCATCATGACTAGTGAATTTTGGGTCGTGACAAGTTGGCATCAGAGCTCTAGGTTCATAGGTTCTATGAGTCATGAGCAAGTGTCTAATAATGATGCAGGCCAACCTGATCAAACTACGTTCATGCCATCAATGTTGGATAAGATAAGAAAAGGCGTTGGTTAGCCTTGTAGAAGAGCCAAGCGTTAACACATCTTGTGTTGGACGAAATATTTGTTGATGATGTACATTTGTGTTTATGTTGTATTATTGTGTTGCTATGGAAGACATTGACTCTTACTTTGCGGTCCTGCGTGGCCATTCTTTTTACTTAGCCAAATTGTGGCCTTTTTGTTAGTTATTTGTTTCCTAGTTGATTTAGGACAAGGCTCATTCTATATAAGCCTAAAGGCTTCATCATTTTCAGAACCTAACTTTGATATTTTATACAAAAATCAGCAGCAACTTTGCTCCAAACTCGTGTGCTTTGAACTTGTCCAATTTTTGGTGTGATTCCAAATTGAACTCGTTCCTTTGTTTGATCGAACAATTTGCAAGACCATTGTGATCTTGAGGGTTGTTCGTATAGTATAGGTACTCCGTGACTTCATCAAGAAGGTAAGTAGACTAGTAGTTACTACTTGTTGTCTTGATAGTTTATTGAGCGTCTTGCTTCTATCCTTTTATCTTGTTTTCCGCGTTTTATATTGCATCAGTTGGTATCAGAGCTTGAAAAGGGTTTGTTCTTAGTATCCCAATCCTGTTCTTCGTGCCTTAGTTTAGGTTCTTTCTTTAATTTCGTTTTTGATGAAAAAAAAGAAAAAAAAAAGAAAAAGAAGAGAAATGTGACAAAAAAGAAAATGAAGAGAAAAACCGAGAATTATTGTTGATTGAAGTTGCTAAAACATCTAGGGTTGAAATCTTAAAAATTTGATTGTTAAAATCCGTTCTTGAAACCAATTTTGAAGTTCTTGATCGTTTAAAAACTGTTATTGAAACCCTAGTTGAAATCTTGAAGTAAATTGAATTGCTAGAAGAAGTATCAATAATTCTTGGTTGGATTCTTGAAGTTCTTGGACGCTAATTTGTTTTTCTTGAAGTCATCTAGGGTTGAAGTCTTGAAGATTAATTGATAAAGAAACGTTCTTGAACCAAATCTTGAAGTTCTTGATCGTTAGAAACCGATAATCTTGAAATCTTGAAATCTTGAAAATCCTAGTTAAAATCAGTTGGTCTTGAAAAACGTGTAAGGGGACCTAAAACGTGTAAGAGAGGCCGAATTTGGGAGGAGAAGGAGGAGGAATAGAAAACCCTAATTCTAGTCCAAGAAGGAAACAACTCCCAATCCAAAAGGGAGAAGTTTCACGGAGTTGAAATTCTATTTGGACAAGGAGAGGAGGGGCGAATTTGTGTTGGAAAAGAAGAAGGGGGGCCAAAAATCCTAAAATCTAAGGAGAGAGGATTGGTCTTCTCCAAACTAAAGTGGGAAAGCTTCAAAAATTTCCTTCCCTTTACTATTTCGAAATTCCTTCTTGAATTACATTAATTCTAATTAGCAATTCTTATGTAATTTTCTACTTAAGTAATTACTAATCTTTGAGCTTGTAGGACCTTGTGCTAAAACTCAGAATTTCCACTTTCGTAGATAATTCTTGGCTTCTTGTGCTCACTTAAAAAGCTGTCCGCCTATCGAGTCACATAACTTCACTCACCCCGAAGAAACTATTGAACTTGTGAACTTGAAAGGTCGCTAAGGAACTTGATCAAATAGAGGAAGCCAATTTGAAGACAAGTGTGAAATCCTACCTGAAATTTGAGTGAACCCGAGAGTCATTCAAATAGTGAGAGAGAGTATTTTAACTAACCTTAACACATTCTCTAGTCTTGTTTCTTTTGCAGGTACATGGCTATGGAAGGGGAAAAGGTTGTGACAAACATTACTTTAGCCGAGCTTTAGGCTGAAGTAAGGGCGCTTAATAATCGAATGGAGAACCTTGAAAGAACCGCTAGTACTTGGAAGAGTGCCGGGGAAGGAACTAGTGATGGTTCTACCTTAAGCCCTGAACATGATGGTACTGTTTGTGAGGTGGAGAATGACGAGGAGATTGAGGAAGATAAGAGAGCTGATTTGGTTGAGTGTGACGATGAAGTTTCTACTAACGTTCACCCCTTGCCTAGTGTTGTTAATGTTGTTTCGCAGGAATATGTGCACATGTTTCCCGAAGAGATGCTGAGTAGACTGCCTCCGTTGAGGGGGATAGAACACCAAATTGACTTTGTTCTGGGGTCACAAATTCCAAACAAACCAGCATATCGAAGCAATCTACAGGATACTAAGGAGTTGCGACGGCAGGTGGATGAGCTGTTGACTAGGGGGCTGGTTCGTGAAAGTCTCTGTGTGTGCCGTGCCCGTGATTATGAACGTAATTTTGAGAAGGGCAGAATGATACAGGCCAACCTGATCAAACTATGTTCATGCCATAAATGTTGGATAAGATAAGAAAAGGCGTTGGTTAGCCTTGGAGAAGAGCCAAGCTTTAACACATCTTGTGTTGGACGAAATATTTGTTGATGATGTACATTTGTGTTTATGTTGTATTATTGTGTTGCTATGGAAGACATTACTACTTAGCCAAATTGTGGCCTTTTTGTTAGTTATTTGTTTCCTAGTTGATTTAGGACAAGGCTCATTCTATATAAGCCTAAAGGCTTCGTTATTTTCAGAACCTAACTTTGATATTCAATACAAAAATCAGCAGCAACTTTGCTCCAAACTCTTGTGCTTTGAACTTGTCCAATTTTTGGTGTGATTCCAAATTGAACTCGTTCCTTTGTTTGATCAAACAATTTGCAAGACCATCGTGATTTTGAGGGTTGTTCGTATAGTATAGGTACTCCGTGACTTCATCAAGAAGGTAAGTAGAGTAGTTCCTACTTGTTGTCTTGATAGTTTCTTGAGCGTCTTACTTCTATCCTTTTATCTTGCTTTTCGCATTTTATATTGCATCAAATAAAGTCTTGTGGATCGATATAATGACGTCCATATCTATCTTTGAGAGGTTACATGGCATTTAGGATAAACCTCCCATCTTTTTTTTGAAGCGGGGCCTTGGCGTAACTGGTAAAGTTGCTGCCATGTGACAAGGAGGTCACATGTTCGAGCCGTGGAAACAGCCTCTTGAAGAAATGCAGGGTAAGGCTACGTACAGTAGACCCTTATGGTCCGGCCCTTCCCTAGACCCCGCGCATAGCGGGAGCTTAGTGCACCGGGCTGCCTCCCATCTTTCTTTCCTTACCGTGCGACATTGATTCAGCTAGAAGCGTATCTCTTTGAATTCTTTCCACTCACTCGTATGTCTGTGTGAGCATTCAATATTAGGTGTGCATATACAACTTGTGATTCCATGAATGAGGTGCGAGCTGCATTTTTCTGTGTTTTGGAGTTAGGCCAGTTTGGAGGACTTGAGATCGGGTTTTGACCGTAGCTTGGGCTCGGTGGTTTTAGTTGTGTGATTATGTGCGTTTGGACTTCTATGTCCGGTGGCATCCCTATGAGTGAGACTGGCGGCTTGGTGAGTGGTTGGATAACTATATGATATGCATCATATGACTGCGAGATGTGTTCAGATGGCTTTGATGTTACGAGAAGGGTTGCTTGGGATGTAAAAAAAGGTCTATTGGATGCTTGAATTCTGTCTTGATGTGTTGTACAGTCTCGAGTTATGATCGTGTTGAGGGATCTTTATGTTGTTTATTTGTGGAACAAAGTAGATTTTTATGTCTTGTTGACGAGTTCAAACTCAGGAAGATTAAGTGATTGCGTAGTAGTTGTGGCCATGAAAGGGTATACAGAGATCTCAGTTTGAGGCTAAGCAGGTGGGTTATCACCTGGGGGGTATTCTATGGATATGTGATCCTTATGATGTTGTGTGAGAGTTTCCTTATACTAGTGGGTTACATGTGTTGCGATTTGAGTTTGGATTGATTGTGAAAGTTGAGCTGACTGTCACGATGATGAATGTGAGCTTACCAAATAATTTGAGGCATTTTATGGGTTGTGTTTGATGCAATATTAAACGCGGAAACAAGAAAACAAAAGATAGAAGCAAGACGCTCTATGGATTATGAAGACAACAAGTAGGAACTAGTCTACTTACCTTCTTGATGAAATCAAGGAATACCTATACTATACGAACGACCCTCAAGAAAATGATTGTCTTGCAAATTGTTCATCAAATAAAGAAACAAGTTCAATTTTGAATCACACCAAAATTGGACAAGTTAAAGTCACACATTTGGAAGTACAAAGGCTTGGCCGAAATTTCTTTGTAAAATTAATGTAAGGTACTGAAATAATGTAGTCTTTAGGCTTATATAGAATGAGCCTTTACCTAAATCAACTAGGAAAAGAATAACTAGTTAACCGAAATCAACTAGGAAACAAATAACTAATAAAAAGGCCACAATTTGTCTAAGTTTAAGAACTAGTCAAGCAGGACTCCAAAACAAGTAATAATTACCGATTTTCATAGCCTTACATCATACGCAAATCTTCACATAGTGCATAGAATTACTTGGCTCTTCTTCACCATCAAATGTGTATCATGAAGCTCTTTAGCTTGACTTCTCGTGAATGGTCTTGAAGGTTTAAACGTATCATGATTAGGTTGACCTGCATCATCCTCCCCTTCTTGGGAAGATTTTGTCCTCGAAATCGAACCTTCTTCATCTTTCAAAGCAACACAAGGAGTCAAGTCAGTGACATTGAATGTCTTAGAAATAGCATATTCTGTAGGCAGATCTATGACATAAGCATTATTATTGATCTTCTGCAACACTTGAAATGGTCCATCTCCTCGCGGAGCTAACTTCACTTTCCTATGGTTCGGAAATCTTTCCTTTCGGAAGTGCACCCAAACCCAGTCACCTCTCTTTAAGTCCATCCTTTTCCTTCCTTTATTCTTCTTGACTGTTACCTTTTCATAAGCATCCTCCAAAGTTTTTCTCACCTTAGCATGCAATTCGAGCAATGCGGCTGCCCAGTTTTCTCCATAAACGCTAATAACTGCATCTCTCGGCAAAGGAACAAGATCAAGTGGTATCAAAGGATTAAAACTATAAACACATTCAAATGGAGTAATGCTAGTTATGCGATAAACAGTTCTATTATATGCAAACTCCATAATAGGTAATCAGTCAGCCTAAGTGCGGACTTCCCTTTGGTCAATGCTCGAAGAAGAGCTCCCAAGGTGCGACTAACAACCTCGGTTTGACTGTCAGTCTATGGATGATGTGATGTAGAATACAACAATTTGGTGCCAAGAGCACCCCACAAACACTTCCAGAAGTGACTCAAAACTTAGCATCCCTATCAGTAACAATAGTTCGAGGCACACCATGCAACTTTAACACATTAGCAATGAACAAAGAACCAACATGTTGTGCATCATCCCATTTTTTTACAAGGAATGAAATGAGCCATCTTAGAAAACCTATCAACAACCACATAAATGCTATCATGACCACCCCTAGATTGCGGCAGCCCCGTCATAAAATCCATCAAAATATCTACCCAAGGATTAGTAGGAACGGGTAAGGGAGTATACAAACCATGATTATTAGACCTAGACTTAGCTTTTACACTCAAAACATGCTTCACATATTCTCTCGACATCTCGCCTCATCTTAGGCCAATGAATTGTTCCCCTAATATAGCTAAAGTCTTGTCTACCCCAAAGTGTCCCATCAAGCCCCCAAAATGCGCCTCACGCACCAACAAATCTTGCCACGAGGACTCGGGTATACAAATTCTCCCCTTCTTAAAAAGGTACCCATCTTGCCACTGATACTTCTAATCCGCTGCCCACTAGATATGGCATCACACACAATCTTAAGTTTAGGGTCATGCTCGTACATAGACTTAATACTCTCAAAACCCATCAACCTAGATGCTAACGTGATAGCCAAAGCGAACTTCCTAGATAGTGCGTCAGCTACTACATTCTCCTTTCCCTTTTTGTAATGAATCACGTAAGGGAAACTCTCAATGAACTCTACCCACTTGGCATGTCGTTTATTTAGTTTCTCTTGACCACTAAGATGTTTGAGTGACTCATGATAACTCCTATTTACGAACTCCTTAGGCCATAGGTAATGTTGCCAATGAGGTAAAGCTCTCATGAAGGCATACAACTCTCTGTCGTACAACCCCATTCAACTTCTAACTAAAATAGGCAATAGGCTTCCCATCTTGCATAAGTACACCTCCAATTCCCATCAGGCGTCACACTCAATTTCAAACGCCTTATTAAAATCTGGTAATTGTAACAATAGGGCAGAACTAAGCCTATGTTTCAACTCTTGCAAGGAACACTCTCGCGGCTCCCCCACAAAAAAGGTGTGTCTTTTCTCACCAACTCCGTGAGTGGTGCTGCTATGGTGCTAAAGTCTTTAACAAAGTGTCTGTAGAAACTAGCTAGTCCATAGAAACTTCTAACATGTGAAACAGTAGTAGTAGTAGGCCAATCTCTAATAGCTTCTACCTTAGATTAATCTACTTCAACACCATTAACACTTACAACAAATCCTAGAAATACAACTTTCTCTACACAAAAGGCACACTTCTTGTAATTAACATATAACTTTTCGGCTCTTAATACTTCAACACTTGCCTTAAGTGATCAACATGTTCATTTAAACTTCTACTATAAATCAGGATATCATCAAAGTAGACAACCACAAACTTATTAAGAAAGGGTTTAAGAACATTATTCATTAATCGCATGATGTACTAGGTGCATTGGAGACACCAAAAGGCATCACCAACCATTCATATAGATCAAACTTGGTCTTGAATGCAGTTTTCCACTCATCACCCAGTTTCATATGAATTTGGTGGTAACCGGACCTAAGATCAATCTTAGAAAACACACTTGAACCACATAACTCATCTAGCATGTCATCTAACCTAGGGATAGGATGATGATACTTTACCGTTATCTTGTTGATGGCTTGGCAATCAACACACATCCTCCAAGTGCCGTCTTTCTTTGGAACCAAGAAAACGGGTACGGCACACGGACTTAGACTCTCTCGAACTAGCCCCTTAGTCAGTAGCTCATACACTTGTCGTTGCAACCCCTTAGCATCCTGTGGATTGCTTCGATATGCGGGTTTGTTCGGAATATATGACCCCGGAACAAAGTCAATTTGGTGTTCTATCCCCCTCAATGGAGGTAGTCCACTCGGCATCTCCTCGGGAAACATGTCCACATATTCCTGCAAAACATCATTAACAACACTAGGTAAGGGGTGAACGTTAGTAGAAACTTCATCGTCACAATCAACCTCACAAATAGAACCATTATGTTCTGGTCTTAAGGTAGAACCATCACTAGTTCCTTCCCCGGCATTCTTCCAAGTACTAGCGGTTCTTTCAAGGTTCTCCACTCGAATACTAAGTGCCTTTACTTCAGCCCATAGCTCGGCTAAAGTAATGTTGGTCACAACCTTTTCTCCTTCCGTAGCCATGTACCTGCAAAAGAAACAAGACTAGAGAATGTGTTAAGGTTAGGTAAAAATACTCTCTCTCACTTTTTGAATGACTCTCGGGTTCACTCAAATTTTCGGGTAGGATTTCACACTTGTCTTCAAATTGGCTTCCTCTAATTGACCAAGTTCCTTAGCGACCTTTCAAGTTCACAAGTTCAATAGTTTTCTTCGGGGTGAGTGAAGTTATGTGACTCGATAGGCGGACAGCTTTTTAAGTGAGCACAAGAAGCCAAAAATCATCTACGAAAGTGAAAATTCTGAGTTTTAGCACGAGGTCCTACAAGCTTAAAGATTAGTAATTACTTAAGTAGGAAATTACCTAAGAATTACTAATTAGAATTAATGTAATCAAGAATGAATTTCAAAATTCGGCCCCCCTTCTCCTTTTCCAACCCAAATTCGCCCCCCTTCTCCTTGTCCAACTAGGTTTTCAACTTCTTGAAACTTCTCCCCTTTGGATTGGGAGTTGTTTCCTTCTTGGACTAGAATTAGGGTTTCCTATTCCCCCTCTTTCTCCTCCCAAATTCGGCCTCCCTTACACTTTTTTGGCCTTCTTCCACGTTTTTCAACAATACTCTTTCAAGAACATCAAATTAAAGTTCAAGAACTTCAAGAATTCAAGGCAATCTTGTTAAGAACGTTCGAGGATTCAAGAACCTCTTCAAGAACAACGTAAAACACTTCAAGAACTACAATTTTAACCCCAAGAACTTCAAGATTTTCAAGATTCAATCATGCACCTTCAAGATTTCAACTAGAGTTTCAAGATTTCAAGATTATCGGTTTCTAACGATCAAGAACTTCAAGATTTGGTTCAAGAACGTTTCTTTATCAATTAATCTTCAAGACTTCAATCCCTAGATGATTTAACAACTTGAATCAACTATCAAATTTGGTTTTTTTTTTTTGTTAAATAGAGTTTTTATTACTTGGGAAACAAAATACAAAGCGGAGGGGGACATGGACCTTACCTCCCAAAAGAAAGTACATGTACTTTTGGTCATCTTAATGTACTGACTATAAGTACCTAAGTAGTAGTAAGAGGTTAGACCTATGGTAATGAGACGATTGCCCATTTTGTAGTAGACAGTCGTATGTATAAATTTTCCTAGGACAGCTATACAAAAAAGTACATTTGTTCCTATTGTGACTAATTTGATATGAGATTTGATCTCTCCTATATACCTCTGACACATATAAAATGCTGTCAGAGTTTTGCAAAAAATATTAAAAGAGCGCGAGTTATCTTCAATTTTGCTTTGACTCTTGAAACAGGGAAAGCCAAATTGAAGATATCCATCCTTGTGTATCTTGTGGCTGCACAGTTGTGTTGGTAGAGCTTTTGGCTGTGCTTGTTTGTGACTGCTATTGTTGGAGCTGCTACTGCTATGTATTGACTGTTGGGACTGCTTCTCTGTGGTGGTGTTGCTGATTGTGATGCTAGATTGGTGTAAATGTAGTGCTTGCAGTTGCTGATGCTGATGCTATATTGGATTAAGTGGTATTGTTGAGATGCTACTATTATGTGCTGTCTGTTGGAACTATTTCTCTGTGATGGTGTTGCTGATGTTGATGATAGATTGGTGCAAGTGTAGTGCCTGCAATTTGTATGACCTTCTATGGTTGTTGGTTTTTCTTATCTTCTGTCAATGCTGTTTCCTGATATGTGAGTGCATTTGATTTATTCTGTACTGTTGGCTGGTCCTCTTCAAGGCTGATAGTGTTGCTGTTGAGTCTGTTCTATGCTGGAGATTGAGCTTGTTGGTGAGTGTTCCTTTTGATGCTGTGAGCTTGCTGGTTGCTTTGGTTGCTCAAATATGTGCTGGAGATTTTGCTGACTCCTGTATGTTGCTGTTGATTCTCCTTTCTTCTTGTGCTTTTCTTATATTTGAGTGCCTTTTCTGATTGTGATACTGTTTGCTGAGTCTGGTGCTTTTGTCCTGCCCTGTTGTTCTGCTGATGATTATGTGTGTTATGTAAGGTTTTGAGGTATGGTCTTCCTGATGTTTGTTGTACTGATGAAGCTGTGTCAGTTGAGTATGTCTTCTGTGATGCTGAGTTGAGGTATTGTTGTCTGCTATGTGCTGCCTTTGTTGACTGACTATTCTGTGATTGTGTGCTGATATGATCCCAGTAGTGAGTGATGGTTGGGAAGTTCCATGACGATTGATGTAAATGCAAGAGATTGAGTACTGAGGGTACTAATACCACACCTTGAATTTGTATCAATAATCTGGAGCTTATCCAGCCATTTGCATTGTTGAAAGTGCTGTTGTGTTCAAAGTGGGCATACTGCTTTTGGTGTTTGAATGTGTTTGAGTGCTGCATCTGAGGGGTGAAATTGAAACTGTTGGATTTCTGCTTTGAGCATCTGTGTTGATATGTTTTGGCAATGTTGTGCTGTCTTTTGAAATAGACCATGATGTTATTCTGCTGCTGCTATGTTCTTTTGTTGTATTGCTCTGATCTGTCCCTCCTTTGTGTTCCTACAATCTGCAGAATTCTATTGGAATTTTGCTATTGTTGGTGCTTTGCTACTTTTTGTTCTATATGTGTTGCATATGTCCTCTCTTTACTTTGACTGGCATGATTTGCATCAGTGTAGTCAAGTGTGTGCTGTTGGCTCTGTTCTGCTCTTGTTTTTTTGTTTTTTCCATACTGCATCTTCTCTTTCCTGTTATTAGATAACCAGTTGATGTTCCTTTGACTGGCATGTTTGACATCAGTGAGGGCATGTTGTTTGCATTGTTCTGTTTTTGTTTTATAGTTTTCACCATATCCTTTCCTGTTGAATAATAGCCAGTTAATGTATCTTGCAAGGTAAAGAAGATTGTTAGTGTGGGATTGGCATCTGAAGTGAGATATCTGCGTGTGCTTGCAACTGCTGTGTTGTTTCTTTGTTATTGCGCTTTTGCTGTATTGATAAGTTGTTGGCCACTGCATTCCTAATAGCAGTTTGCATCTCCCCATTTCTGATAACATCAATATCAATCCTGACAGTGGAGTACTATGTTGATGTTGCTGGCACTGCTGTGGTATGAGATTTTTGTTGATTTCTCTGTGCTGCACCTCCTCCTTATTGTTGGCTGTTTTGTTTCTGTTGCTTTGTCTGAGCTGCCTATCTGTATTCCTTGTTTTGAGTAGTATATGTGTCTGCAGTTTTGGCAGAACCAGCAAGAGTTTTGATAGTTGGACTGCTAATGTACTCTTGTTTGCTGTATTTTGTATGTTGTATCTCCTTTTCCCTACTAACATATCACCATTACCTGCAAAGAAAAGAAACTTGTTAATGTATGGTTGTTTTCTGAGGTGAGATTGTTGCTGCTGTGATCTTGCTGTGCCCTCAGTTTTCTTATCAGCAGAAACAGCAGTTTCCCCTCTTCTCCCTTGATTCCTCTGATGCAAGTTGCTTCTGTTCACCCTTGTAATTTGTTGCTATGCAGTTTAAATGTGCTAGTGGACAAGTAAGTTGTTGAAGCTGATGGTCCTGCTATGGCATTCCTTTTCTAATTCTTCTTGTGTTGCATCCCCAGTTCCCCAGAAGGAGTGATAACATCAGGTTATTGTGCTGATGGTGTTGGCACTGTTGTGCTGTTTGTTTCCTTATTTTCCTGTGTTTCTCCTCCTCTTTCTTGCTAAACATCAGCAAATTAGCTAAAGTATTTTGCTGTTTGATCTGTACTGCCTGTTTCTGATCCTTGCTATGATCAGAGAAACTGTCTGCAGGTTTGTCCAAAAGTAAATGTGATGACAGTAAGCAGTGGACTATTATTGCACTTCTGTTACACTTCTGAAGCTGTTATTGCTGAAGTTGTCCTTTGATTGTTATTGCATGCTGCTAGGGCTACTGGTAGCTATCTGTTCTGACTAGTTCCTCCTCCTTCCTGCACACAACTGAAAAACTGTTAGAATGACCTGCACGAGGAATTATGTTCATAATGTGATACCAGTATCTTATCCCTGTTTGTTCTTCCTTGAGCTCTTTGTTGGATGCATATCTTGATGTGAATTGACACTGTGTCCTACTTGTTATTTTGCTACCTTCAATCTTATGTATGGGCATTGTGTTTTATCTGCATTCATTATCCTTCTGTCCTGTGTGTCTAGCTAGCAGAAATGATAGCACTCAATTCTTCCAAATTCCAATGCATAGTTTGCTAGATGATCTGCTAGCTTATTTCCTTCCCTGCATGTGTGTGTCACATTAAGTGTAAGGGCTTCCTTTAATTGGAGTATCTCTTATACTTGATCAATTATGCACCAGGGTGGTTTCCAAATGCCATTAATGATGTTATTTAATAGCATTGAATCAATTTTTAGCCATATATAAGAATATCCTTGTGATCTGCAGTAAACTAGAGCTTCAACAATGGTAGTTGCTTCTGCTACTGTGTTTGTTCCTTCTGGGATTTCTGTGCCTAATGCATATATTAGCTCCCCTGTCTCATCTCTCACACAGTAGCCTATTGAGCTTCTTCCTGGGTTTCCTTTTGATGCGCCATCAGTGTTGACTTTTATCCATCCTTGCATGGGAAATTCCCATTATTAAATTTTAACCTTGGGGTGTGGTTTTCCAGCATTTGTAGAAGATCTTGCCATTTGTGTGGGACATTGATTCCTTGCTTTCTGACTTTAACTAGTCCTTGTAATGCTGTGGAGACTTGATAGATAACTCTGTCGGCTGAGAGTGTTTCTCCATGTTTACAGCTATTCCTTCTTTTCCAGAGTTCCCACACAATGCAGGAAGGAATTGCCTGTAGCACTGGTTTAAGTCTGGGAACTGTTTGCGCTGTCCAACATTTGGTTATTGCTTGATGGAAGGAGAGTCCCTCGAGTGCTATTCCTGCTCTTTGTAGGAAGTATTTCCATACCTTGGTTGCAGTGATGGAAGTAAAGAAGAGATGCACCAAGGTTTCTTCTTTTGGTTCAATGCAACACCAACATCTTGAAGGCAGTTGGTATCCCAATCTTTTCATGAGGTCATCTAGGGTCAATTTTGCCTTCCAGACTCTCCACATGAAGAATGCAATCTTGAAGGGAAGACCTTTAACCCATATCATCTTGTATGCTCTTCTTGGTTCATTTCTTCTTCTAAGGTATTCCCAAGCAGTTTTGACAGTGAAGTATCCTTGATTTTGTAGCATCCAGTATGGGATATCTAGAGTGTCACCCCTGTTTGGAGGCTTTATTGATGTATGTGTTCTGCCATTTCATGTGGCAAAGCCTCTGACAGTTGTTGTAAATTCCAGGTATCATCTTGCAGGACGCCTTTCACATTGTGTATTGATTCATCAATTGGGAAGTCTGCTGGTACTATGAAGTAAAATTGTTACAACCCGAAAATTCGTACGTTAGAATAAACCGTGAGATAGTTCACATATAAGAGCCTAAGAACCCGGAAAACAGTTCAAAAAGTCAAGAAAAGAGCAAGGTTGTCGCATAGTTGGATATGCGACCGCAAAGCACAAATGCGGACCGCATATCCAACACCAAGATCGCAAACCGAGACAGATTTCTCAGCAGAAATCTGTGTCAAAAATGCGGCCAGTATGCGACCGCAAAACACAAATACGGACCGCAAACGTGACATCCCCTGAAATCAACGTCAGGAATGCGACCAGAATGCGATCGCATTGTTGAAAATGCGAACCGCAAATCTACCCCTCCTGCGTCGCATAGTATGACAGATTTCTCGGTGAGATTTGCGACCAGAATGCGAACCGCATGTCATGTTTGCGGCAGATATGCGATCGCAAACCTGAAAATGTCAGACACGTGTGTCACTGATTGACAGACCTATAAAAGGGGTCCAAACCCGTTCCTTCATCATTTTTCTAAACTAAAACATAGTAGAAGGCCCCCAACGACCCCTCTTAAAGTCCCACACGAACTCTAACCAATTTCTTCCCCTTCCAAGCGAAGAAGGAATCAAGAAATTGAAGAACTAAAGAGAAACCCTAGCTGAGTTTCCTCCTTCTGCAAACCCAAATTGAGGGAGAGACTTAGAATTTGAGGAATCAAAGAAGAAGGCTAGATAATTCACATGCAAAGTAAATTATCACTCCCTTTCATGCAATTTTCCCTTGGGCATTCATGATATATTGTTGCATGCTTGTAAGGACCTAGTGGAGGGTGATTGGAAACCATGAATTGAAGATAATTACTGCTAAATGGAATGGGTTATGGTTATTTTGGGTTGTAGATGAGCTGCATGTGTTATAACTATGTTTGTTAAGATTTAAAGGAGGAAGGGTGTGAAGAAGCACCATACAATATTAGGGGTTTTCAATTAATGATAAGCTATGACGCTTAGCAAGTAACGGTAGATTGTCCTTTATTTGTAGACTAAGGAATCATAGCTGTTGCAGAGCTTGAGAACTGGTGCAGTGTATATACCAGGTATGTAAGACTATACCGTTCTTTCTTTTGCACGACTCCTATTGAATACAATTTAATGAACGAGCCCCAAAAGAATACTCTACTCTTAGAAGTTAGGGTTACTTATATTGTTTCCCTCTTATGGAAGGATTGCCCTTGTTCTTATGATATCAATGTTGTTGGTATTTCCTGAGTCTTATAAGGTTCATGTTAAAGAGATAATCTTAATTACATGTAAAGAGGATAACAGTCGTATGCCACTAAAAAGGGTCTGGAACATATTTTCATAAATTGAGCATGCAATATATATATATATATATATATATATATGTGTGTGTGTGTGTGTGTGTGTGTGTGTGTGTATGTGTGTGTATCTAATTCATGTGATCGAGCCTAAGAATGCCGGGTATGTTATGGCCGAGGCTAATGAGGGCCGGGTATGTTATGACCGAGCCTAATACAGCCGGGTAAGATATGCTATGATATGATGATGATGATGAGCCCACAGAGGCATATGTTGATGTGCAAAGGTGATGACGAGCCCACAGAGGCGTATGTAATTGTATGAGGTAACGACTATGTAAACATATATGATAACAATAAACGTATATGAAAATGGTAAGCCCACAGAGGCGTACGTATAAGATGATGATAATGATAATGAACATGAATATGATGATGTTAGAAAGGTTATGTGTATATGCATAAGCACGACGAGCATGTCATGGTTAGCCGCCCTCAGAGGCGTTCAGATGGTACAGGTTATATGTTTCTTATCCGGATGCTTATTATTGCTCTTATATTATGTTTCCCGTCTTACATACTCAGTACCTTATCCGTACTGACGTCCTTTATTTGTGGACGCTGCATGTCGTGCTGTAGGTCCTGATAGACTGATAGACGGAGCTCCCCCACCGCAGTAGGCTATCCAGTTCAGTAGATATTAGCAAGATTCATCCTTCGGACTTGCTATAGCCTTGGTATGCATTCTGTATAGGCATTTTGGGCGTGTCGGGGCCCTGTTCCGACATAGGTTGTATAATGTATGTATCAGTAGAGACTTATTGACAAGTGTCGGTCCATGTACGTGTACATCCAGGTATTGGATTATGTTTAGACAATGGGATGACTTATGTATAGCTAAATTGCCTTGTTGGCAAGCGTATGTATTATGTTGTATAGCTTTTGCACAATGGCCGTGTCGGCCATGGTATGTTGTATATGTATGCCTACGTCATGAAACAGTGTTTCTGTGGATATATGTGTATAAAATGTGTTGTTATCATGAAAAGAATTGGTATCAGAGCAAGGTCGTGTCCTAGGGATTGTCTATGAGCCGTGTCTAGTAGATTCTTGATTATGGGTGTGTAGCGCGCCATATTTTATAATCGGGAGGCTGCTTGACATTTAGGAATGTTACCTTCTTTCTAAATCTAGATCATGCCCAGAGCTGAGTTGTAAGTATTCATTTCTAACATTCGCCTTGTTTTCCTACAGCGATGCCTTCGGCTAGGAAGCAAGCAAATAGTAGACGGCTCGATACAAATGCCGGAGAGGGGACCAGTTAGGTGCCCCAAGCTAGAGAAGGCCAAGGTGAGCCTCAAAGATAGATGCCGTCTGGGACCTCATCTACTCCTCCTTCCCCAGAGGATATTAGAAGCCGCCCAGCCTCTCCAATCCCTTCTTCTGGTACTACAGACCAGGACTTGAGGACTGCAGTACAGTTGTTGACTAGCCTGGTAGCTTCCTAGGCTCAGAGGCAGAATACCGGTGCTACTGAAAGACCGGTTAGTGCGAGGGTTCGTGACTTCATCAATTTGGATCCTCTAGTGTTTACCGGGTCTGATCCTAAGGAGGACCCGCAGGCTTTCATTGATCAAATACACCGCACACTACGGGTTATGCATGCCAATGACACAGAGGCAGTAGAACTGGCTTCTTATCGACTACGGAACTTAGTAGTGTTCTGGTATGACATTTGGGAGAGATCCGGGGGGCCCGAATGCTCCCCCAACTGTGTGGAATGAATTCTCTGAGGCGTTCCTTCGCCACTACTTGCCAGTTGAGGTATGACGAGCTAAGGCTGATAAATTGTTGAACCTTAAACAAGTTAATATGAATGTACGAGAGTACAATATGCAGTTTGACTCTCTGGAAAGGTATGCTCCCCATATGGTGGTCGAGATGAGCGATAGGGTCCATTTGTTCGTGAACGGGCTGGGACCCCACTTAATAAATGAATGCACGACAGCTTCCCTGATAGAGGGCATGGATATCTCCCGTATTCAGGCCTATGCCCAGACCATAGAGGATCGTAAAAGCCAGCAAAGGACAGACAGGGAGCAGGATAGTAGCCAGCATAAGAGGGCAAGATTTGCAGGTTGTTCTGGTGACTCCAGAAGTAGTGTAAGGCCCCATTCTTCGAGGAGTTTGGCACCACCTGTATCTAGTGCCCCTCGACAGTTTCAGAGTTCGTGGGCATCAGGCTCGCCCCATCACAGGGTTACTAGTCGGACGCAATCCCCAATGCCTCGTTGTGAGCAGTGCGACAGGACCCACTTTGGACCGTGCCACCGAGGTTCGGATATATGCTATTTCTACGGACAGCCTAGCCACATGATGCGGGACTGTCCTTACAGAAGGGATGGTGGTATGGCTCAGCAAACTGGATCTGTGGCTGGTTCTTCCTTATCCATTCGACCTCCAGTGCAGGGTCCCCAACATCCAGCAGGTCGTGGCAGAGGTAGCGGTACAGTACCGAGCTCAAGTGGTGTTCAAAACCGAATATATGCCCTAGCAGGTCTACAGGATCTTGAGTCATCTCCGGATGTTGTCACAGGTATATTATCAGTGGTTTCTCATGATGTATATGCATTGATTGATCCCGGATCCACATTGTCGTATGTTGCACCCCTTGTGGCTAATAAGTTTGATGTCGAACCTGAATTAATAAGCAAACCCTTTGCGGTATCTACTCCAATAGGAGATTCTGTGATTGCTAGAAGAGTATATAGAGGTTGCACTGTGATGATTTGTAGTCATCAAACCTCGGCAGATTTAGTTGAGTTAGAAATGGTAGATTTTGATGTAATAATGGGAATGGATTGGTTGGCATCATGCTATGCAAGTGTTGATTGTCATACGAAGATGGTTAGATTTCAATTTCCTGGTGAACCCATCCTTGAATGGAAGAGAAACATTGCTACACCGAAAGGTAGGTTTATTTTCTACCTTAAGGCAACAAAAATGATCTCCAAAGGTTATATCTACCATGTTCGCGTTATGGACGCGGAGGCGAAGTCTCCTATTCTACAATCAATCCCGGTAGTCAATGAATTTCCGGATGTCTTTCCAGATGAACTCCCAGGTCTTCCTCCTGAAAGGGAGATTGAGTTTGGCATCGATGTGTTGCCTAATACTCACCCAATTTCTATCCCTCCAAGAGTTGAAAGTACAGTTGAAGGACTTGCTGGATAAAGGCTTGATTAGGCCTAGCACTTCACCTTGGGGTGCGCCAGTCTTGTTCGTACGAAAGAAGGACGGATCGTTATGGTTGTGTATCGATTATCCTCAATTGAATAAGGTCACCATAAAGAACAAATATCCACTTCCAAGAATTGATGAGCTGTTTGACCAACTCCAGGGAGCCAAATATTCTCCAAAATTGACCCACGTTCAGGGTATTTTCAGTTGAGAGTCAAGGATAAAGATATTCCGAAAACAGCCTTCCGGACAAGATATGGGCATTTTGAGTTCCTAGTGATGTCGTTCGGGCTAACGAATGCCCCGCTGCTTTTATGGATCTCATGAACACCGTATTCAGGCCTTATCTTGATGTGTTAGTGGTGGTATTCATCAACGATATCTTAGTATATTCCCGTTCAGAGGCAGAACATATGGGTCACTTGCGGATAGTATTGCAGACCCTTCGGGATCACAAGTTATATGCAAAGCTCGCCAAATGTGAATTTTGGCCGAACTCGGTGGCATTCTTAGGCCACGTGATATCTGATGAGGGTATTAGTGTCGATACTTAAAAGATCGACGCAGTCAAGAATTTGCCAAGACCTACTACGCCATCAGAAGTCCGTAGCTTCTTGGGGTTAGCAGGATACTACAGGCAGTTTGTAGAAGGATTTTCTTCTATATCAGCACCATTAACTAAGCTGACCCAGAAGGCTACCAAATTTCAATGGACAGATGTTTGTGAGCGGAGTTTCTAGGAACTGAAAAATCAATTAACATCCGCTCCAGTTCTTACTCTTCCCGAAGGAATTGAAGATTATGTGGTGTATTGTGATGCCTCCGGTATAGGTTTGGGATGTGTATTGATGTAGCATGGGAAGGTGATTGCTTATGCTTCGAGACAATTGAAGAAGCATGAAAAGAATCATTCGTCCCATGATTTGGCATTGGCTGCAGTGATATATGCTTTGAAGACATGGCGACACTATCTATATGGTGTCCATGTTGACATCTACACGGACCATAAAAGTTTGCAATACATCTTCAGTCAGAAAGAGCTGAATTTGAGACAACGACGTTGGCTCGAATTACTAAAAGACTATGACGTTGAAATACTGTATCATCCGGGCAAAGCCAATGTTGTGGCAGACGCTCTCAGTCGTAAGTCAATGGGAAGTTTACTGCACATTGAAGCAGGTAGACGGAGTTTAATTGAAGAGCATCGTCAGCTAGCTAACATGAGGATCAGATTGTTAGACTTTGAGGACGGAGGTGTTGTTGTACACAATACATCAGAATCATCTCTCGTAGCCAAGACGAAGGCACGACAATACGAAGATCCCACCTTGTTGTGGTTGAGAGAGGGCATTCAGCAAGGTAAAATTTCAGCTTTTGAGATTGCAGGGGATGGAACACTGAGGTGCCAAGGCCATTATGTGTGCCTAATGTAGCAGGATTGCGAGAGAAGATTATGAGGGAAATTTATCAATCCTGATATTCCATCCATCCTGGTTCAACAAAGATGTACCATGATGTTAAAGAGTAGTATTGGTGGGATAGCATGAAGAAGTCTATTGCAGAATTTGTAGCCCGGTGTCCCAATTGCCAACAGGTAAAGATAGAACATCAGAAACCTGGTGGATTGCTCCAAGATATAGAGATTCCGACCTGGAAATGGGAGGTGATTAACATGGACTTCATTGTTGGATTACCTCGCTCCAATCGTAAGTTCAACTCTATTTGGGTGATAGTTGATCGACTTACCAAATGTGCTCATTTTCTGCCGGTTAAGACAACCTACACAGCTGAAGATTATGCAAAGCTGTACATCAAGGAAATTGTTAGACTTCATGGGGTACCAATGTCTATTATATCGGCTAGAGGAGCCCAATTCACAGCTAACTTTTGGAAGTCTTTTCAGAAAGGTTTGGGTACACAAGTAAATCTCAGTAGCACTTTTCATCCGCAAACTGACGGGCAGGCTGAACGTACTATTCAGACACTTGAAGATATACTAAGAGCATGTGTCTTGGATTTCAAGGGGAGTTGGGATGACCATCTTCCATTTATAGAGTTTGCCTACAATAACAGCTACCACTCCAGTATTAAGATGGCCCCATATGAGGCACTATATGGGAGGAAATGTAGATCACCAGTTGGCTGGTTCGAAGTTGGTGAAACTGAGTTGTATGGGCCGGATTTGATCCACCAAGCCATTGTGAAAAAGAAAGTGATACAGGAACGATTGAAGGCAACACAAAGCAGGCAAAAGTCCTATTCTGACGTCCGACGTCGTGATCTAGAGTTTGAGGTTGGTGATTAGGTATTCCTGAGAGTCTCACCAATGAAAGGTGTCATGCGCTTCGGAAAGAGCGGGAAACTGAGCCCTAGATACATCGGTCCGTACAAAATCCTTCGACGAATTGGACATGTTGCCCATGAGTTAGAACTGCCATCCGAAATGGAATCTGTCCATCCGCTATTCCATGTGTCCATGTTAAGGAAATGTATCGGAGATCCTTCTCGGGTCGTCCCCATCAAAGACATACAGATTACAGAGGATCTAACATACGAAGAGGTACCAGTGGCTATATTAGACCGACAAATCCGCAAGCTAAGGACAAAGGATGTAGCTTCTGTCAAGGTATTATGGAGGAACAGGAATATGGAGGAAATAACATGGGAAACAGAGGAAGAGATGAAGTCTAAATACCCGTACCTGTTCCACAATGTAAATAATGATGATGCCGAAGAAATGCATAATGCATTGAAAGGTGAAGCGTCCTTACGAGGTAAATAGGAACTTGAGATACTCTTCATTATTACTTTTCATTTAATGCTGATGATGTACTTGTTCCCGTAGATCCCTAAATTCAGGGACGAATGTTCCTAAGGGGGGAGAGTGTTACAACCCGAAAATTCGTACGTTAGAATACACTATGAGATAGTTCACATATAAGAGCCTAAGAACCCGGAAAACAGTTCAAAAAGTCAAGAAAAGAGCAAAGGTGTCGCATAGTTGGATATGCGACCGCAAAGCACAAATGCAGACCGCATATCCAACACCAAGATCGCAAACAGAGAAAGATTTCTGGGCAGAAATCTGTGTCAAAAATGCGGCCAGTATGCGACCGCAAAACACAAATGCGGACCGCAAATGTGACATCCCCGTGGCATAATGAAGCAGAGTTCTGGGCTGAAATCAACGTCAAGAATGCGACCAGAATGTGATCGCATAGTTGAAAATGCGAACCGCAAATCTGGCCCTCCTGTGTCGCATAGTATGAAGATTTCTGGGTGAGATTTGCGACCAGAATGCGAACCGCATGTCATGTTTGCAGCAGATATGCGATCGCAAACCAGAAAATGTCAGACACGTGTGTCGCTTATTGACAGACCTATAAAAGGGGTCCAAACCCGTTCCTTCATCATTTTTCTGAACTTAAACATAGTAGAAGGCCCCCAACGACCCCTCTCAAAGTCCCACACGAACTCTAACCAATTTCTTCCCCTTCCAAGCTCTAAATTGAAGAAGGAATCAAGAAACTGAAGAACTAAAGAGAAACCCTAGCTGAGTTTCCTCCTTCTGCAAACCCAAATTGAGGGCGAGACTTAGAATTTGAGGAATTAAAGAAGAAGGCTAGATAATTCACATGCAAGGTAAGTTATCACTCCCTTTCATGCAATTTTCCCTAGGGAATTCATGATATATTGTTGCATGCCTGTAAGGACTCAGGGGAGGGTGATTGGAAACCATGAATTCAAGATAATTACTGCTAAAGGAAATGGGTTATGGTTATTTTGGGTTGTAGATGAGCTGCATGTGTTGTAACTATGTTTGATAAGATTTAGAGGAGGAAGGGTGTGAAGAAGCACCATACAAAATTAGGAGTTTTCGATTAATGATAAGCTATGACGCTTAGCAAGTAACGGTAGATTGTCCTTTATTTGTAGACTAAGGAATCGTAGCCGTTGCAGAGCTTGAGAACTGTGCAGTGTATATACCAGGTATGTAAGACTACACCGTTCTTTCTTTTGCACGACTCCTATTGAATACAATGTAATGAACGAGCCCCAAAAGAATACTCTACTCTTAGAAGTTAGGGTTACTTATATTGTTTCCCTCTTATGGAAGGATTGCCTTGTTCTTATGATATCAATGTTGTTGGTATTTCCTGAGTCTTATAAGGTTCATGTTAAAGAGATAATCTTAATTACATGTAAAGAGGATAACTGTCCTATGTCACTAAAAAGGGTCTGAAACATATTTTCATAAGTTGAGCATGTAATATATATATATATATATATATATATATATATATATATATATATATATATNCTCACGAACCACGGGCACAGACTCAATAGAGAGGACCTCAGCACTAGAATCACGAACGTGAGCCAGATAAGCCAAACACCCTTTCTCGACCATATGCCGAGCCTTCATATAAGAGATAATGCTACGAGTGGAATGACCAGGAGTCGCTTTCCACTCCAAACGGGGCATACCCGGTAAAGCTAAGGTCACAGTCTTGGCATGGCAGTCCAGGATGGCGTCGTAAGGTGATAACCAGTCCATCCCCAATATGACATCAAAATCAACCATGTCTAAAAGCAATAAGTCCACATGGGTCTCAAGACCCCCAATCACTACAACACAGGAACGATGGACTCGATCTACCACAATGGAATCACTCACCGGGGTAGACACATAAACAGGAACACTCAATGAGTCACTAGGCATGGCCAGATACGGTGCAAAATAAGAGGAGACATAAGAGTAGGTACACCCTGGATCAAATAATACCGAAGCATCGTTATCACAGACCAGAACCGTACCTGTAATCACTGCATCTGAAGCCTCTGCCTCGGGCTGGACTGGAAAAGCATAACATCGGGCCTGAGCCCCACCACCCTGAGCCACATCTCTAGGACGGCCTGCTGCTGGCTGGCCCCCACCTCTGCCGACCTGAGCTCCACCTCCAGTACCCCTACCTCTACCTCTAGCACCTCTACCCCCACCTCTAGCTGCTGGGCGGGCTGTGGAACATCTGGTGCCTGTGTCATAACACGGGAATCCTGGTGTGGAGAGTTGCTTAAAGCACGATGGCAATACCTAGCAATGTGCCTTGTGTCGCCACACATGTAACAAGCCTTAGGCTGCTGGTGCACTAATAGACTGCTGATCGGAATACTGCATCTGAGATCCGCGGTTACCTGATACACTGTGAGAAACCTGGAGAGCTGACTGAAAGGGCCTAGGAGGGTGGCCTCTACCATATGAATCCCTACTTCCAGACGAAGTACCAATGAATCTGCCTGAATGACGGGGCCTCTTATCCGATCCATGACCACCTCCATGCGACATAACCATCTCGACTCTGCGGGCCACATTGACCGCCTCCTGGAAGGTAATCTCACTACCAGTCTCCCTAGCTATCTGAAGGCGAATCGGCTGGATGAGACCAGCAATAAATCTCCTCACCCTCTCCCTCTCTGTAGGAAGTATGATGAGAGCATGAAGAGCCAAGTCGATGAACCTGGACTCATACTGGGTAACTGTCATGGATCCCTGTTGAAGGCGCTCAAACTGCCTCCGATAAGCCTCTCTCTGAGTAACAGGGAGAAACTTCTCCAGAAATAACTCTGTAAACTATTCTCAAGTCAAAGATGGCAAACCGGCTGGTCTAGTCGAGCAATAATCCCTCCACCAAGTCTTGGCGGATCCATACATGCGAAATGCCGTGAAGTCTACCCCGTCGGTCTCAACAATGCCCATATTCCTGAGGACCTCGTGGCAGCTGTATAGGAAGTCCTGGGGATCCTCCGAAGAAGCACCGCTGAAGGTAGTGGTGAAGAGCTTGGTGAACCTATCCAGCCTCCACAAAGCATCGGCGGACATGGCCGCCCCATTGCCGGCTTGAGCTACTGCTCCCGGCTGGACTGTCACAGCTGGCTTAACCGCTGGGACCTGAGCCTGGGGAGCTACTTGTTCCGGAGTACGAGAAGCAGTAATCTGAACCCCTTCTCCAGCCCGAGGAGTGGCTGGTGCTGCCGGAAGTAAGCCCGCTCGGGTGACATTCTCCATGAGGCCCACCAACCGGACCAAAGCGTCCTGAAGAACTGCGGTGGCAATAAATCCTTCCGGGACCTGAGCTGGGCCCACCGGAACTGCTGGGGCCGGAACCTCCTCGTCAAGATCAATCTGAGATTCCGCCATTGGTGCGGCTGCAGGAGGCTGAGTCCTGCCCCTGCCTCGACCCCTAGCACGACCTCGGCCTCGCCCTCTACCCCGCGTGGAAGCTATTGCTGGGGTTTCGGGCTGTGGAGTGGTAGATGAGGAAGCGCGTGTTCTCGCCATCTGCGAAAGAACAGAGTAGGAATCCCATTAGCATTTGAGAGGCAAACCGCACGACAAGAATGAACAAATGCGAAATTTTTCCTAACTCTGTAGCCTCTGGGGGATAAATACAGACGTCTCCGTACCGATCCCTCAGACTCTACCGAGTTTGTCTGTGAACTGTGAGGCCTATGTAAACCTAGGGCTCTGATACCAACCTGTCACGACCCAGATTTCCCACCCTCGGGCGTCGTGATGGCGCCTACTAGTGAAAGCTAGGCAAGCCAGTCAATCGGACTAATTACCACGTTTCTATTTACGAATTCATTACATCACAAATGCATCAACTGAAAATCAGTAATTCAACAGGAGAAATAAACACAAAGTTAATACTTTACACAACTATCACCGATAAACTATCCACAACGGCCTACCCAAGATCTGGTGTCACAGTTTCACAGACTATTAAAGAGTACTACAAACAAGGTCTGAAGAATATAACAAAATGCTGTTTCTGGACTACATAGAAGAAACAGATACAAGAAATGGACAGGGGACTCCAAGATCCGCGGACGTCTGCAGAACTACCTTGGATCGCCTGAAAATCAGAGGCTGGAAACTTCCTACTGTGCTTAGCCTGCGGCACTGAGATCTGCACAAAAGAGTGCAGAGTGTAGTATCAGCACAACCGACCCCATGTGCTGGTAAGTGCCTGGCCTAACCCCGGCGAGGTAGTGACGAGGCTAGGACCAGACTCCAGATAAACCTGTGCAATTTTTAAGCATATATGTATCTACAGCAGAAGATAGAATACATAAACAATTTAAACGGGGAAAAAGGAAAACATATATCGGAATAGCAGACGAATAAAATGAAACGAATCATCAATGAATAAGAAAGAAAGCTGCAATTCAGCCTTTAACACAATGAAATGTAATACAATCCACCCTTTTCCATCTAGTAACCTCTTGTTGCAGGCGTGCAACCCGTTCCCACTTACGGTAACCTCTTGTGGCAGGCATGCCACCCGCTCCCACATACATCACATCTCATGGTAGGCGTGCCACCCTCTCCCACTTACATTGTATACTGTGGTAGGCGTACCACCCGCTCCCGCTTTCATAATATCTCGTGGCATGCGTGCCACCCGCTCCCACTTTCACAATGTTTCGTGGCAGGCGTGCCACCCGCTCCCACTTTCGTAATATCTCGTGGCAGGCGTGCCACCCGCTCCCACTTTCCCAATATCTCGATGCAAGCGTTCCACCCGCTCCCACTTTCATTATCACAACATTCACAAGAAAGTCCCGGCAAGGGAACAAGCAACATAACAATTTCCCAACAAGGGAAACAAATAACAGCAAACAATCGTCCTGGCCAGGGGGAATTCAGCTATAACCAAACCAAACTTGACTCCTATTTAGCTCAATCAATGTTAGTACTCAATTACAGTCGAAGCTCTACAATTAACCTCCCAACCCAATTATCATTTTATTAACTCTAGACACGACTCTACTAATGTGACACTGGACCCCTTAAACCTCTACGAACTCCTTAGATACTACCCACAATTTGACACTGGACCCTTTAAACTCCTACAAACTCGTTACCCAACTAGTCTAGTTAACCATCAACTTTATACCGAATAAAGGAAGGCTAGAACCATAACCAAAAGGAACAACTAAAATGAATAAACCTTGTGGTAGGCGTACCACCCGCTCCCACATGCAACACATCATACCAAATCAAAGATAATATTCAACAATTCGAAACAATAGTTGCACAACGGTTATCCATATACGACCCACAGTCATGCGTGACACCAACATGTAGACACTCGTCACCATGCCTATACGTTGTTCTCAACAAGGAGCAATTTAACAAACAAGGCACGAATTCTAATCGCTCAAGCTAAAGTTAGAACAAACACTTACCTCGCTCTGCAACATCTTCCTAGACTTCAAACAATTCCTCAAGCCCAACCTTTTATGGGTGCTCACAAACTTTAGGTGGACACAATCGATAACCGGTTGTACCGTTGGTGCTCACAAACTTCAGTTGAAATCTTGGTACAATTTGCAGCAATTTGAGCCGGATCTTGGGTTAGAGAGTGGGGTTTCTTGTAATTGATTTTGGGGCTTGAAGGGAGTGATTCCACGATTCTCTTTCGGCTTAAATTGGGGCTATTTACGATGAGTTGCAGCTAGTTCTTGGTGGATTTAAATGGGAAGCGCTGGGTTGGTAATTGGAGGTTGATGACTATATTGTGGATATGTTTCTTAAGGATTTGGGGGTTGTTTTCAAGGTGATTTGGAGGTTGATTTGCTGGGTTTTGAGGGTGTTTTGGAGAGGTTTCTGAGGTAATTGATGAAATAAGGGGGTTTTTGCATGTTAGGGTTCCTAGTTCCTATTTATAATGGGTCAAAATTCGGAACAAAATAAAACTTCAGGTGTCCAGAATGCGATCGCATTCTAGCCGCAAACTCAACATGCGGCCCGCATTTGGATCGCATTTCTGACACAGCATTTGGCCCAAGACTCTATCTCACTCTGCGATTCCACTGTGATATTTGCGGTCCGCATTTTAGAAATGCGGTCCGCATTCCTCACCGCATTTTTGACATAAAACTTGTCCAATTCTCTGTTCCACTCTGCGATACAGGCAGGGCAATTTGCGGTCCGCATTCTTGAAATGCGGTCCGCATTTCGAACAGCATTTCTGACATGAACCTTTGCCCAGAAATCTGTCCCAGTATGCGATGCCCATGTAAGATATGCGGTCCGCATGTCTGAAATGCGACTGCATATCCTGCATTACTTACCTTTTTAAACTCCTTTCTTAATTATTAGATTCTTATACCCCATACCCCGCAAGAATGTTAATATTGTATAATTACAAAGAGGAATTGGCACTTAAAACAAGCCAAATCTAGACAATTAGTATCATATGTGTTTCTACGACACATCGGGTCGTCACATTCTCCCCCTCTAAGATAACTGTTCATCCTCGAACGGACAGGATAAAGAAGTACCTGAGTCGGGAAAAAGATGTGGATAATGACTCCGCATATCGGGCTCGGACTCCCAGGTCGATGCCTTAGGTGGCTGACCTTTCCACTGAACACGAACAGAAGGAAAACTCTTCGATCTCAGCTGACGGACTTGCCAGTCTAGAATGGCTACCGGTTCCTCTTCATAAGACAAGTCCTTGTCCAACTGAATGGTGCTGAAATCTAGCACGTTAGTTGGATCGCCGTGATATTTCCAGAGTATGGACACATGAAAAACTGGATGCACGGCTGATAAGCTTGGCGGCAATGCAAGCCTATAAGCCACCTCCCCCACTCGATCAAGAATTTCGAACGGACTAATGAATCTAGGGCTAAGCTTGCCCCTCTTCCCAAATCTCATCACGCCTTTCATAGGCGACACCCGGAGTAATACCCGCTCACCAACCATAAAAGACATATCTCGTGCCTTGCGATCTGCATAGCTCTTCTGCCTGGGCTGAACTGTACGAAGCCTTTCCTGAATGATCTTGACCTTGTTCAAGGCCTCCTGAACCAGATCTGTGCCTAACAACCGAGCCTCTCCCGGCTCAAACCACCCAACCGGAGTTCGACACCGCCTACCATATAATGCTTCATAAGGAGCCATCTGAATGCTCGACTGGTAGCTGTTATTGTAGGCGAACTCCGCTAATGGCAGAAACTTGTCCCACGAACCTCCAAAGTCAATAACACAAGCTCGGAGCATATCCTCCAATATCTGGATAGTCCGCTCGGACTGTCCGTCCGTCTGAGGATGAAACGATGTGCTTAACTCAACCTGGGTGCCCAACTCCCGTTGGACTGCCCCCCAGAAACGCAAAGTAAACTGCATACCCCGGTCCGACATAATAGATATCGGCACACCATGAAGGCGAACAATCTCCCGAATATAAATCTCGGCTAACCTCTTAGATGAATAGGAGACTACCACAGGGATGAAATGTGCTGACTTGGTCAGCCTGTCAACAATGACCCAAATTGTGTCGAACTTCTTCCGGGTCTGTGTAAGTCCAACAATGAAATCCATAGTGATTCGTTCCCACTTTCACTCGGGGAGTTCAATTCTCTGGAACAGTCCACCAGGTCACTAATGCTCGCACTTGACCTGCTGGCAGTTCAAACACCGAGCCACGTACGCAACTATGTCCTTCTTCATCCTACGCCACCAATAATGCTGTCGCAAATCCCGATACATCTTTGCGGCACCCAGATGAATAGAATGCCTGGAGCTATGGGCCTCTTTGAAGTTTAGCTCCCGAAGTCCCTCTACATTGGGCACACAAACTCGACCCTGTAATCTCAAAATTCCGTCGTCGCCTAAGGTGACCTGCTTGGCACCTCCGCATTGCATTCTGTCCCTAAGGACACACAAATGGGGGTCCTCAAACTGTCGATCGCGTATTCGTTCCATCAATGAAGAACCAGTGACCGTGTACGCTAATACCCGATTTGGCTTAGAAATATCCAATCTCACCAATCGATTGGCCAAAGTCTGAACGTCCAAAGCAAGTGGTCTTTCACCGACAGGAATATAGGCAAGACTACCCATACTGGATGACTTTCTACTCAAGGCATCGGCCACCACGTTGGCCTTTCCTAGGTGATATAAGATAGTGACATCATAGTCCTTTAACATCTCCAACCACCTCCTCTGCCTCAAATTTAACTCCTTTTGCTTGAAAAGGTACTGAAGGCTCTTATGATTCGTGAACACCTCACACGGCACGCCATATAAGTAGTGCCTCCAAATCTTCAAGGCGTGAATTATGGCCGCCAATTCTAAATCATGCACCGGATAGTTTTTCTCATGAATCTTCAACTGCCTCGAAGAATAGGCAATGACCTTGCCCTCTTGCATTAACACTGCACCAAGCCCAATATGAGAGGCATCACAATAAACTATGTAAGGCCCTAAGCCTGTGGGCAAGACTAACACTGGTGCCATGGTCAGAGCTGTCTTGAGTTTCTGAAAGCTCGTCTCACACTCATCTGACCACCTAAACTGGGCACCTTTCTGGGTCAACTTGGTCATCGGGGCTGCAATAGCTGAAAACCCCTCCACAAACCGACGATAGTATCCTGTCAGCCCCAAGAAACTCCGGATCTTTGTAACTGACGCCGGCCCAGGTCAGTTCTTGACTGCCTCAATCTTCTTCGGGTCAACCTGAATGCCCTCTGCCGATACAATATGACCCAGAAATGTAACCGAACTCAACCAGAATTCACGCTTTGAAAACTTAGCATACAACCGACTATCCCTTAGAGTCTGAAGAACCATTCTGAGAAGCTGCACGTGCTCCTCCTGGCTGCGAGAATATACCAGGATGTCGTTGATGAAAACAATCACGAAGGAATCCAGCTGAGGTCTGAACATTCGGTTCATCAAGTCCATAAAAGCTGCTAGGGCATTAGTCAATCCAAATGACATAACTAAGAATTCATAATGCCCGTACCTAATACAGAAAGCTGTCTTAGGGACATTGGACGCCCTAATCTTCAACTGATGGTAGCCAGCCCTCAAATCGATCTTTGAAAATACCCTGGCACCCTGGAGCTGATCAAACAAATCATCGATCCTCGGCAATGGATACTTATTCTTGATTGTAACCTTGTTCAATTGTCGGTAATCGATGCACATTCTCATTGACCCGTCCTTCTTTTTAACAAACAACACCGGCTCACCCCAAGGTGAAACACTAGGTCCAATAAAACCCTTCTCGAGCAAGTCCTGCAACTGCTCTTTCAATTATTTTAACTCTGGCGGGGCCATGCGGTACGATGGAATAGAAATGGGTTGAGTGCCCGGAGCCACATCAATGCAAAAGCCAATATCCCTGTCGGGTGGCATTCCCGGCAGGTCGGATGGGAAAACCTCGGGAGACTCACGAACCACGGGCACAGACTCAACGGAGAGGACCTCAGCACCGGAATCACGAACGTGAGCTAGATAAGCCAAACACCCCTTCTCGACCATACGTTGAGCCTTCATATAGGAGATAATGCTACGGGTGGAATGACCAGGAGTTCCTTTCCACTCCAAACGGGGCATACCCGGTAAAGCTAAGGTCACAGTCTTGGCATGGTAGTCCAAGATGGCGTGGTAAGGTGATAACCAGTCCATCCCCAATATGACATCAAAATCAACCATGTCCAAATGCAATAAGTCTACGCGGGTCTCAAGACCCCCAATCACTACAGCACAGGAACGACGGACTCGATCTACCACAATGGAGTCACTCACCAGAGTAGACACATAAACAGGAACACTTAATGAGTCACTAGGCATGGCCAGATACGGTGCAAAATAAGAGGAGACATACGAGTAGGTAGACCTTGGATCAAATAATGCCGAAGCATCGTTATCACAGACCAGAACCGTACCTGTAATCACTGCATCTGAAGCCTCTGCCTCAGGCCGGGCCGGAAAAGCATAACATCGGGGCTGAGCCCCACCACACTGAGTCGCATCTCTAGGACGGCCTGCTACTGGCTGGCCCCCACCTCTGCCGACCTGAGTTCCACCTCCAGTACCTCTACCTCTACCTCTAGCACCTCTACCCCCACCTCTAGCTAGCTGAGCGGGCTGCGGAACATCTAGTGCCTGTGTCATAACCCAGAAATCCTGGTGTAGAGAGTTGCTTAAAGCACGACGGCAATACCTAGCAATGTGCCTTGTGTCACCACACATGTAACAAGCCTTAGGCTCGACTCTGGAAACTCTATAGCGGTTGTGCACTGATAGACTGCTGATCGGAATACTGCTTCTGAGATCCGCGGTTACCTGAAACACTGTGAGAAACCTGGAGAGCTGACTGAAAGGGCCTAGGAGGGTGGCCTCTACCATATGAATATCTGCTTCCAAACGAAGTACCAATAAATCTTCCTGAATGACGGGGTCTCTTATCCGACCCATGACCACCTCCGTGTGACAGGACCACCTCGACTCTGCGAGGCACATTGACCGCCTCCTGGAAGGAAATCTCACTACCAGTCTCTCTAGCCATCTGAAGGCGAATCGCTGAATGAGACCGTTAATAAATCTTCTCACCCTCTCCCTCTCTGTAGAAAGTATGATGAGAGCATGTCGAGCCAAGTCGATGAACCTGGACTCATACTGGGTTACTGTCAGGGATCCCTGTTGGAGGCGCTCAAACTGCCTCCGATAAGCCTCTCTCTGAGTAACGGGGAGAAACTTCTCCAGAAACAACTCTGTAAACTGCTCCAAGTCAAATATGGTGAACCGGCTGGCCTAGTCAAGCAATAATCCCTCCACCAAGTCTTGGCGAATCCGGAAAGGCGAAATGACGCGAAATCTACCCCGTTGGTCTCAACAATACTCATATTCCTGAGGACCTCGTGGCAGTTGTATAGGAAGTCCTAGGGATCCTCCGAACAAGCACCACTTAAGGTAGTGGTGAAGTGCTTGGTGAACCTATCCAGTCTCCACAAAGCATCGGCGGACATGGCTGCCCCATTGCCGGCTTGAGCTACTGCTCCCGGCTGGACTATCATAGTTGGCTGAACCGCTGGAACCTGAGGCTGGGGAGCTACTTGTTCTGGAGTACGAGTAGCAGTAGTCTGAACCCCTTCTCCAGCCTGAGGAGTGGCTGGTGCTGCAGGAAGCAAGCCCGCTCGGGTGACATTCTCCATGAGGCCTACCAACCGGACCAATGCGTCCTGAAGAACTAGGGTAGCAATAAACCCCTCTGGGACCTGAGCTGGGCCCACCGGAACTTCTGGGGCCAGAACCTCCTCGTCAAGATCAATATGAGGTTCTGCCACTGGTGCTGCTGCAGGAGGCTGAGTCCTGCCCCTATCCCGACCCCTAGCACGACCTCGGCCTCGCCCTCTGCCCCGCGTGGGAGCTGTTGCTGGGGGCTCGGGCTGCGGAGCGGTAGATGAGGAAGCGCGTGTTCTCGCCATCTGCGAAAGAACAACGTAGGAATCTAATTAGCATTTGAGAGGCAAACCGCACGACAACAATGAACAAACGTGAAATTTTTTCCTAACTCTGTAGCCTCTAGGGATAAATACAGACGTCTCCGTACCGATCCCTCAAACCCTACCGAGTTTGTCTGTGAACTGTGAGGACTATGTAAACCTAGGGCTCTGATACCAACCTGTCACGACCCGGATTTCCCACCCTCGGGCGTCGTGATGGCGCCTACTAGTGAAAGCTAGGCAAGCCAGTCAATCGGACTAATTACCACGTTTCTATTTACGAATTCATTACATCACAAATGCATCAAATGAAAAATAGTAATTCAACAAGCGAAATAAACACAAAGTTAATACTTTACGCAACTATCGCCGATAAACTATCCACAATGGTCCACCCAAGATCTGGTGTCACAGTTTCACAGACTATTTAGGAGTACTACAAACAGGGTCTGAAGAATATAACAAAATGATGTTTCTGGACTACATAGAAGAAACAGATACAAGAATTGGATGGGGGACTCCAAGATCCGCGGACGTCTGCAGAACTACCTTGGGTCGCCTGAAAATCAGAGGCTGGAAACTTCCTACTGTTCATAGCCTGCGGCACTAAGATCTGCACAAAAGAGTGCAGAGTATAGTATCAGCACAACCGACCCCATGTGCTGGTAAGTGCCTGGCCTAACCCCGGCGAGGTAGTGACGAGGCTAGGACCAGACTCCAAATAAACCTGTGTAATTTTTAAGCATATATTTATCTGCAGCAGAAGATAAAATACATAAACAATTTAAACGGGGAAAAAGGAAAACATACATCGGAATAGCAGACGAATAAAACGAAACGAATCATCAATGAATAAGAAAGAAAACTGCAATTCAGCCTTTAACACAATGAAATGTAATACAACCCACCCTTTTCCCTCCAGTAACCTCTTGTTGCAGGCGTGCAACCCGTTCCCACTTACTGTAACCTCTTGCGGCAGGCGTGCCACCCGCTCCCACATACATCACATCTCGTGGCAGGTGTGCCACCCGCTCCCACTTACAATATATACTGTGGTAGGCGTACCACCCGCTCCCACTTTCATAATATCTCGTGGCAGGCGTGCCACCCGCTCCCACTTTCAATATATACTGTGGTAGGCATACCACCCGCTCCCACTTTCGTAATATCTAGTAGCAGGCGTGCCACCCACTCCCACTTTTACGATATCTCGTGGCAAGCGTGCCACCCGCTCCCACTTTCATTATCACAACATTCACAAGAAGTCCCGGCAAGGGAACAAGCATCATAACAACTTCCCAACAAGGGAAACAAATAACAGCAAACAGTCATCCTGGCCAGGTGGAATTCAGCTATCACCAAACAAAACTTGACTCCTATTTAGCTCAATCAATGTTAGTACTGAATTACAGTCGAAGCTCTACAATTAACCTCCCAACCCAATTATCATTTTATTAACTCTAGACACGACTCTACTAATGTGACATTGGACCCCTTAAACCTCTACGAACTCCTTAGACACTACCCACAATTTGACACTGGACCCTTTAAACTCCTACAAACTCGTTACCCAACTAGTCTAGTTAACCATCAACTTTATACCGAATAAAGGAAGGCTAGAACCATAACCAAAAGGAACAACTAAAATGAATAAACCTTGTGGTAGGCGTACCACCCGCTCCCACATGCAACACAGCATACCAAATCAAAGATAATATTCAACAATTCGAAACAATAGTTGCACAATGGTTATCCATATACGACCCACGATCATGCGTGACACCAACATATAGACACTCGTTACCATGCCTGTACGTTGTTCTCAACAAGGAGCAATTTAACAAACAAGACACGAATTCTAATCCCTCAAGCTAAAGTTAGAACAAACACTTACCTCGCTCTGCAACAACTTCCTAGACTTCCAACAATTCCTCAAGCCCAACCTTTTATGGGTGCTCATGAACTTTAGGTGGACACAACCGAGGCTAACGAGCTACAACTTGGTAGGGTGCCTTAACTCAGCTGAAATCTTGGTACAAGTTGCAGCAATTTGAGCCGGGTCTTGGGTTAGAGAGTGGGGTTTCTTGTAATTGATGTTGGGGCTTGAAGGGAGTGATTCCACGGTTCTCTTTCGGCTTAAATTGGGGCTATTTACGACGAGTTGCAGCTGGTTCTTGGTGGGTTTAAATGGGAAGAGCTGGGTTGGTAATTGGAGGTTGATGACTATATTGTGGATATGTTTCTCACGAATTTTGGGATTGTTTTCAAGGTGATTTGGAGGTTGATTTGCTGGGGTTTGAGGGTGTTTTGGAGAGGTTTCTGAGGTAATTGACGAAATAAGAGGGTTTTTGCATGTTAGGGTTCCTAGTTCCTATTTATAGTGGGTCAAAATTCGGAACAAAATAAAACTTCAGGTGTCCAGATGCGATCGCATTCTGGCCGTAAATTCAACATGCGGTCCGCATTTGGACCATATTTCTGACACAGCATTTGGCCTAAGACTCTGTCTCACTATGCGATTCCACTGTGAGATTTGCGGTCCGCATTTTAAAAATGCGGTCCGCATTCCTCACCGCATTTTTGACATAAAACTTGTCCAGTTCTCTGTTCCACTCTGAGATACAGGCAGAGCAATTTGCGGTCCGCATTTCGGACAACATTTCTGACATGAACCTTTGCCTAGAAATTTGTCCTAGTATGCGATGTCTGTGTAAGATATGCGGTCCGCACGTCTGAAATGCGACCGCATATCCTGCATTACTTACCTTTTTGAACTCCTTTCTTAATTATTAGATTCTTATACCCCATGCCCCGCAAGACTGTTAAAATTGCATAATTACAAAGAAAATTGGCACTTAAAACAAGCAAAATATAGACAATTAGTATCATATGTGTTTCTACGACACATCGGGTCGTCACACTAATGAAGGCTGGGTATTTTATGACTGAGCCTAATACGGCCGGGTAAGATATGCTATGATATGATGATGATGATGAGCCCACAGAGGCATATGTTGATGTGCAAAGGTGATGACGAGCCCACATTAGGCGTATGTAATTGTATGAGGTAACGACTATGTAAACGTATATGATAACAATAAACGTATATGAAAATGGTAAGCCCACATAGGCGTATGTATAAGATGATGATAATGATAATGAACATGAATATGATGATGTTAGAAAGGTTATGTGTATATGCATAAGCACGACGAGCATGTCATGGTTAGCCGCCCTCAAAGGCGTTCAGATGGTATAGGTTATATGTTTCTTATCCTGATGCTTATTATTGCTCTTATATTATGTTTCCCATTTTACATACTCAGTACCTTATCCGTACTGACGTCCTTTATTTGTGGACGCTGCATGTCGTGCTGCAGGTCCTGATAGACTGATAGACGGAGCTCCCCCACCGCAGTAGGCTATCCAGTTCAGTAGATATTGGCAAGATTCATCCTTTGGACTTGCTATAGCCTTGGTATGCATTCTGTATAGGCATGTTGGGCATGTCAGGGCCCTGTTCCGACATAGGTTGTATGATGTATGTACCAGTAGAGGCTCATAGACAAGTGTCGGTCCATGTACGTGTACAGTTAGGTATTGGACTATGTTTAGACAATGGGATGACTTATGTACAGCTGAATTGCCTTGTTGGCAAGCGTATGTATTCTGTTGTACAGCTTTTACACAATGGCCGTGTCGGTCGTGGTATGTTGTATATGTATGCCTACGTCATGATACAGTGTTTCTGTGGATATATGTGTATAAAATGTGTTGTTATCGGACGGTCCAAGTTAATTATGATCATTGTTGTTATGAATATGGGTATTCACCAGCCATCTAAATAGTAAAGAAAGTAAGACAGCAGATATGAAGGGTACGCCGGCACTCTGCGAGCAGGGTCCGGTACCATGTCGCGGCCCTCCGGTTGGGTCGTGACAAAAGTGCTCCCAATCCAGTCCAATTATCATACCAGAAGAGTGAGGAGCCCATTTTTATGTGCCAGCTAATTTGATGTTCTATGATCTCCCTGCATTCTAGTATCTTTTTCCATGTTTGTGGTCCCCATTTCCATGGAACAATTACTGCATTGAGTTTTTTGCAGTATTTCTGACTCATGAATGCACTCCAGAGGCTGGGCTTAGTTCTGAAGTTCCACCACAGTTTACAGAAAAGAGATGGACATGTCATGTAATGATCTTAAGCCAGCCCCCCCTCCTCACAAGGGATGCATAAGTTATTCCAGGAAGACCAGTGTCTGCTGTTGCCTCCCACTATGCTACTCCATAAGAATTGTGAAAAGAGCTTGTGAAGGTTGTTTATTACCTGCTTTGGAGGATTTATTGCCGATAGTAGATGGACATGCTTTGGAGTACATGTTTTATCAATACTGCTCTGCCTCCAATTGAGTAATTTGCCTTTCCAAGATTGTAACTATGTCGTGGTAGTAGATTATCCTTCTTCTGGAGTAGAAGATGGGGCAGCCTAGGTATGTGAATGGGAAGTCCTGCCTTCCAATGCCTGTAATTTTTTCTACCTTTGCAATTACCTCAGTGCTGGCCGAGTGATGCATATATATAGCAGATTTGATTTTCTTGATTAGCTGATTTGATGCTGCTTCATATGCATATTGGACCTCCATTATCAAATGTAAGGAGGTGGCATCAGAAGATGAGAAGATGATCATATCATCTGCATAAGACAGGTGATTGATCTTTGGGCTCCATTTGGGCATTCCGAAGCCACGGAAGTAAAGATTTTGATGCAGTGTATTCAAACACCTTGAAAGGGCTTCTGCAGCCAGGATGAACAGTGTAGGTAATAGTGGATCACCTTGCTTGACACCTCTTGTCGATTTGAAGAATCCATGTGATTGACCATTGACGAGGACTGAGTACCAGTTGTTCCCTATGATGTCGAACACCAGGCCAATGAAAGCTTCACAGAAACCCATTTCCCTTAGCATTTTTGTCATGAATAGCCAGGAGAGTCGATCAAATGCTTTGGTCATGTCGAGCTTGATGACTACATTTGGTCATGCTCTTGTTCTTAGCCCAATGTCTGTGATGACTTCCTATGCTAGAAGGACATTTTCTACTATTGTTCTACCCTTTGCATATCCTGCTTGTTCTTGAGAGATAAGGGAAGGCAGTGTTGCAATCATCCTTTCGTGTATGACTCTCGAGAAGATTTTGTTGATGAATTTGCTAAGACTTATGGGCCTCATGTCATAAAATGTCACTATCTCTTTCTTCTTTGGGAGAAGGATGAAGTTTGTATGTGTTACACATTTTGGTAGTTGTCTTCCAGAGAAGAAAGCTGCGACCATATTATGTATGTCTTCCCCAATGATTTCCCAGCAAGTTTGATAGAAAGAACCCGTGAATCCATCTGGTCCCCCTGCACTTTCACCATTCAAGCGGAAAACAGCAAGCTTGATTTCCTCTTTTGTAGGTATTTTGGTTAATTCTGCATTCTGTTCCATATCTATCACTTGATGAATACTTTCCAAGATTCTGAAGTCAGTTGGAGTTGATGTTTCTGTGAATTGCTCTTTGTAAAAGTTGATGGCACTGTTTTGGATTCTTCTTAGTTGGAGTCTTCTTCTTCTGCCATTTACTTGAGCATGGAAGAGTTTGGTGTTTCTGTCCCCATCTTTGAACCATGCCATTCCTGCCTTTTGTTTCCAGAATTGCTCTTCCACTGCTAGATGTCTGATCATCTGTGCCTGTACTCTTTGTAGTCTTTCTCTGTTTTGTGCAGTTGGCCTTTCTTCAAAGTACCTTTCATGTACTAAAACTACTTCTTCCATGCTAGCTATGTTTTGAAAAATATCTCCGTATGTTGCTTTGCTCCAAAGTGATAGTGCTTTTTTCAGTTTTTTGAGCTTGTAGTTGAAGAGTATGAAAGGGTCGCCATGGAAGTCTGCTTGCTAGTTTTCTCTTACTACTGCTTCAAAGGTGTCATGTTTGATCCTGAAGTTAAGGAATTTGAAAGGCTTCTTGATTGATTTTGCTTCCTTGTCACATTTCAGGAGGAGAGGGCTATAATCCGAGCCAATTTTGGGTAGGTGTGTGATCTCTATTTTTGGATAGGTTTGCTGGAATTCTGCATTGGCCAAGCATCTGTCTAGTCTCTTGAAAATGCAGTCTTCGTCTGCTCTCCCATTTCACCATGTAAATATGCTCCCTTTAAACCCTAAATCAGTTAGACTGTAGATATTGATGTAGTGATTGAAGTCATCTACCTCATTGAAAGGGACAGGTAGTCCACCAAATTTTTCCTCTTGATCACAAATGACATTGAAGTCTCCCCCAACTAGCCAAGGTATTGTCATGTTTTGGGCCGTGGCATATAGTGAGTCCCACAATTCTATTCTTTCTGTTGAGTTACATTTAGCATAAACCAGTGTGAGTATGAATTCCATTTGTGTTTCCATGTGCAGGAGCTTCAAAGTGAGTTGCTGTATCATGTCTTACAGGAATGTGATCTCGTAGGCACTATCAATGAATGCCCAGTCTTTCGCACAGATTTAAGCATTGCATTTTAAGTAAGAGTGTCTTGTGTTGTGCACTGCTGCTATGTGTTATTTGAGATGACTGCACTGTTGTAAAAACTTTTCTGAACCCAGTGTGCGGTGGATTCTTTTGCAATTTCTTTCCTTGTGTTTGTGTGTGCTGGTGCATCATCAACTGTATCTTCCTCTGAATTACTTGCTTCCTGAACGATTTCCATTATTTTTGTGGTGGATTTTGAGTTCAGTGTCTCTGTTGGTAACTTGCTGCTTTTGGCATTCAATGTTGAGGTTACTGGTGCTTGTATTTCTGCTGCTATAGAGACTGAGTGAATTTCTGCTTGAGTTTCTGCTTCTTCTAATACACCCATCTGGCTGACTACATTACTGGTGATCAGGATGTCAAATTTGTTTGCTATGTGAAGCTAGTGAGCAGCCTTATCAGTTGCTGAGTTCAGTGTCTCTGCTGGTAACTTGCTGGTTTTGGCATTCAATGTTAAGGTTACTGGTGCTTGTGTTTCTGCTGCTATAGAGACTGAGTGAATTTCTGCTAGAGTGTCTACTTCTTCTGATACACCCATCTGGCTGACTACATTGCTGGTGATCAGCATGTCAAATTTGTTTGCTATGTGAAGCTGGTGAGCAGCCTTATCAGTTGCTGAGTTCAGTGTCTCTACTGGTAACTTGCTGGTTTTGGCATTCAATGTTGAGGCTACTGGTGCTTGTGTTTCTACTACTATAGAGACTGAGTGAATTTCTGCTTGAGTGTCTGCTTCTTCTGATACAACCATCTAGCTGACTACATTGCTGTTGATGTCAAGATTTAGCATGGCAAATTTGTTTGCTATGTGAAGCTAGTGAGCAGCCTTATCAGTTGCTGTCATTTGAGCTTTGAGATTGGTTCTGCTTTGTGGTCGATTGTCTTTAACCTCCTTCCATTGAGGACCTGCATTGCCTACGACTTTGCCACTTGACAAAATCATTAGTGGTGCTCTTTCTTTACTTTGCTGGTTTTTAGTTTCCCCTGCTTTGCCATTAGTTATTTTCTGTTCTGCCGAGGTGTGTCTAGAATTTCAGGGTGCAGCTTCCAACATTCGTGCATATCATAACCTTGCAGCTTACATTTTTTACAGTATTTGGGAATATAATCGTAATGAATTTTAACCCACTCAGTTATGATTTCTCCAGTTGCCTCATTTTCTATATCCATTCTAACTTTTTTGGGTAATTCTGCTAGAAGATCCACCAAGACCTTTACTCTCGCACAACTAGGCCTCATATTATTTGTAGTTGCTAAATCAAGATGTAGTGGCTTACCGATAGCAGAAGCTAGCGAGAAAAGGCATTCCTTTACAAAGTATGTGGGCAGCAAATGTGGGAAAGATATCCACGTCATTGCCATTGATGTTTCTTCGCTGAGCTTGAATTTTGCATCATAAATTAGCTGTCGCATTTGATATTCGTACCCGTCCTTTGCTTTAAGATAGTATGAGCTTTTTGAGGTAATTTTGATGAAATCCTCCCATAGTGACAGTCTGATTAGTACATGCTTGTCTCTGAAGAAGCCAATGTTGCATTCACCTTTGATTCCGCACTGTATTGGGATGATTCTGCAATCCCTGTATGTCTGTCCATCTATATGAGAATTTGGCCAGTACCGCATACTATAGTCCTTCGGTTAAATTCATGCGATTTGCTTCTGCTTCTATGAATCTGACAATGGGATGGCCATGCATGAAGGTTGCTTTTTTGAAGGGAATCGGTTCGATTTTTGAGCTAGGGTTCGCGACTATGACTAGGTTCAGTGTTGAAGGTTTTAGAATGTAGGAGTAATCTAGGGGTTGGGATGTGTTTGTGTTGATAGTTGAAGTTTGAGGGACAGTCGGAGGAGGCCGGCCAGCCGAAGTATCGCCGGCTGGCGTCGTCATTATTGCCGATGAAGCTTCGAACCAGTCGCCTCTCTTTCTCTCTCTAATTGCCAGAGCTTCTCGCTCTAGACGATGAAGTTCGGAACTTTTTAATTTTGATCAACTATCAAATTTCTCTTTTGGTTAAATAGAGATTTTATTACTTAGGAAACAAAATACAAAGTGGAGGGGGATATGGACCTTACCTCCCAAAAAAAAGTACATGTACTTATGGTAATCTTAAAGTGTTGACAATAAGTACCTAAATAGTAGTAAGAGGTTAGACCTATGGTATTGCGACGATTGCCCATTTTATAGTAGGCAGCCGTATGTACAAATTTTCTTAAGTCAGCTATACAAAAAAGTACATATGTTTCCTGTTCTGACTAAATGGATGTGAGATTTGATCCCCCCCATGTACCACTGACAGAAGTCAATGCTGTCAGGAATTTGCAAAAAGATATCAAAAGAGCGGGAGTTATCTTCATTTTTGCCAAGTTGAAGATATGTATCCTTGTGTTTCGTGAATCTGCATTGTTGTGTTGGTGAAGTTGTTGGCTGTGCTTGTTTGTGATTTCTAGTGTCTAAGCTGCTACTGGTATGTGAGGATGTCTTGTGAATCTGTTTCTCTGTGGTGATGTTGCTAGTGCAGATGGTGTAGTGCATTGCCTGCTGTTGGTGTGTACTTCCATATTTGTGTGTTTCTTTGTCTTCTTTCCATGTTGCTTCCTGTTCTGTGAGTACATATGATGAATTGTGTGCTGCTGTCTGGTCCTCTTCAAGGCTGATATTTTTGCTGTTGATTCTGTTCTGTGCAATGAATTGAGCTGGTTGATGTGTGTTACTTTGGATGGTCTGATCTTGCTAATTGCTGTTGATGTTCAGATTTGTTTTATTGATTGAGTATGTTGATAATGCTGCTTTTGTTTGCTTGTTGTGCTTGTTGCTTCTTGTATGTTGTTGTTGTTCGTCCTTTTTCCTTGTGCCTGATTGTGATATTATTTGCTGAATCTGCTGCTACAGTCTTGCCTTGTGTGTTACCGAAATGGGGTGTTGTTGTCCACTGTGTGCTGTTTTTGATGGTTGACTTTTATGTGAGTTTGTCTGTAGCTTATTTCCCTTGCTGGTTCAATGTGTTTGTGTGCAGTTGTGCTCCCTATGATGTGTGCTGGCTGGTATGTTCCATGATGATTGACAGAAATGCAAGAGATTGAGTACTGAGAGTACTAATACCACACCTTGCATTTGTGTCAATAATCTGGTTCTTATCCAGTCATTTGCATTGTTGTAAGTACTGTGGTATTCAGTATAAGGATGTTGTTGTTGGTATTTGTGTGAGTTTGAGTGCTGCTTTTGAGAGGATTGGTTAAGACTGCTGAAATTCTGCTTTGGGCATCTGTATTGGTCTGTTTTGACAACCATGCTGTTCTTCTCCTTCTTGATAAAGAAGCCAGTTGTTGTATCCTTGGCTGGTCTCATTTGCCTCTGTGTGATCAGGTGAATGCTGGTGGCTGCTCTTGTTTTCCTGTTTTTTCATGTTTCACCCCTTGTTTCCTATTAGTATATATCCAGTTGATGTCTCGTTGTGTGTTATGCATCTTTGTTGGCCAGTGTATGCTGATTGCTTTGTTCCTGTTAAGTCAGCTGCCAGTTGATGTATCCTGCAAGATAATAAGATTGTTAGTGTGATGCTGGCTTCTTGAGAAGTGGTTGTTTGCTCAGGCTTGCAACTGCTGTGATGTTTCCTTGCTATTATGCTTGTGCTGCATTGGTAAGCTATTGGCCACTGCATTCCTAACAGAAATTTGCATCTCCCCATTTCTGGTGTCTTCAGAATTCTTGCTCAAAGTGGGCTAATATCTTGATGCTGCTCGCACTGCTGTGTCATGAGTTGTCTGATGATTTCCTTGTACTGCACCTCCTCCTTATAGCTGGACTTCTGCAAAGCATCTGGCTGAGCTGCATTTCTATTTTCCTGATTTTAAGTAGGATATGTGTCTGCATTTTGGTTCCATGTAATAGATAACATTTTCCTCTTTTCCCCTGCTTCCTTCAATGCAAGTTGCTTTAATTCACCCTGCTGAAACTGTTGACCCTGCTGTGAGTTTCCTTTTCTTATTTTTTCTGCTCCCAAGTTCCCCAGGAGTAGTGATACCAGCAGGTACTTTTGTTGATCGGTGAGAAAACATGCAGGTTTGTCCAATGGTATTAGTGATGGCAGTGTGCTGTGGATTATTGTTGCAGTTCTGATGGACTGTTGATGCTGGTACTTCTAAAATTGTTCTTTGCTTATTATTGTATGTTTTTGGAGCAACTGATATTGATCTGTTCGTGCATGCTTCCCTTCCTTCCTACACACAACATAAAAACTGTTAGAAAGCCCTCTAAGATGAGTTATGTTCTTGATGTGATACCAGTATTTTATCCCTTTCTGAACTCTGATGAGCTATTGATGCTGGTATTGCTGAGATTGTCTATTGGTTGTTATTGTATGCTGCTGGAGCTGCTAGAATTTATTTGTTCCATCATGTTCCTCTTCCTTCCTGCACTCAACAGAAAGACTGTTAGGAAGACCTGCAAATGGACTTATGTTTCTACTGAGATACCAAGATTTCATCCCTCATTGATCGTCCTTGTGATCTTTGTTAAGGGCATGTCCTGATATGTATTGACATTATGTGCTACTTGTTTTTTTGCTACCTTCACTCTTATGTATGGGCATTGTGTTTTATCAGCATTCAGTATCCTTCTACCTTGTGAGTCAAGTTGGCAGAATTGTAGCACTCAATTCTTCCAAGTTCTAGTGCAAAATTTGCTAGATGATCAGCCAGCTTATTCTTTTCCCTGTATGTGTGTGTTACTTTTAGTGTGAGGGATTCTTTTAATTGGAATATCTCTTCTACTTGGTCAGTTATGCACTAGGGTGGTTTCCAAATGCCATTAATGATGTTGTTTAATAGCATTGAATCTGTTTGTAGCCATATGTGAGAAAAACCTTGTGATGTGCAGTAGGTTAGAGCTTCAGGAATGGCTCTTGCTTCTGCTACTGTGTTTGTTCCCTCTGGGATTTCTGTGCCAAGTGCATATATTAGCTCCCCCGTTTCATTTCTCACATAGTCTCCTATTGAACTTCTTCCAGGATTCCCTTTTGATGCTCCATCAGTGTTGACTTTTACCCATCCTTGCATGGGGAATTCCCATATGACTTTATTGAATTTTAGTCTTGGGGTGTAGTTCTCCAGCATGTGTAAGAGATCTTGTCATTTGTGTGGGGCATTGATTCCTGGCTTTCTAGTTTTGACTAGGGCTTGTAATGCTGTAGAGACTTGATAGATAACTTTGCCGGCTGAGACTGGTTCTCCGTGCTTGCAGCTATTCCTTCTTTTCTAGAGTTCCCATACAATGCAGGAAGGAAGTGCCTGTAGCACTGCTTTGAGTCTGTGGACTGTTTGTGCTATCCAACATTTTGTTATTGCTTGATGGAAGGTTAGTCCATCTAGTGCTATTACTGCTCTTTGTAGAAAGTATTTCCATACCTTGGTTGCAGTGATGGAAGTGAAGAAGAGATGTACCATGGTTTCTTCTTTTGGTTCAGTGCAACACCAACATCTTGAAGGCAGTTGATATCCCCATCTTTTCATGAGGTCATCTAGTGGCAATTTTGCCCTCCAGACTCTCCACATGAAGAAAGAAATCTTGAAAGGAAGCCCTTTAACCTAGATCATCTTATATGCTCTTCTTGGTTCTTCTCTTCTTCTGAGGTATTCCCAAGCAGTTTTGACAGTGAAGTGTCCTTGATTTTGTATGATCCAGTATGGGATGTCTAGAGTGTCACCCATGTTTGGAGGATTTATTGAAGTTGCTATGTGTTCCACCATTTCATGTGGCAAAGATTCTGACAGTTGTTGCATATTCCAGTTGTCATCTTGGAGGACGTAGTTCACATTAAGAATTGATTCATCATTGGGAAGTTTGCTGGCACTATGAAGTAAATTACTCCCAGTCTAGTCCAGTTGTCATACCAGAAGAGTGAGGATCCCATTTTGATTTGCCAGCTGATTTGATGTTCTATAATCTCTCTGCATTCTAGCATTTTCTTCCATGTTTGTGATCCTCTTTTCCATGGAACAATTACTGCGTTGAGTTTTTGGCAGTATTTCTGACACATGTATGCACTCCAGAGGCTGGGCTTGGTTCTGAAATTCCACCACAATTTACAGAAGAGGGCTTTGGACATGTCAGGCAAGGATCAAAAGCCTGCTCCTCCCTCCTCACAAGGAATGCATAAATTATTCCATGAGGACCAGTGTCTGCTGTTGCGGCCCACTGTGCTACTCCAGAAGAATTGTGCAAAGAGCTTGTGAAGGTTGTTGATTACCTGCTTTGGAGGATTTACAGTTGAAAGTAGATGTACCGGCATGCTTTGCAGTATATGTTTAATCAGTACAGCTCTACCTCCAATTGAGAGTAGTTTGCCTTTCCAAGATTGCAGTCTATCTCGTACCTTATTAACTATGTCCTGATAGTAAATGATCCTTCTTTTGGAGTAGAAAATAGGGCAGCCAAGGTAAGTGAATAGAAATTCCTGTCTTTCGATGCTTGTAATTCTTCTACTTTTGAAGTTACCTCTGTGTTGGCCGAGTGATGCATATATATAGCAGATTTGCCTTTGTTGATTTGCTGACCTGAAGCTGCTTCATATGCATACAGGACCTCCATTATCAGTTGTAGTGAGGTGGCATCAGAAGATGAGAAGATGATCATATCATCTGCATAAGACATGTGATTGATTTTTGGGCTCCATTTGGGCATTCCAAAACCACAGAAGTAGAGATTTTGGTGTAGTGCATTCAATCCCCTCGAAAGGGCTTCAGCAGCCAGGATGAACAGAGTAGGTGATAATGGATCACCTTGTTTGAAACCTCTTGTCGATTTGAAGAAACCATGTGGTTGACCATTGATAAGGATTGAGTACCAGTTATTACCCATAATGTCGAAGATCATGCCAATGAAGGCTTCATTGAAACTTGTGTTTCTTTGCACTTTTGTCATGAATAGCCAGGATAGTCGATCGAATCCTTTGGTTATGTCTAGCTTTATGACTACATTTGGACCTGCTCTTGTTATTTGCCCGATGTCTGTAATGATTTCCTGTGCTAGGGGAATATTTTCTATTATTGTTCTGCCCTTTACAAATCCTGCTTGCTCTTGAGAGATGAGAGAAGGTTGTATTGCAAGCATCCTTTCATGTATGATTCTAGAGAAGATTTTGTTGATGAAGTTGCTAAGACTTATGGGCCGCAAGTCAGAAAATGTCACTATCTCCTTTTTCTTAGGAAGAAAGACCAAATTTGTGTGGGTTACACATTTTGGTAAGTGTCTTCCTGAGAAGAAGGCTGCGACCATATTATGTATGTTGTCTCCAATGATTTCCCAGCAAGGTTGGTAGAAGGAATCTGTGAATCCATCTGGTCCCCCTGTACTTTCCCCATTCAAGCTAAAAACAGCATGCTTGGTTTTTTCTTTTGTTGGTACTTTGGTCAGTTCTGCATTCTGTTGCGTGTATATCACTTGCTGTATGTTGTCCAAGATTATGAAATCAGAGGGAGATGTTCTTTCTGTGAATTGATCTTTGTAGAAATTGATGGCTTCTTCCACAATTTTTTCCTCTTCCTCAATCTAGATGCCAGCACTATTTTGGATTCTTCTAAATTGAAGTCTTTTCCTTCTGCCATTCACTTGAGCACGGAAGAATTTGGTGTTTCTGTCACCATCTTTGAACCAAGACATTCCTGCTTTTTGTTTCCAAAATTGCTCTTCTATAGCTAAATGCCTGATCATCTGTGCTTGTACCTTTTGTAGTCTTTCTCTGTTTTGTGCAGTTGGCCTTTTTTCAAAATGTTTTTCATATACTAAAACTACTTCTTCCATGCTTGCTATGTTTTGAAAAATGTCCCCATATGTTGCTTTGCTCCAAAGTGATAGTGTTCTTTTCAGTTTTTTGAGCTTGTAGTTGAAGAGAATGAAGGGGTCACCATGAAAGTGTCTGCTTGCCAATTCTCTCTTACCACTGCTTCAAATGTTTCCTGTTTGGTCCAGAAGTTAAGAAATTTGAAAGGCTTCCTGATTGATTTTGTTTCCTTGTCAAATTGCAAGAAGATGGGGCTGTGATCCGGGCCAATTTTGGACAGATGTGTGATATCAATTTTTGGAAAAGCTTGCTGAAAGATTGGATTGGCTAAGCATCTGTCTAGCCTTTTGAATATGCAATCCTCATCTGCTCTCCCATTCCACGATGTGAAGATACTCCCTTTAAACCCCAAATCTGTTAAGCTACAGATGTTGATGCAGTGATTGAAGTCATCTACCTCATTGAAAGGAACAGGTAGACCTCCAAATTTTTCTTCTTGATCACAAATGACATTGAAGTCACCCCCCACTAGCCAAGGTGCTGTTATGTTTTGGGCCAAGGCATACATTGAATCCCACAGTTCTATCCTTTCTGTTGAGTTGCATTTGGCATAGACTAGTGTGAGGATGAGTTCCATTTTTGTTTCCATGTGAAGGAGCTTCAAAGTGAGTTGTTGTATTATATCTGACATGATTGTGATCTCATATGCATTATCCAAAAATGCCCAGATTTTATTGGACACATTTGCGATAGCTTGAGACAGGCCAATTCTTCGTCTGTATTGCTCCATTTTTCTGAGTTGTTGCATTGGTTCCATGATGCCGATGAATTCAAAATGATGTTTATTGTGTAATGTGATCAGTGTTTCAAATGCTTGCATTGTGTTGACTGATCTAATGTTTCAGATGATAGCATTCATTGTATTATGTTAGGATATGTTAGTACTCTTCTTGATTGAGTCTTTGTTGTTGAAGAGCCACTATTATCCTTGCTTTGCTTCTTCTGTGATTTCAGCATTGTTTTTATTTTATTGATTTGAGTTGGTGAGAGATCTCCCTGCTTGGCTATGTTGCTGAAATTCTGGGCAGTGTTTTCTTCATCCATGTCTTTTCCTGTGAGTTCCATTTCTTTTCCTTTATTACTAGCTGCTGCTACAATTGACAGATTTTTTGGCCTGATGATTGCTTGTATTTCTGCCCTTATTATTCCTTTTTTGATGGCTGGATCACGATCAGCAAGTCCTTCTTTTGGTGTTATGATTGCTGCTTGTTTAAGTTTAGGAATTTCTTGCTCTCTGCTTGCATTTGTCAAAAAACACAGTTGATTGTCACTTTGAACCTCTTCTTCTAAAGTCCCAGCAATACCTTCTTCTTCACTTTGCATTCCTTCAGGTATTTAACCTTCTTCTGAGCCTTCCTCCAGTTGGTCTGCCCATAGTTTCCCTGAAATTTGTTCAATCGGCCTTTCTGCTTCTGTTCCTGCATATTTCTTTCCCTTAGATTTTAGCATGCGTTGTGCACTACTGTTGTGACTGCTGTTGAGCACTGTTGATGTGTGTTATGTTCGTTTTCTACATTGTTGAGCATGTATTGTGCACTACTGTTGTGTATTGCTATGCTGCAATGTTGTTTGTGTGTTGTCTGTGTTTGTTGCATTGTTGTAAAAACTTCTCTGAATCTACTGTGTGGTGGACTCCTTTTCCTTTTCTTTCATTATGCTTGTGCTTGCTGTTGTTTCATCAATTGTTTCTTCCTCTGTTATGCCTGCTTGTGATGTCTTTTATTGATGGCTGCTGGTTGCATTTGATGTTTTTGCAGTAATCTTTGTTGAGATTACTGGTGATTGAGTTGTTGTTGTTATCGAAGCTGTTTGGTTTTCTATTTGAACAACTGCTTCTTCTGATACAATCAAGTGATTGACTTTACTGCTGGTAGCCTCAGTGTTCATTTGGTTGCTTGTTTTGGTATTCATTTGTGGGTTGCTGCAGGAGTGTCTGCTGGTTTTCCAAATATTACTGGCAGTGTTAGAGTTGTGCACATCTATTTTGTTTGCTACATCAGGTTGTTGAGTATCCTTAACAGTTGCTGTCCTTTGCTTTCTAAGTTGTGGTGTCTGCACTGTTGAATTCAATGTCCTTTTGGATGTTTGCTGAAAAGTTTGTGCCCTTGCAGTAGTCAATGCTGAAACTGCTGGTGTTTGAGTTGTTGTTGCTATCAAAGCTGATTGACTTTCTGTTTGAACATCTACTACTTCTGATACACTCAGCTGATTGGCTTTACTGCTGGTAGCCTCAGAGTTCAATTGGCTACTTACTTTGGCATTCATTGTTGAGTCTGCTGGTACTTGATTTTCTGCTACTATCAAGGCTGTGGAAGTTGTTGCTGGATTGTTTGTTCCATTTTCTGCAGCCATATGGTTGGCTACATTTTTTGCAGTGTCAAGGTTGAGTATATCAAACATGTTTGCTACTTGAAGCTATTGAATAACCTTATCAGCTGTTGATTTTTGCATTCCAACTTTGGGGTTGGCTTTGTTTTGCGGTCGATTGTCCATTGAGGGCCTGCATTGCCTACGACCTTGCCACTTGACAATATTAGTACTGGTGTTGTTTCCTTTCTTTGCTGATTTTTTGTTTCCCCTGCTTTGCCATGTATTTTTTTCTGCTCTGCCACCCGTCGCTGTTCTGCCAAGGTTGTGTCAAGGATTTTCGGATGCAGCTTCCAACATTCTAGCATATCATGTCCTTGTAGCTTACATTCTTTACAGTATTTGGGAATATAGTCATATTGAATTTTAACCCATTCCGTTCTGACATCTCCTATTGCCTCGTGTTCTATGTCCAGTCTAACTTTTTTGGGTAGTTCTGCTAGGAGGTCCACTAGTACCTTCACTCTCGCTCAACTAGGCCTCGTCTTGTTTATAGTTGCTAAATCAAGATGAAGTGGCTTGCCAACAGCTGAAGCTAGAGAGAAAAGGCATTCCTTTACAAAGTATGTGGGCAGCAAATGTGGGAACGACATCCACGCCATTGCCATTGGGGTTTACTCACCGAGCTTAAATTTTGCATCATAAATTAGTTGTCTCATCTGATATTTGTACCCATCCTTGGCTTTAAGATAGTAAGTGCTTTTTGAGGCAATTTTGATGAAGTCCTCCCATAGAGAAAGTCTGATAAGTACATGGTTATCTCTGAAGAAGCCGATGTTGCACTCGCCTTTGATTCCGCACTGTATTGGGATGATTCTTCTCAGTTCTTGTATATCTGGCCAACCGTATGAGAATTTACCAAGGACCGTGTATTGTAAGCCTTCGATTATGTTTATGCGAGTCACCTCTGCTTCTATGTATTTGACAATAGGCTGTCCATGCATGAAGGTTGCTCTCTTGAAAGGGATTGGTTCAATTTTCGAATTAGGGTTTACTGGTGTTGCACTTTTCATGGTTGATGGCTTTAAGATTTGGAAGTAATCTAGGGGTTGGGGTGTGGTCGAAGTAGTAGCTGGGGTTTGGGAGGTGGTCGGAGGGGGCAAGCTAGCAAGAATATCGCCGGCTGGCGTCGCCATTGTTGGCGATGAAGAAGCTTCGAGCTTTTCATCTTCTCTCTCTCTCTATCGCCAGACCCTCTCACTCTGGAACCTGACACCCTAATAAAGAACAAGTTCAATTTTGAATCACACCAAAATTGGACAAGTTAATTCACACGATTTGGAAGCAAAGATAGCTGCCGATTTTTGTATTAAAATCATAATGTAAGGTTCCAAAAATAATGAAGTGTTTAGGCTTATATAGAATGAGCCTTGTCCTAAGTTAACTAGGAAACAAACAACTAACAAAAAGGCCATAATTTGGCTAAGTTTAAAGAATAGTCACGCAGGACCAAACAAGTAAGAATTAATGTCTTCCATGGCAACACAATAACACAACATAAACACAAATGTACATCTTTAATTTCTAATATCGTCCAATACAAGATGTGTGAACGCTTGGCTCTTCTCCAAGGCTAACCAACGCCTTTTCTTGTCTTATCCAACATGCTACCCGCTTCTTCCATCATTGCACAATGATAGCATGAATGTAGCTTCTTCCAAGACATGAACGTAGCTTGATCAGGTTGGCCTGCATGATTATACTAGAATTAGGGTTTCCTATTCTCCTCCTTTCTCTCCCAATTTTGGCCCTCTCTCCTCTCTCTTTACACGTTTGCAAGACTTCCAAAAACTATCAAATTATTGTTCAAGAACTTCAAGAATTCAAGGAAGACTTGCCAAGAATGTTTGAGGATTCAAGACCCTCTTCAAGAACTCTTCAAGAACTACATTTTTATCTCCAAGAACTTCAAGATTCTTGAGTTACACGTGCATACCTTCAAGAACAACAACTTCGATGTTCAAGAACTTTAAGATTTTTCAAGATTCAATAGTGTACCTTCAAGATTTCAACTAGAGTTTCAAGATTTCCAGATTATCGGTTTCTAACGATCAAGAACTTCAAGAATCGGTTCAAGAATGTTTCTTTAACAATCAATCTTCAAGATTTCAATCCCTACATGATTTAACAGGCTGAGTTGGTGTTTGAGTTATGGTTTTTCTAAAGTTTGTCTTGTTGTTGATGTTGTGTCAGTTGGTTGTGGCTTGTGTGCTGCTGTTTTATGACTTTGTGGTCATCTATGTTTACTGCTGAGTGTTGCTTTTGTTGTTTGTCTGTTGGATGAGCTTCTATGTCCTGTGGTTGCTGCTGACCTAATGGTTGCTTGTTCATGCTGTTGTTCCAATGTGGCTGTGTGCTGGTAGGGTTCCACTGATGTATGGTGGCCGGGAAGTTCCATGATGATTATTGTAAATGTAAGAGATTGAGTACTGAAAGTAGTAATACCACACCTTGTAGTTGCAACAATAATCTAGACCTTATCCAGTCATCGGCAGTATTGAAGGAGCTGTTGAGTTCAATGAAGGCTTGCTGCTGTTGGTGTTTGTGTGGGTTTGGAGTTCGTCTTGACTGCTGCACTTGAGGGGTGAGGGTGAAGTTGTTGAGTTTCTTCTATTGCTGGCAGTTATTTTGCTGAATTGAGCATCTGTGGCCTTTTGATTTAGTAGTGTCTTGTTTGAGCTGGTTGGATTCCTCATTGAGTTGCACTAAGTGATTGTGTGCATTTGGGGTGTTGCACATTGCATCCTCAGTAGTGAGCCTGGCTTCAGCAGTGAGTTATGATGAACATAGAGCCAAGTTGTTTGTGTGATTGCAGTATCTTTGTGAGAGTTTCTTCTGCTGCTGATGTGCTCTTGCTTTGCTGCAGTTTTTGTGCTGCATTGGTGTGCTCCAGTTTTTCTTTCCTGCAAACAACAAGAAACCAGTTAGATCTTGCTGCTGCTGGTGCTGCTGTGCTCCTGCCTTGCTGTGTTTGTGCTGCATTGGTATCTTCTTTCCTGCAAACAGCAAAAAACCAGTTAGTATGTCCTACAAAAGATAGCAGCATGTTTGTGTAAGGCCATTGTCTTAGCCCCCTCTGTTCTTCCATGAGCTTTTTGTTGGATTCATGCCTGCTTTGATCAAGTAATGTGCCTGCAGGATTAGTAAGAGTGTTAATAAGGCATTGTTTAAACTTAGGCACTTGTGGTGATCTTTTGTGCAGTTGGGAACCATTGCCTCCTTTCTTTGCTTGCTATTTTGCTACCTTCACTCTTATGATGCAGGTCAACCTAATCTTTGAGCTTGTAGGACCTCGTGCTAAAACTCAGAATTTCCACTTTCGTAGATAATTCTTGGCTTCTTGTGCTCACTTAAAAAGCTGTCCGCCTATCGAGTCACATAATTTCACTCACCCGGAAGAAAACTATTGATCTTGTGAACTTGAAAGGTCGCTAAGGAACTTGGTCAATTAGAGGAAGCCAATTTGAAGACAAGTGTGAAATCCTACCCGAAAATTTGAGTGAACCCGAGAGTCATTCAAAAAAAGTGAGAGAGAGTATTTTTGACTAACCTTAGCACATTCTCTAGTCTTGTTTCTGTTGCAGGTACATGGCTATGGAAGGAGAAAAGGTTGTGACTGACATTACTTTGGCCAACCTCTTGGCCGAAGTAAGGGAAATTACCGCCCGAGTGGAGAACGTTGAAAGATCCTCTAGCAATCAGAAGCATGCCGGAGAAGGAACTAGTGACGGTTCCACCATTAGACCCGAGCAGTTCGTGGAGTTAGCTAGTGAAAACGAGCAGAGGGACGGAGGTGCTCAAAATGTCAGGACCATGAGGATTCCCCGGGGTGTCATACCACCATTAATGCCAGCCCGGAGAAACATAGAACCTGTCGGGGATATGAGAGCAGCCCGAGAGGATGATCAACCCGAGTTCGAGGAAATTAAAGATGATGATTTGGGGCCACGGAATCCGAGAATAGGGCAACAGAATGGAGGCCGAGACTACATGGGAAGACGTGGTTATGATCATGGTCCGAGAGGGAGGCTTAGAGGTTTTGGTGGTTATCTTGTTTCCACTTTTTATATTGCATCATCTTATGTATGGGCATTGTAGTTTGTCATCATTTAGTATCCTTCTACCCTGTGTGTCTAGCTGCCAGAGGTCATAGCACTTAATTCTCCCAAATTCCAGTGCATAGTTTGCTAGATGATCATCTAGTTTATTTCCTTCCCTGTATATGTGTGTCATATTGAGTGTAAGGGCTTCTTTTAGTTGTAGTATCTCCTCCACTTGATCAGTTATGCACCAAGGTGGCTTCCAAATGCCATTGATAATGTTATTTAATAGCATTGAGTCTGTTTGCTTCCATATGTGGGAGTAGCTTTGTGATATGCAGAACCTTAAAGCTTCCACAATGGCTGTTGCTTCTACTATTGTGTTTGATCCTTCTGGAATTTTTGTTCCAAGTGTTTGATCCCCTGTTTCATTTCTCACACAGTAACCCATTTGATGCTCCATCAATGTTGACTTTAATCCATCTTTCCATGGGAAATTCCTATATAACTTTATTGAATTTTAGTCTTGGAGTGTAATTTTCCATCATGTGTAGAAGGTCTTGCCATTTGTGTGGGGCATTGATTCCTGGTTTTCTGACTTGGACTAGTGCTTGTAATGTTGTGAAAACCTGATAGATGACTCTGCTAACTGTAACTGTATCTCCATGTTTGCAGCTATTCCTTCTTTTCCAAAGTTCCCACACAATGCAGGAGGGAACAGCCTGCAGCACTAGTTTAAGTCTGGGGACTGTTTGTGTTGTCCGGCATTTGGTTATTGTTTGATGGAAGGATAGGCCCTCAAGTGCTATTCTTGCTCTTGGTAGGAAATATTTCCACGCTTTGATTGCAGTGCTGGATGTAAAGAAAAGATGCACCAAGGTTTTATCCTTTGGTTCTGTGCAACACCAGCATCTTGACGGCATTTGATACCCCAATCTTTTCATGAAATCATCTAGAGGCAGTTTCTCCTTCCAGACTCTCCACATGAAGAAAGCAATTTTGAAGGGGAGTCCTTTTACCCAGATCATCTTGTAGGCTCTTCTGGTTTCATCCCTTCTTCTGAGGTATTCCCAAGCAGATTTGACACTAAAGTGTCCTTGAGTTTGTTGCATCCAGCATGGTATATCCAGATGTCTCCCTATTTGGGGGCTTTATTGATTCTACTATGTGTGTTGCAATTTCATGTGGCAAGGCTTCTAAAAGTTTATCTACATTCCAGGTACCATCTTGCAGGACATCATTTACATTGTGTATTAAGTCATCAATTGCAAAGTCTGCTGGCAGTATGAAGTAAAGTGCTCCTACGCCAGTCCAGTTGTCATACCAGAAGAGTGAGAATCCCATTCTTGTGTGCCATTTGATTTGATGCTCTATGTTCTCTCTGCATTCCAGCATCTTCTTCCATGTTTGTGATCCCCTTTTCCATGGGACTATTACTGCATTGAGTTTTTTGCAGTATTTTTGACACATGTATGCACTCCAGAGGCTAGGCTTAGTTATGAAATTCCACCACAGCTTACAGAAAAGAGCTTTGGACATGTCATGTAATGATCTGAAGCCTGCCCCTCCTTTATCACAGGGCATACATAGTGTGTTCCATGAGGACCAATGTCTGCTGCTTCCTCCCACAGTGCTGCTCTAGAAGAATTGGCCAAAGAGCTTGTGAAGATTGTTTATTACCTGTTTTGGAGGATTAACAGCTGATAGTAGATGTACTGGCATGCTTTGGAGTAAATGTTTGATCAATACTGCTCTGCCTCCTATTGAAAGTAGTTTGCCTTTCCAAGACTGTAATCTATCATGTACCTTATTGACAATGTCTTGGTAATTGATTATCCTTCTTCTAGAATAGAAGATGGGGCAGCCAAGATATGTGAATGGAAAATCCTGCCTTCCAATGCCAGTGATTCTTTCCACCTTTGTAATCACATCAGTACTGGCAAAGTGGTGCATATATACAGCAGACTTGGTTTTGTTAATCAGCTGCCCAGATGCTGCTTCATATGCATACAGAACCTCCATTATCAGTTGTAGGGAGGTGGCATTAGAAGAGGAGAATGATGCAATAATATTAAACGCGGAAACAAGAAAACAAAAGATAGAAGCAAGACGCTCTATGAATTATCAAGACAGCCAGTAGGAACTAGTCTACTTACCTTCTTGATGAAATCAAGGAGTACCTATACTATACGAACGACCCTCAAGATAAAGATGATCTTGCAAATTGTTCGATCAAACAAGGAAACAAGTTCAATTTTGAATCACATCAAAATTGGACAAGTTAAAATCACACGTTGGAAGCACAAAGACTTGGCCGAAAATCTCTTGTAAATTTGATGTCAAAAGTCCTCAAAATAATGAAGGGTTTACTTAGGCTTATATAGAATGAGCATTTACCTAAATCAACAAGGAAAATAATAACTACTTAACCTAAATCAACTAGGAAACAGATAACTAACAAAAAGGCCACAATTTGGCTAAAGTTTAAGAAGTAGTCACGCAGGACTCCAAAACAAGTAAGAATTAATGTTTTCCATAACTACAAAATAATATCAACACAGTAACAAACATCACACACCAAACGCTTGGCTCTTCTTCACCATCAAATGTGCATCATGAAGCTCTTTAGCTTGACTTCTCGTGAATGGTCTTGAAGGTTTAAACGTATCATGATCAGGTTGACCTGCATCATCCTCCCCTTCTTGGGAAGATTTTGATGCAATATTAAACGCGGATACAAGAAAACAAAAGATAGAAGCAACACGCTCTATGAATTATCAAGACAACAAGTAGGAACTAGTCTACTTACCTTCTTGATGAAATCAAGGAGTACCTATGCTATATGAATGATCCTCAAGATAACGATGATCTTGCAAATTGTTCGATCAAATGAAGGAACAAGTTCAATTTTGAATCACACCAAAATTGGACAAGTTAATTCACACGATTTTGGGAGCAGTGTGCTGCCGTTTTTTGATTGATAATAATGTCAAAAAGGTGTCAAAATAATAAAGTGTTTAGGTTTATATAGAATGAGCCTTTACCTAACTGAACTAGGAAAAGAATAACTAGTTAACCTACCAATTTTGGCCCTCTCTCCTCTCTCTTTACACGTTTTCAAGACTTCCTTTTCAAGAACAACAAATTAAAATTCAAGAACTTCAAAAATTCAAGGCAATCTTGTTAAGAACGTTTGAGGATTCAAGAACTTTTTCAAGAACAACGTAAAACTCCTCAGGAACTTCAATTTTAACTCCAAGAACTTTAAGATTTTCAAGATTCAATCGCGCACCTTCAAGAATTTCAACTAGAGTTTCAAGATTTCAAGATTATCAGTTTCTAACGATCAATAACTTCAAGAATCGGTTCAAGAACGTTTATTTAGCAATCAATCTTCAAGACTTAAATCCCTCGATGATTCAACAACTTCAATCAACAACAATTTCCGGTTTTTCTTTCTTCTCATTTTTTTTTTCACTTTTTTGTTTTTTGGTTTTTTTTAATTTTTTTTATCAAAAACAAAATTTAAGAATTACAACCTAAAACTAAGGCATGAAGAACAGGATTGGGATTGTAGAAACAAACCCGTTCCAAGCTCTGATACCAACTGATGCAATATTAAACACGTAAACAAGAAAACAAAAGATAAAGCAAGACGCTCTATGAATCATCAAGACAACAAGTAGGAACTAGTCTACTTACCTTCTTGATGAAATCAAGGAGTACCTATGCTATACGAACGACCCTCAAGATAATGATGATCTTGCAAATTGTTCGAACAAACAAAGGAACAAGTTCAATTTTGAATCACACCAAAATTGGACAAGTTAATTCACACTATTTTGGGAGCAATGTGTTGCCGTTTTTTGATTGATAATAATGTCAAAAAGGTGTCAAAATAATGAAGTGTTTAGGCTCATATAGAATGAGCCTTTACCTAACTCAACTAGGAAAAGAATAACTAGTTAACCTAAATCAACTAGGACCCCTTAAGTAAGAATCAATGTCTTCTACAACAACACAATAATACAACATAAACACAAATGTACATCTTCAACATAAGATTCATCCATAGTAAGATTTATGGACGCTTGGCTCTTCTCCAAGGCTAACCAATGCCTTGTCTTGTCTTATCCAACATTGATGTTATGAACGTAGCTTGATTAGGTTGTCCTGCATCAGAATTCATCCTCGAAATCGAACCTTCTTCATCTTTCAAAACAACACAAGGAGTCAAGTCAGTGACATTGAATGTCTTAGAAACAGCATCATCATCAGGCAGATCTATGACATAAGCATTATTCTTGATCTTCTGCAACACTTGAAATGGTCCATCTCCCCATGGAGCCAACCTCCCTTTCCTATGGTTCGGAAATCTTTCCTTTCGGGAGTGCACCCAAATCCAGTCACCTTTCTTTAAGTCCAGCTTTTTCCTTCCTTTATTCTTCTTGACCGCTACCTTTTCATAAGCATCCTCCAAAGTTTTACTCACCTTAGCATGCAATTCGAGCAACGCTGCTGTCCGGTTTTCTCCATCAACGCTAATAATTGCATCTCTAGGCAAAGAAACAAGATCAAGTGATATCAAAGGATTAAAACAATAAACACATTCAAATGGAGTAATGCTAGTCATGTGATGAACAGTTCTATTATATGCAAACTCCATAATGGGTAATCGGTCAGCCCAAGTGCCGGTCTTCCCTTTGGTCAAAGATCGAAGAAGAGCTCCCAAGGTGCGATTAACAATCTCAGTTTGACCGTCAATCTGTGGATGATGTGATGTAGAAAACAACAGTTTGGTGCCACGAACACCCCATAAACACTTCCAAAAGAGACTAAAAAACTTAGCATCCCTATCACTAACAATAGTTTGAGGCACACCATGCAACCTTAATACATTAGCAATGAACAAAGAAGCAACATGTTGTGCATCATCACATTTTTTACAAGGAATGAAATGAGCCATCTTAGAAAATCTATCAACAACCACATAAATGCTATCATGACCACTCCTAGATCGCGGCAGCCCCATCACAAAATCCATCGAAATATCTATCCAAGGACTAGTAGGAACGGGTAAGGGAGTATACAAATCATGATTATTAGACCTACACTTAGCTCTTTTACACTCAAAACACGCTCCACATATTCTCTCGACATCTCGCCTCATCTTAGGCCAATGGAACTGTTCCCCTAAAATAGCTAAAGTCTTGTCTACCCCAAAGTGTCCTATCAAGCCCCCACAATGCGACTCCTGGAACATACACACTCTTAATCAGGTAATTGTAACAATGGGGCAGAACTAAGCCTCGTTTCAACTCTTGGAAGGCACCCTCTTGCGGCTCCCCCCACACAAAAGGCGTGTCTTTCCTCACCAACTCCATGAGTGGTGCTACTATGGTGCTAAAGTCTTTAACAAAGCGCCTGTAGAAACTAGCTTCTTTTTTTTTTGGTTAAATAGAGATTTTATTACTTAGGAAACAAAATACAAAGCGGAGGGGGACATGGACCTTACCTCCCAAAACAAAGTACATGTACTTATGATCATCGTAAAGTGTTGACAATAAGTACCTAAATAGTAGTAAGAGGTTAGACCTATGGTATTTCGACGATTGCCCATTTTATAGTAGGCAGCCGTATGTACAAATTTTCTTAAGTCAGCTATACAAAAAAGTACATATGTTCCTGTTCTGACTAAATGAATGTGAGATTTGATCCCCCCTATGTACCACTGACAGAAGTCAATGCTGTTAGGAATTTGCAAAAAGATATCAAAAGAGCACGAGTTATCTTCATTTTTGCCAAGTTGAAGATATATATCCTTGTGTTTCATGAATCTGCATTGTTGTGTTGGTGAAGCTGTTGGCTGTGCTTGTTTGTGATTTCTAGTGTCTAAGCTGCTACTGGTATGTGATGTCTGGTGAATCTGTTTCTCTATGGTGATGTTGCTAGTGTTGATGGTGTAGTGCATTGCCTGCTGTTGGTGTGTCCTTCCATACTTGTGTGTTTCTTTGTCTTCTTTCCATGTTGCTTCCTTTTCTGTGAGTACATATGATTAATTTTGTGCTGCTGTCTGATCCTCTTCAAGGATGATATTTTTGCTGTTGATTCTGTTATGTGATGTGAATTGAGCTGGTTGATGTGTGTTACTTTGGATGGTCTGATCTTGCTGATTGCTGTTGATGTTCAGATTTGTTTTGTTGATTGAGTATGTTGATAATGCTGCTTTTGTTTGCTTGTTGTGCTTGCTGCTTCTTGTATGCTGTTGTTGTTCCTCCTTTTTCCTTTTGCCTGGTTGTGATATTGTTTGCTGAATCTGCTGCTGATGTCTTGCCTTGTGTGTTATGAAATGGGGTGTTGTTGTCTACTGTGTGCTGTTTTTGATGGTTGACTTTTATGTGAGTTTGTCTGTAGCTTGTTTCCCTTGCTGATATAATGTGTTTGTGTGCAGTTGTGCTCCCTATGATGTGTGCTGGCTGGTATGTTCCATGATGATATACAGAAATGCAAGAGATTGAGTACTGAGAGTACTAATACCACACCTTGCATTTGTGTCAATAATTTGGTTCTTATCCAGTCATTTTCATTGTTGTAAGTACTGTTGTATTCATTATGAGGATGTTGTTGTTGGTATTTGTGTGTGTTTAAGTGCTGCTTTTGAGAGGATTGGTTAAGACTGCTGAAGTTCTGCTTTAGGCATCTTTATTGGTATGTTTTGACAACCATACTGTTATTCTTCTTCCTGATAAAGAAGCTAGTTGTTGTATCCTTGGCTGGTCTCATTTGCCTCTGTGTGATTAGGTAAATGCTGGTGGCTGCTCTTGTTTTCCTGTAGTTTTTTCATGTTTCACCTCTTGTTTCCTATTAGTATATATCCAGTTGATGTCTCTTTGTGTGTCATGCATCATTGTTGGCCAGTGTATGCTGATTGCTTTGTTCTGCTTATGTCTCCTTCCTGTTAAGTCAGCTGCCAGTTGATGTATCCTGCAAGATAATAAGATTGTTAGTGTGAAGCTGGCTTCTTGAGAAGTGGCTGTTTGCTCATGCTTGCAACTGTTGTGATGTATCCTTGCTATTATGCTTATGCTGCATTGGTAAGCTGTTGGCCACTGCATTACTAACAGCAGTTTGCATCTCCCCATTTCTGGTGTCTTCAGAATTCTTGCTGAAAGTGGGCTAATATCTTGATGCTGCTGGCACTACTGTGTCATGAGTTGTCTGATGATTTCTTTGTACTGCACCTCCTCCTTATAGCTGGACTTCTGCACAACATCTGGATGAGCTGCATTTCTGTTTTCCTGATTTTGAGTAGGATATGTGTTTGCATTTTTGTTCCTTCTAATAGATAACATTTTCCTCTTTTCCCCTGTTTCCTTCAATGCAAATTGCTTTACTTCACCCTGCTGAAATTTCTGACCCTATTGTGATTTTCCTTTTCTGATTTTTTCTGCTCCCCAGTTCCCCAGGAGTGGTGATACCAGCAGGTACTTTTTTGGTTCTGTTAGCATTGTTGTGTAGTTTGTTTCTCCTCCTCTTTCTTGCTAAGCATCAGCAAAACCATTACAGTATTTTGCTGTTTGATCTGTGCTTCTTGTTTCAGATCCTTGGTTTAATCAGTGAGTAAACATGCGGGTTTGTCCAATGGTATTAGTAATGGCAGTGTGCTGTGGATTATTATTGCAGTTCTGATGGACTGTTGATGCCGGTACTTCTGAAATTGTTCTTTGCTTATTATTGTATGTTGTTGGAGCAGCTGATATTGATCTGTTCCTGCCTGCTTCCCTTCCTTCCTGCACACAACATAAAAACAGTTAGAAAGCCCTGTAAGATGAGTTATGTTCTTGCTATGATACCAGTATTTTATCCCTTTCTGAACTCTGATGAGCTGTTGATGCTGGTATTGCTGAGATTGTCTATTGGTTGTTATTGTATGCTGCTGGAGCTGCTGGAATTTATTTGTTCCAGCCTGTTCCTCCTCCTTCCTGCACTCACCAAAAAGATTGTTAAGAAGACCTGCAAATGGACTTATTTTTCTACTGAGATACCAAGATTTCATCCCTCTTTGATCGTCCTTGTGCTCTTTGTTAAGGGAATGTCCTGATATGTATTGACATTATGTGCTACTTGTTTTTTTGCTACCTTCACTCTTATGTATGGGCATTGTGTTTTATCAGCATTCAATATCCTTCTACCTTGTGAGTCAAGTTGGCAGAAGTGGTAGCACTCAATTCTTCCAAGTTCCAGTGCATAATTTGCTAGATGATCAACCAGCTTATTCTTTTCCCTGTATGTGTGTGTTACTTTTAGTGTGAGGGATTCTTTTAATTGGAATATCTCTTCTACTTGGTCAGTTATGCACTAGGGTGGTTTCCAAATGCCATTAATGATGTAGTTTAATAGCATTGAATCTGTTTGTAGCCATATGTGAGAAAAACCTTGTGATGTGTAGTAGGTTAGAGCTTCAGCAATGGCTGTTGCTTCTGCTACTGTGTTTGTTCCCTCTGAGATTTCTGTGCCAAGTGCATATAGTAGCTCCCCTGTTTCATTTCTCACATAGTCTCCTATTGAACTTCTTCCAGGATTCCCTTTTGATGCTCCATCAGTGTTGACTTTTACCCATCCTTGCATGGGGAATTCCCATATGACTTTATTGAATTTTAGTCTTGGGGTGTAGTTCTCCAGCTTGTGTAAGAGATCTTGCCATTTGTGTGGGTCATTGATTCCTGGCTTTCTAGTTTTGACTAGGGCTTGTAATGCTGTGGAGACTTGATAGATAACTCTGCCGGCTGATACTGGTTCTCCGTGCTTGCAGCTATTTCTTCTTTTCTAGAGTTCCCATACAATGCAGGAAGGAAGTGCCTGTAGCACTGCTTTGAGTCTGTGGACTGTTTGTGCTGTCCAACATTTTGTTATTGCTTGATGGAAGGTTAGTCCATCTAGTGCTATTACTGCTCTTTGTAGAAAGTATTTCCATACCTTGGTTGCAGTGATGGAAGTGAAGAAGAGATGTACCATGGTTTCTTATTTTGGTTCAGTGCAACACCAACATCTTGAAGGCAGTTGATATCCCCATCTTTTCATGAGGTCATCTAGTGGCAATTTTGCCCTCCAGACTCTCCACATGAAGAAAGAAATCTTGAAAGGAAGCCCTTTAACCCAGATCATCTTATATGCTCTTCTTGGTTCTTCTCTTCTTCTGAGGTATTCCCAAGCAGTTTTGACAGTGAAGTGTCCTTGATTTTGTAGCATCCAGTATGGGATGTCTACAGTGTCACCCATGTTTGGAGGCATTATTGAAGTTGCTATGTGTTCCACCATTTTATGTGGCAAATATTCTGGCAGTTGTTGCATATTCCAGTTGTCATCTTGGAAGACGTATTTCACATTATGAATTGATTCATCAATTGGGAAGTTTGCTGGCACTATGAAGTAAAGTGCTCCTAGTATAGTCCAGTTGTCATACCAGAAGAGTGAGGATCCCATTTTGATTTGCCAGCTGATTTGATGTTGTATAATCTCTCTACATTCTAGCATTTTCTTCCATGTTTGTGATCCTCTTTTCTATGGAACAATTACTGCGTTGAGTTTTTTGCAGTATTTCTGACACATGTATGCACTCCAGAGGCTGGGCTTGGTTCTGAAATTCCACCACAATTTACAGAAAAGGGCTTTGGACATATCGTGCAAGGATCGGAAGCCTGCTCCCCCTCCTCACAAGGAATTCATAAATTATTCCATGAAGACCACTGTCTGCTGTTGCCTCCCACTGTGCTACTCTAGAAGAATTGTGCAAAGAGCTTGTGAAGGTTGTTGATTACCTGCTTTGGAGGATTTACAGCTGAAAGTAGATGTACCGGCATGCTTTGCAGTACATGTTTAATCAGTACAGCTCTACCTCCAATTGAGAGTAGTTTGCCTTTCCAAGATTGCAGTCTATCTCGTGACTTATTAACTATGTCCTGATAGTAAATGATCCTTCTTCTGGAGTAGCAGATAGGGCAGCCTAGGTAAGTGAATGGAAAGTCCTGCCTTCCGATGCCTGTAATTCTTTCTACTTTTGAAGTTACCTCTGTGTTGGCCAAGTGATGCATATATATGGCAGATTTGCCTTTGTTCATTAGCTGACCTGAAGCTGCTTCATATGCATACAGGACCTCCATTATCAGTTGTAGTGAGGTGGCATCAGAAGATGAGAAGATGATCATATCATCTGCATAAGACAGGTGATTGATTTCTGGGCTCCATTTGGGCACTCCAAAGCCACAGATGTAGAGATTTTGGTGTAGTGCATTCAATCTCCTCGAAAGGGCTTCAGCAGCCAGGATGAACAAAGTAGGTGATAATGGATCACCTTGTTTGACACCTCTTGTCGATTTGAAGAAACCGTGTGGTTGACCATTGAAAAGGATTGAGTACCAATTATTACCCATAATGTCGAAGATCATGCCAATGAAGGCGTCATTGAAACCCATTTTTCTTAGCACTTTTGTCATGAATAGCCAGGATAGTCGATCGAATGCTTTGATCATGTCTAGCTTGATGACTACATTTGGCCCTGCTCTTGTTCTTTGCCCGATGTTCGTAATGATTTCCTGGGCTAGGAGAACATTGTCTACTATTGTTCTGCCCTCTACAAATCCTGCTTTCTCTTGAGAGATGAGAGAAGGTAGTATTGCAAGCATCCTTTCATGTATGATTCTCGAGAAGATTTTGTTAATGAAGTTGCTAAGACTTATGGGCCGCAAGTGAGAAAATGTCACTATCTCCTTTTTCTTAGGAAGAAGGACCAAATTTGTGTGGGTTACATATATTGGTAAGTGTCTTCCTGAGAAGAAGGTTGCGACCATATTATGTATGTCGTCTCCAATGATTTCCCAGCAAACTTGGTAGAAGGAACCTGTGAATCCATCTGGTCCCCCTGCACTTTCCCCGTTCAAGCTAAAAACAACATGCTTGGTTTCTTCTTTTTTTGGTACTTTGATCAGTTCTGCATTCTGTTGCGTGTCTATCACTTGCTGTATGTTGTCCGAGATTATGAAATCAGAGGGAGTTGCTCTTTCTGAGAATTGATCTTTGTAGAAATTGATGGCTTCTTCGACAATTTGTGCCTCCTCCTCAATCCAGATGCCAGCACTGTTTTGGATTCTTCTTAATTGAAGTCTTTTCCTTCTCCCATTCACTTGAGCATGGAAGAATTTGGTGTTTCTGTCACCATCTTTGAACCAAGCCATTCCTGCTTTTTGTTTCCCAAATTGATCTTCTATAGCTAAATGCCTGATCATCTGTGCTTGTACCTTTTGTAGTCTTTCTCTGTTTTGTGCAGTTGGCCTTTCTTCAAAATGTTTTTCATGTACTAAAACTACTTCTTCCATGCTTGCTATGTTTTGAAAAATGTCCCCATATGTTGCTTTGCTCCAAAGTGATAGTGCTCTTTTCAGTTTTTTGAGCTTTTATTTGAAGAGAATGAAAGGGTCACCATGAAAGTCTACTTGCCAATTCTCTCTTACCACTGCTTTAAATGAGTCCTGTTTGGTCCAGAAGTTAAGAAATTTGAAAGGCTTCCTGATTGATTTTGTTTCCTTGTCAAATTGCAAGAAGCGGGGGCTATGATCTGAGCCAATTTTGGACAGATGTGTGATATCAACTTTTGGAAAAGCTTGCTGAAAGATTGGATTGGTTAAGCATCTGTCTAGACTTTTGAATATGCAATCCTCATCTGCTCTCTCATTCCACCATGTGAAGATACTCCCTTTAAACCCCAAATCTGTTAAGCTACAGATGTTGATGCAGTGATTGAAGTCATCTACCTCATTGAAAGGAACAGGTACACCTCCAAATTTTTCTTTTTGATCACAAATGACATTGAAGACACCCCTCACTAGCCAAGGTGCTGTTATGTTTTGGGCCAAGGCATACATTGAATCCCACAGTTCTATCCTTTCTGTTGAGTTGCATTTGGCATAGACTAGTGTGAGGATGAGTTCCATTTTTGTTTCCATGTGAAGGAGTTTCAAAGTGAATTGTTGTATTGTATCTGACAGGATTGTAATCTCATATGCATTTTCCAAAAATGCCCAGATTTTATTGGAGGCATTTGCGATAGCTTGAGACAGGCCAATTCTTCTTCTGTATTGCTCCATTTTTCTGAGTTGTTGCATTGGTTCCATGATGCCGATCAATTCAAAATGATATTTATTGTGTAATGTGATTAGTGTTTCAAATGCTTGCGTTGTGTTGACTGATCTAATGTTCCAGATGATAGCATTCATTATATTCTGTTAGGATATGTTAGTGCTTTTCTTGATTGAGTCTTTGTTGTTGAAGAGCCACTATTATCCTTGCTTTGCTTCTCCTGTGATTTCAGCATTGTTTTCATTTTATTGATTTGAGTTGGTGAGAGATCTCCCTGCTTGGCTATGTTGCTGAAACTCTGGGCAATGTTTTCTTCATCCATGTGAGTTCCTTTTCTTTTCCTGTATTACTAGCTGCTGCTGCTATTGACAGATTTTTGGGCCTGATGATTGCTTGTATTTGTTCCCTTATTATTCCTTTTCTGATGGCTGGATCACGATCAGCAACTCCTTCTTTTGGTGTTATGATTGCTGCTTGTTTAAGTTTAGGAATTTCTTGCTCTCTGCTTGCCTTTGTCAACAAACACAGTTGATTGTCACTTTGAACCTCTTCTTCTAAAGTCCCAGTAGTACCTTCTTCTTCACTTTGCATTCCTTCAGGTATTTCACCTTCTTCTGAGCTTTCCTCCAGTTGGTCTGCCCATAGTTTCCCTAAAATTTGTTCAATCTGCCTTTCTGCTTCTGTTCCTGCAGATTTCTTTCCCTTAGATTTTAGCATGTGTTGTGCACTACTATTGTGCACTGCTGTTGAACACTGTTGGTGTGTTTGTTTGTGTTTTCTGCATTGTTGAGCATGTTTTGTGCACTACTGTTGTGTATTGCTATGCTGCAATGTTGTTGTGTGTTGTCTGTGTTTGCTGCATTATTGTAAAAACTTCTATGAATCCACTGTGTGGTGGACTCCTTTGCCTTTTCTTTCATTATGCTTGTGCTTGCTGTTGTTTCATCACTTGTTTCTTCCTCTGTTATGCCTGCTTGTGATGTCTTTTCTTGATGGCTGCTGGTTGCATTTGATGGTTTTGCAGTAATCTTTGCTGAGATTGCTGGTGATTGACTTGTTGTTGTTATCAAAGTTGGTTGGTTTTCTGTTTGAACAACTGCTTCTTCTGATACAATCAACTGATTGACTTTGCTGCTGGTAGCCTTAGTGTTCATTTGGTTGCTTGTTTTGGTATTCATTTGTGGGTTGCTGCAGGAGTGTCTACTGGTTATCCAAACATTACTGGCAGTGTTAGAGTTGTGCACATCCATTTTGTTTGCTACATGAGGCTGTTGAGTATCCTTAACAGTTGCTGTCCTTTGCTTTCCAAGTTGTGGTGTCTTCACTATTGAATTCAATGTCCTTTCTGGATGTTTACTGAAAGAAGATGGTGTCCTTGCAGCAGTCAATGCTGAAACTGCTGGTGTTTGAGCTGTTGTTGCTATCAATGCTGATTGACTTTCTGTTTGAACATCTACTATATCTGATACACTCAGCTGACTGGCTTTACTACTATAGCCTCAAAGTTCAATTGGCTGCTTATTTTGGCATTCATTGTTGAGTCTGCTGGTACTTGATTTTCTGCTACCATCAAGACTGTGGAAGTTGTTGCTTGATTGTCTGTTCCATTTTCTGCAGCCATATGGTAGGCTACATTTTTCATAGTGTCAAGGTTGAGTATATCAAACTTGATTGCTACTTGAAGCTGTTGAGTAACCTTATCAGCTGCTGTTTTTTGCATTCCAAATTTGGGGTTGGCTTTGTTTTGCGGTCGATTGTCTTTGACCTCCTTATTGAGGGCCTGCATTACCTACGACTTTGCCACTTGACAATATCAGTACTGGTGTTGTTTCCTTTCTTTGCTGATTTTTTGTTTCCCCTGCTTTGCCATGTATTTTTTTCTACTCTGCCACCCTTTGCTGTTCTGCCAAGGCTGTGTCAAGGATTTCCGGATGCAGCTTCCAACATTCTAGCATATCATATCCTTGTAGCTTGCATTCTTTACAGTATTTGGGAATATAGTCGTATTGAATTTTAACCCATTCCGTTCTTTTTTTTTTGGTTAAATATATTTTTATTAATTAAGAACAAAGTACAAACCGGAGGGGGACATAGACCTTACCTCTCAAAAGAAAGTACATGTACTTATGGTCATCTTGAAGTACTTACCTAAGTAGTAGTAAGAGGTTAGACCTATGTTAATGCGACGATTGCCCATTTTGTAATAGACAGTTGTATGTACAAATTTCCTTAGGTCAGCTATACAAAAGATACATATGTTCCTATTGTGACCAAATGATTCTAAGATTTGACCTTCCCTATCTACCTCTGACAGAAATCAATGCTATTAGAGTTTTGCAAAAAAATAACAAACGAGCACGAGTTATCTTCAATTTTGCTTTGACTCCTGATGCAGGGAAAGCCATGTTGAACATATCCATCCATGTGTGTCTTGATGCTACTTGGTGGAGCTGTTGGCTGTGGTTTTTTTGTGACTATTAGTGTTGGGGCTGCTACTATGATGTATGTGTGTCCTGTTGTGCTTTGGGTCATTCATATTGGTGTTGGCTTTGGGATTGCTGCTGTTTGTGGTGCAGTTGTTGTTCCTATTGATATTGTTGCTACCTGTATGATGGAGTTGAAATGAGATAGCCCAGTGAATGATGCTGAATCTGTTGTTGAGGCTGTTTTGATTGTTGTTGTTGGCATTCCTACTTGTAGTATCTGTTGCTGCTTGTTTCCTTGCATGATGTGGTTTATCTGTGTTGCTGCTGTCTTGATTCAAACTGTTGTTGTTTCTGCTGATTAGATTGGCTAATGTGCATGGGATGCTGCCTGTGATGTTGCTTCTGCTACTGTGGCCAATTGAGGTTTTGGCCTTGAGAATATTGCTGATATTACCACTAGTGTCCCTGAAGTTTCTGCTGCTGTTGTATCTGCTATGCTGGTGAAAGGAATGCATCTGTGTTGCTATGTATTTTTGCTGGACTGGAGGTTGACTGGATATGGTGCTGTTGTTTCTTCTGCTGCTTCTATTGATATTGCTTTTGCTTCTGGTACAGGTATGGTTGGGATGCTTGTGTTTGTGAGAGTCCTGAATTGTAATGTTCCAGTAAAGAGTATTGTGGGTATAGGAACATGATGATTAATGAAATTGCATTAGACTGAGCACTCGAGGTGCTAATACCACACAGTGCAACTGCCCCAATAATCTGATCCTATGAGGACAGCTGCTTCTAAGAGGTCTATTGTTTTTGTGTATTTGTTGGCAGTGTTGTTGATGTTGTATGCTTGTTTGTGTTGAAGGCTTGAGATATTTCCTTTTTCCTGCTTTCATGTGATGATTTCCCCTGATGTTGTTAGTGAGGATCTTGAGATTCTTGCTGCTGGTTGTGCTGCGACCTATTGGTACTGCTGTTTTTCCTTTTTTTGGCCTTGATGTTTTTTGCCTTCCTGGTTTCTGCTGGAAATTGTACCTCTACTGTAATTGTATCCCCTTTAGAATTTGCTGCATTTGTGTGAATATGGTCATATCCTGATCAATGCTACTATCATTGTTGGTGGCATGGCTGCTGTTGCTGAAGCAAGATAACTGCTGCTTGAGTTCTGATCTTTGTCTGTCACTTGTGCTGCTGCTCTCAGTGGAAACACTAGTATTGTCACTGGTGTTGCTGTTCTCACTTAGCTGCTCAGATAGCTGCCTTTTACTGTCTGTGTTTCTGCAATATCCCTGCAAAGCTAGCAGAAAAATTATAGAAACTGCTGCTGGTCCTTCTGTTGGCCTTGATGTTTTCTGTCTTTCTGATTTCTGCTGGAAAAAACAACTCTGTTGTGTTTGTATCTTCTTTAGCCTTTGCTGCAGTTGTGAAAATTTTTCCATAGCATGATCAGTGGTGTTGTTGCTGAAGCAAATTAACTGCTGCTTGAGTTCTATCCTTTGTCTTTTACTAGTGCTGCTGATCTCACTGGAAACATTACTGCTGTCACTGGTACTGCTGATCTCTATTGGCTGCTCAGATTGCAGTCTTTTACTATCAATGTTTCTGCAATATCCCTGCAACACTAGCCAAGAAATTATGGAAAAAGGGTGAAGTTGCTGCAGTTGAATATCCTGTGAGCTTGTGATGGACTGGTTCTTATTTGGTGCTAAGATTATGCTCTTTCAAGGGAGAATTCCTTCTGCTATCCTGCAATCCAGTTTTTGGTGCTGCTGGTCTCAGTTGGCTGCTCAGATTGCTGACTTTTGCTATCAATGCTTCTGCAATATCCGTGCAGAATTAGCCAAAAAGTTATGGAAAAAGAGTGAGGTTGTTGCAATTGAGTATCCTGTGAGCTTGTGATGCACAGGTTCTTGTTTGATGCTAAGGTTATGCTCTGTGAAGGGAGCATTCCTTCTGTTTTATCCCTGCAATCTAGTCCTCCTACAAAACCTTCATCCAACCTGTTGGTACTGCTATTGCTGTAATCAGTACTGCTGCTAGTTTTATCTGCCTTTCTGATTTCTGCTGGGAGTTGCTTAGAGTTTGCTGCAGTTTTGGAAACCATATCATGATGAGTGTGGGTATAATTGTTGATGTCTTGTCTGCTGTTACTGATGCTGGGCAGTTGCTGCTTGAGTTCTGCAATTTGGTTGTCATTGACACTGCTTTGTCACATCCTGTTCTGTGCTAGTGTCACTGTTGTTGGCCTGGCAGCTGTTGTTGAAACAAAAAATCTGCTGCTTGAGTTCTGCCCTTTGTATGTCACTGGTGCTATTGATCTCAGTTGGTTGCTCAGATAGTTGTTTCTTATGTTCATTGCTTCTGCAATATTCCTGCAAAACTATCAGAAAGGTTATGGAAAATGAGAGTAATAGCTGCAGTTGAGTGAGTCTGTGTTCAACAGGTGCTTGTTTGTTATTGAAATTATGTTCTGTGAATATAGAACTCCTTTTGTTGTCCTTGCTGCCCTGCCTTCCAACATAACCAATACAGCCATTTCATGAAGTTCCAGTCTGCTCTTCATCAGTCCTGCACATAAGAGACAACCATTAGAAAGATCTGCAAGAGAGCTTGTATTCCTATTGTGAGGCTAGTAAATCATCCCTTTCTGTGCATCCCTTAAGTCTTTGTTGAGTGCATGATCTGATGTAAAGTAACAAAGTATGCTACTAGCTATTTTGCTATTTTTACTCTTATGTATGCACATTGAGTTTTATCAGCATTCAATATCCTTCTGCCCTGTGAGTCTAGCTGGTCAAAATGATAGCACTCAATTCTTCCAAGTTCCAGTGCTTAATTTGCTAAATGATCAGCTAGCTTATTTCCTTCCCTGTATGTGTGTGTTACAATTAGTGTAAGGGATTCTTTTAATTGCAATATCTCTTCTACTCGATCAAATATGCACCAGGGTGGTTTCCAAATACCATTAATGATGTTGTTTAATAACATTGAATCTGTTTGGAGCCATATGTGGGAGAATCCTTGTGATCTGCAGTAGTTTAGAGCTTCAGAAATGGTTATTGCTTCTGCTACTGTGTTTGTTCCTTCTGGGATTTCTGTGCCAAGTGCATAGAGTAGCTCCCCTGTTTCATTTCTCACATAGTATCTTATTGAGCTTCTTCCAGGGTTTCCTTTTGATGCTCCATCAGTGTTGACTTTTATCCATCCTTGCATGGGAAATTCCCATATGACTTTATTGTATTTTAGTTTTGGGGTGTACTTTCCAGCATATGTACAAGATCCTGCCATTTGTGTGGGACATTGATTCCTGGCTTTCTAGCTTTAACTAGTGCTTGTAATGCTGTGGAGACTTGATAGATAATTCTGCCAGTTGTGACTGTTTCCCCAGGTTTATGACTGTTCCTTCTCTTCTAGAGTTCCCATACAATACAGGAAGGAACTGCCTGTAGCACTGCTTTGAGTCTGTGAACTGTTTGTGATGTCCAACATTTTGTTATTGCTCGATGGAAGGATAGTCCATCAAGTGTTATTCATGCTCTTTGTAGAAAGTATTTCCATACCCTGGTTGCAGTGGGGGAAGTGAAGAAAAGATACACCAAGGTTTCTTCCTTTGGTTCAGTGTAACACCAACATCTTGAAGGCAGTGGGTATCCCCATCTTTTCATGAGGTCATCTAGCGGCAGTTTTGCCCTCTAGACTCTCAACATGAAGAAAGCAATTTTGAACGGAAGCCCTTTGACCCAGATCATCTTATATGCTCTTTTTGGTTCCTCTCTTCTTCTGAGGTAATCCCAGGCCGTTTTGACAATCAAGTGTCCTTGATTTTGTAACATCCAGTATGGAATGTCTAGATTGTCACTCATGTTAGGAGGCTTTATTGATGTTACTATGTGTTCTACCATTTCATATGGTAAAGACTCTGACAGTCGTTGCATATTCCAGTTGTCGTCTTGCAGGAAATCATTCACATTATGAATTGATTCATCAATTGGGAAGTTTGCTGGTACTATGAAGTAAAGTGCTGCCAGTCCAGTCCAGTTGTCATACCAGAAGAGTGAGGATCCCATTTTGATATGCCAGCTGATTTGGTGTTATATGATTTCTCTGCATTCTAGCATTTTCTTCCATGTTTGTGATCCTCTTTTCCATGGAACAATTACTAGATTGAGTTTTTTGCGGTATTTCTGACACATGTATGCACTCCAGAGGCTGGGCTTGGTTCTAAAGTTCCACCATAATTTACAGAACAGAGCTTTGGACATGTCGTGTAGAGATCTAAATCCTGCTCCCCCTTCCTCACAAGGAATGCATAAATTATTCCATGAAGACCAGTTTCTGCTGTTGCCTCCCACTATGCTGCTCCAGAAGAATTGTGCAAAGAGCTTGTGAAGGTTTTTGATTACCTGCTTTGGAGGATTTACAGCTAAAAGTAGATGTACCGGCATGCTTTGCAGTACATGTTTTATCAGTACAGCTCTACCTCCAATTGAGAGTAATTTGCCTTTCCAAGATTGCAGTCTATCTCGTACCTTGTTGACTATGTCTTGATAGTAAATTATTCTTCTTCTGGAGTAGAAGATAGGGCAGCCTAGGTAGATGAATGGAAAGTCCTGCCTTCTGATGCCTGTAATTCTTTCTACTTTTAAGATTACCTCTGTGTTGGCCGAATGATGCATATATACAGCAGATTTGCCTTTGTTGATTAGCTGGCCTGATGCTGCTTCATATGCGTATAGGACCTCCATTATCAGTTGCAGTGAGGTGGCATCAGAAGATGAGAATATGATCATATCATCTACATAGGATAGATGATTGATTTTTTGACTCCATTTGGGCATTCCAAAGCCATAGAAATATAGGTTTCGGTGAAGTGCATTCAATCCCCTCGAAGGGGATTCAGCAGCCAGGATGAACAGAGTAGGTGATAGTGGATCTCCTTGTTTGACTCCTCTTGTCGATTTGAAGAATCCATGTGGTTGAACATTATGACGATGAAAGCTTCATTGGAACCCATTTTTCTTAGTACTTTTGTCATGAATAGCCAGGATAGTTGATCGAATGCTTGGGTCATGTCTAGCTTGATGACTACATTTGTCCCTGCTCTTGTTCTTAGCCCGATATCTATAATGATTTCCTGTGCTAGAAGAACATTTTCTACAATTGTTCTGCCCTTTACAAATGTTGCTTGCTCTTGAGAGATGAGAGAAGGTAGTGTTGCAATCATCCTTTCATTATGACTCTCGAGAAGATTTTATTGATGAAGTTGCTAGGCTTATGTGCCTCATGTCAGAAAATGTCTCTATCTCCTTCTTCTCAGGGAGAAGGACCAAATTTGTGTGAGTTACACATTTTGGTAGTTATTTTCCTGAGAAGAAAGCTGCAACCATATTATGTATGTCGTCTCCAATGATTTCCCAGCAAGTTTGGTAGAAGGCACCTGTGAATCCATCTGGTCACCTTGTACTATCCCCGTTCAAGCTAAAGACAGCATGCTTGATTTCTTCCTTTGTTGGTACTTTGGTTAGTTCTGCATTCTGTTGCGAATCTATCACTTGCTGTATGTTGTCCAAGATTCTGAAGTCTGAAGGAGTTGTTCTTTCTGTGAATTGATATTTGTAGAAATTTATCGCTTCTTCAGCTATTTGTTCCTCCTCCTCAATCCAGATGCCAACACTATTTTGGATTCTAGTTAATTGAAGTCTTTTTCTTCTGCCTTTCACCTGAGCATGGAAGAATGTGATGTTTCTGTCACCATCTTTGAACCATGCCATTCCAGCTTTTTGTTTCCAAAATTGTTCTTCTATAGCTAAGTGTCTGATCATCTGTGCTTGTACCTTTTGTAGTCTTTCTTCGTTTTCCACAGTTGGCCTTTCTTCAAAATGTTTCTCATGTAGCAAAACAACTTCTTCCATGCTTGCTATGTTCTGAAAAATGTTCCCATATGTTGCTTTGCTCCAAAGTGATAGTGCTTGTTTCAGTTTTTTGAGCTTGTAATTGAAGAGTATGAAGGGGTCGCCATGAAAGTCTGCTTGCCAATTCTCTCTTACTACTGCTTCAAAGGTCTCCTGTTTGGTCCAGAAATTAAGAAATTTGAAAGGCTTCCTGATTGATTTTATTTCCTTGTCAAATTGCTGGAAGAGGGGACTATGGTCCGAGCCAATTTTGGACAGATGTGTGATATCTATCTTTTGAAAGGCTTTTTTTTTGGAAAATTATAAGTTTTTATTCATAATAAGGCGAACCGCAAAGGAAAAGTACAAGTAAGGGGGACAAAAGCTCGAGTAGTGTTTCCTATATGCGAGCAAACACATACCGAGCTAAACCTTACCTTACAAATCCTATTGAGGCAAATAAAAAGCCTCACCTATTAGCACGCATGTAAAAAGAAAGAACTGGAAAGAACCAAATACTTAATGATCATTATAGAGTTTATAATACACTCTATAATGATATTACAGATGATTATGCTTATAAAAAGATGTAGTAGAAAGTAGTACAAATTAGAGTGTTGTCCCTCCTTTTCTATTCTTGTAATCTCTTCTATTTGAAAATCTTTATCTTCCTCCTCCCGCCTCTTCAGAATATATTCAAAAATTATGATTTCTTCTTCGAACGGGTGGACATCTTGGACGCGGTTGAGACAACCTGTTTTTGCTTAGCAACTCTCATTGGGAGTTGCCTAACGTTTACCTTCTCATTCTCTTTGCCGTCCCAACTGTTATTCCTTGAATGAGATTGCGGACATTGTCCATTGTGCTCAGGTGAAAGACCAACTGTTGTAGCATCCTTACCACGGTGTCGTTGTAACATTTCCTCTTCTTCTTTGTAAACAACTGGTATCTGAAGGGGAGTCAAAAATACCATTTGACTGGTTGTGCGAGGCTGCTCTAACTGTTCACAATACAATTCATCTTCCTCCCTTCCGACATAAATCCCAGCACGTAAGTTGAGCCCAAACTATTGACGAGCTAACTTTTGTGCAAGCATTGACAATGGTTCATACCTCTTGTTGGCAGTGCTTTTTTGCAGAAACTTTAAGTTCAGCATTATCCCCAAATTTTATATTTGTTACTACCTTTGAGTGCATTGGATTGCTTGGGGTCAGTTGCTGCTGCTGCTGCAACTGCTGCTGTCCAGTTTCAGTAGCCTTTGGATTTGTTTTTCTTATTGGATAAGAGATCCCTGGACTGCTTATGCATTGTTGCTGTTGTGTGTCAGATTGTGCATCCAGTGAAATCACTGCCATCGAGTGTATTGGACTGTCAGTGGTAAGTTTCTGCTGCTCCTGACCTTCGGGGGGACTGGTTTCGTTCTTATGCTGGTCTGCTTTGGTAAGTGAAGTTGCAATGCTGGTGCAAATTTGCTGCTGCGGTTGCTCAGATTGTGCTAGAAATTCTGGTCGATGCTGCTGCTGTACAACCATTGGACTGCTTCTTCATGTCTGCTTTTCCTGCTGTCCAGCTTCCGTAGGTGCTAAGGCATTTGAAATCACTACCCGCTACTGCCCAGCTGGAGGTATCACTGTCTGCTTTGTCGAAACTGCTGGATATTTCCTTGGAGCTTGAGTGATTTTTAGGTTAAGCTAACTGTTGTGTCTTGGTGATAGTGGAGATGATGCTACTAATCGCAGGTCCTCCTTGTCACTCTCAATGGACTCCCCATCATATTCATCCTCCAGTCCTGTTCTTCGTTGTCAACTTGATCAGCCCAAGATTTTGTAACCAAATCAAGCTGCCCAAACGCTCGTTCATGTTTCTCAAAAGAAAGCTCCGACTGTGAAGTTATTTCCAAGACAGGGGTGTTCAAGGTGACTAATGGCATATTGGTATGAACCATCGTTGCATTTGGGCCATCCTTTATTATCTTTTCTACGTGAGGGATAGAAAATTGTAGCGTTGGAGTATTGAAGTTGTTGCCCGACATCTCCTTAGCCTCCAAATATGAACCTAACACAGCTGGTTTACTCCCAGTTTTTACAACCTCTGCTATTGCAGTAGCAACAGCTGCTCTATCTAGAGTCTGGGACACCTGCATCAAAGTTGTACTTTGTCCAGGCCTAGCCTTACTGCTCCTTGCATCATTAGCTGCATCACTCTTAATTTGGTCCTTACCAACAACTGTATTGCCTAAATCATTCTCACCATGTTCCTATTCAAAGGCTAAAGCATTAAAAGCATTAGAACATGTAACCTTTGATGTTGTATCTTCCTGTTTTTTCTAGACTATTGCAACCTTTTTGTTAGGTGTTACAGCTGACCAAACCTTAATGGACTTTATTTTTCCACCAGCATTCCTTTCTAGAAGTACAAACTCCATTAGGTTTCTCGATGTCCAGTGCATTTTTCTCTTTTCCAGTTCCACTCTGTAGATGTGTAGCCTCACCGACCTCTGCCTTAGAAGTTGTCAAAGCTGCATACTCCAACTCTCGTTCATCTACATGTTCAGTAGAAATTCCAGCCCTCCAATGAGTTGCCTGAGCAGCAGCAGTAGCGAAATTGTCCACCCTTTTCACAGCTTTATGCTGTCCAGTCGCATTATCAGGAATGTTTCTGTTAACAACCCTCCGTGCACTGTCCCCTGCTTCCAACTGACCATGCTCCTCTGAAACAACTAAAACCTGTTGCACTCCCTTATTTTGCTCAATTCTTTTTGCATTCAACAACTGTCTTACATCTCCCTTAAATTGCTCGATATTGCTCATCTCGTTACTCATAAACAGTGCCTGTTCAGCAGCTTTTTCAGTGTTAGTTCTCTTCCCCTGCATCCCTCGATATGATCTTTCATCATGCTTTTGATGTTTACAGTATGTGCAATATTTTGGGAGATTGTCATACACAATCTGCTGATAGAATTCAACTGTTCTCCCAGATATTTTATCGACGATGAGTAGCTTAACTTTACTAGGATGTTTGTCCAGTAAGTCAAGCAACACCTTAACTCTAGCGCCACTTGGTCTTGTACGATATTTTGTTGCTTTGTCCACCGCAAGTGGTTTTCCTACTGCTGAGGCAATTGACAGTAGTGACTTTCTTGCAAAAAAATTTGGTGGCAATTCTGGAAACGAGATCCAAACCACTGCTGTCGATGTTTCCTCTCTAGGATTAAATCCTAAAGTCCATGGAAAAGTTTGGAAGAAGAATTCCTCACCTTTGGCTTTAACATATCCTGTCGTCCCTGATAGGAACTGAACATAATCCTCATATAAATCAAACCATATCAGTAAATGTCAGAATTCCAGTTGGCCAATGTTATAGCAGCCCTTAATGCCAAACTGTTTTGGAAATATCTGTCGAAGCTCGTGCAATTCTGGTTTTCTATACGAAAATTTGACGACGACAGCTTGATGTAATCCTTCTTCTCTTGTAAATTCATTAAACTCATCCATTGTGAATTCAATGGTTGGTTCACCATGAACGAGCATAACAGGAAGCAACTCATTTTTTGCTAATGTTGCTGCAGCTTGTTTCCAAATCATTTGTGCTTGTGGATTGGAATTATAACCTGTTTCCTATTGTTTTGTAGCTTGCGTGCCCACTGCCAATATCCGAGGAACAACATTATCGGTATTGATATTTTGTCGAACACCCGGCGTGCTGGATTCTGCAGCGACACCTTTTGTTAATGTTGTTGGGATTGCCTCAACGAGAATCGATTTTGAGGGTAGGGAAACAACATTCTCAACAACAAGAATTGATTGGCATCGATTTTGAGCCAAATTGTTCACCTGAGCTTGATATGTGAACCTGCTCTGTTCTTTGCAATTCTTGGAAGAATTTACTGCTTGTTGTTGCTGGGCTTTTCTTTGTTTGTTGTTAGGAAGTGCTCCTGATGATTGGGGATTAACAATTATATCAGGAACGAGCTATGAAGTTGTGGGATCACTGATACGACGAATTGCTACAGTGTTCACGATTTTGTTTCGCAGACTTGAAGCGTTTTCTTGACTGTTTTGAGGTGTGGTTTGTTGGGGATTGTGCGTCATGTGAATGCGCATCTTTTGGAGGTGGTCCGGTGGCATTTCACCGGCGGACGACGGAGTAGAGTGCATTCTCGCACTACCGCGTCACTGTTCACCAAAGTCGCCTCTTCAGAGATGTCTAGCCTCTTGAATATGCAATCCTCATCTGCTCTCCCATTCCACCATGTGAAGATGCTCCCTTTGAATCCCAAGTCTGTTAAGCTACAGATGTTGATGCAGTGATTGAAGTCATCTACCTCATTGAAAGGAACAGGTAGTCTACCAAATTTTTCTTCTTGATCACATATGACATTGAAGTCTCCCCCACTAGCCAAGGTGTTGTTATATTTTTGGCCAAGGCATACAATGAATCCCAAAGTTCTATCCTTTGAGTTGCATTTGGCATAGACTAGTGTGAGAATGAGTTCCATTTTTGTTCCCATGTGAAGGAGCTTCAAAGTGAGTTGTTGTATTGTATCTGACAGGATTGTGATCTCATAGGCATTATCAATAAATGCCCATATTTTATTGGAGACATTTGCAATAGCTTGAGACAGGCCAATTCTTCTTCTGTATTGTTCCATTTTTCTAAGTTGTTGCATTGGCTCCATGATGCCAATGAATTCAAAATGGTGTTTGTTGTGCAGTGTGATCAGTCTTTCGAAGGCTTGCATTGTGTTGACTGATCTAATGTTCCAGATGATAGCATTCGTTGTATTCTGATAGGATATGCTAGTGCTCTTCTTATTTGAGTCCTTGTACTTGAAGTGCCACTATTATCCTTGGTTTGCTTCTTTTGAGATTTCAGCATTGTTTTCATTTTGTTTATTTGAGTTGGTGAGAGATCTCCCTGCTTAGATATGTTGCTGAAATTCTTGACAGTGTTTTCTTCATCCATGTCTTTGCCTGTGAGCTGCACTTCCTTTCCTGCATTCCTAACTGTTGCTTCCATTGGCAGATTTTTTGGCCTGATGATTGCTTGTATTTGTGCCTTTATTATTTCTTTTCTGATAGCTGGATCATGATCAAAAATTTCTTCCTCTGATGCTGTGATTGCTGTTTGTTTGTATTTAGGAATTGCTTGATCTATGTATGCATTTGTCAGCAAGATCAGTTGATTGTCACTGTGAACATCTTCTTCTAATGTCCCAATAGTTTCTTCTTCTTCACTTTGCATTCCTTCAGGTATTTCACCTTCTTCTGAGCCTTCTTCCAGTTGGTTTGCCCATAGCTTCCCTAACGTTTGTTTGAGCTGCCTTTCTGGTTCTGGTTCTGTTTCTGCAGGCTTCTTTCCAACAGGTTTAAGCATGTGTGGTGCACTGTTGTTTTGCACTACTATTGAACACTACTGGCGTGTGCTGTTTGTGTTTTCTGCATTATTGAGCATGTGTTGTGCACTGCCATTGTGCAAGGTTGTTGTGTGTTATTTGTGCTTGCTATATTGTTGAAAAAGCTTCTTTGAATCCACTGTGAGGTGGACTCCTTTGTCTTTGCTTTCATTATGCTTATGTTAATTGTTTCATCTATTGTTTCTTCCTCTGTTATGTCTACTTGTGGTGCCTTTTATTGATGGCTGCTGGTTGCATTTGATGTTGTTGCAACAGTCTTTGCATTTGATGTTGATGCATTCAGCAAGGCTGGTTGGTTTTCTATTTGAATAGCTGCTCCTTCTGATACAGACAACTGATTGACTTTACTGCTGATAGCCTCTGAGTTCAGTTGGTTGGTTGTTTTGGTATTCAGTTGTGTGCTATTGATGGATTGTCTGCTGGCTATCAAGACAGCTGCTGCTGGTGTGCCTGCTTCATTTGCTGCAGCCATCTGTACATTGCTGGCAGTGTTAGAGTTGTGCACATCCATTTTGCTTGCTACCTGAAGCTGCTGAGACTCCTTAACAGCTGCAGTCTTTAGCATTCCATATTGTGATATCTGTATTGTTGAGTCCAATGTCCTTTCTGGATGTTTGCTGAAAGAGTGTGGTGTCTTTTAAGCAGTCAATGCAGTAACTGCTGGTGTTAGAGCTATCAAAGCTAATTGGCTTTCTATTTGGACATCTACTCCTTCTGATACCTTCATCTGATTGGCTTTACTGCTAGTGGCCTCTGAATTCAATTGATTGCTTATTTTGGTATTCATTGTTGAGGCTGCTGGTACTTGACTTTCTGCTGCTGTCAAGGCTGTGAGAGTTATTGCTTGAGTGTCTGGTTTATTTTCTGCTATCTTTTTCTGCTTGAGTGTCTGATTTTCTGCTTGAATGTCAAGGTTGAGTACATCAAACTTGTTTGCTACTTGAAGCTTTTGAGTATCCTTATCAGCTGCTGTTTTTTGAATTCCAGGTTTGTGGTTGGATTTGTTTTGCTGTCTATTGTCTTTGACCTCTTTCCATTGAGAGCCTGCATTTCCTACGACTTTACCACTTGACAAAATCAGTAATGGTGATGTTTCCTTTCTTTGTTGATTTTTTGTTTCCCCTACTTTGCCATATATGTTTTTTGATTCTGTCACCATTTGATGCTCTGCCAAGGCTGTGTCAAGGATTTCCGGATGCAACTTCCAACATTCTTGCATATCATGTCCTTGTAGCTTGCATTCTTTACAGTATTTGGGAATATAATCGTATTGAATTTTAACCCATTCCATTCTGATATCCCCTGTTGCCTCATTTTCTATATCCAGTCTAACTTTTTTGGGTAATTCTGCTAGAAGATCCACTAGTACCTTCACTCTCGCACAACTAGGCCTCGTCTTGTTAATAGTTGCAAAATCAAGATGAAGTGGCTTACCAATAGCTGAAGCTAGTGAAAATAAGCATTCCTTTACAAAATATGTAGGCAGCAGATGTGGGAACGAAATCCACGCCATGGCCATTGGGGTTTCCTCGCCAAGTTTGAATTTTGCATCATATATCAACTGTCTCATATAATATTTGTACCCATCCTTAGCTTTCAAATAGTAAGTGCTTTTTGAGGTGATTTTGATGAAATCCTCCCATAGCGAAAGTCTAATAAGTACATGATTATCTCTGAAGAAGTCGATGTTGCACTCACCTTTGATTCCGCACTAGATTGGGATGATTCTTCTCAGTTCCTGTATATCTGGCCAACCGTATGAAAATTTACCCAGGACTGCATATTGCAAACCTTCGATTATGTTCATGCGAGTCACCTCTGCTTCCGTGTATTTAACAATGGGCTGTCCATGCATGAAGGTTCCTCTCTTGAAAGGGAGAGGTTGAATTTTCGAATTAGGGTTCATAGATGTAGCACTGTTCATGGTTGATGGCTTTAGAATTTGGGAGTAATCTAGGGGTTGGGTTGTGGTCGAAACGGTAATTGGTGTTTGGGAGGTGGTCGGAGGGGGCAAGCCAGCCGGGATTTCGCCGGCTAGCGTCGCCATTGTTGGCGTTTGAAGGAACTTCAAAGTTTTTGTCTCTTTCTCTCTCTATCACCGGACCCTCTCACTCTTATAAAGGATCTTTTTTTATCAACACCCATTCCGTTCTGACATCCCCTGTAGCCTCGTTTTCTATGTCCAGTCTAACTTTTTTGGGTAGTTCTGCTAGGAGGTCCACTAGTACCTTCACTCTTGCACAACTAGGCCTCGTCTTGTTTATAGTTGCTAAATCAAGATGAAATGGCTTACCAACAGCTGAAGCTAGCGAGAAAAGGCATTCCTTTACAAAGTATGTGGGCAGCAAATGTGGGAACTATATCCACGCCATTGCCATTGGGGTTTCCTCGCCGCGCTTGAATTTTGCTTCATAAATTAGCTGTCTCATCTGATATTCGTACCCATCCTTGGTTTTTAAGATAGTAAGTGCTTTTTGAGGTAATTTTGATGAAATCCTCCCATAGCGAAAGTCTGATAAGTACATGCTTATCTCTGAAGAAGCCGATGTTGCACTCGCTTTTAATTCCGCACTGTATTGGGATGATTCTTCTCAGTTCCTCTATATCTGGCCAACCGTATGAGAATTTACCCAGGACCACATATTGTAAGCCTTAGAGTCACCTCTGCTTCTGTGTATTTGACAATAGGTTGTCCATGCATGAAGGTTGCTCTCTTGAAAGGGATTGGTTCAATTTTCGGATTAGATTTCACTGATATTTCACTGTTCATGGTCAATGGCTTTAAGATTTGGGAGTAGTATAGGGGTTGGGGTGTAGTTGAAGTAGTAGCTGGGGTTAGGGAGGTGGTCAGAGGGGGCAAGCCAGCCGGGATATCGCCGGCTGGCGTCGCCATTGTTGGCTATGAGAAGCTTCGAGCTTTTCGTCTTCTCTCTCTCTCTATCGCCAGACCCTCGCACTCTAAACCTAACGAGTTTTCTGTAGAAACTATCTAGTCCATGGAAACTTCTAACATGTGAAACAATAGTAGGAGTAGGCCAGTCTCTAATAGCTTCTACCTTAGATTCATCTACTTGAACACCATTAACACTTACAACAAATCTAAGAAATACAACTTTCTCTACACAAAAAGCACACTTCTTGTAATTAACATATAACTTTTTGGCTCTTTATACTTCAAACACTTGCCTTAACTGATCAACATGGTCATCCAAACATCTACTATAAATCAGGATATCATCAAAGTAGTCAACCACAAACTTATTAAGAAACGGTTTAAGCACATGATTCATTAATCGCATGAACGTACTAGGTGCGTTGGAGAGACCAAAAGGCATCACCAACCATTCATATAGACCAAACTTGGTCTTGAATGCACTTTTCCCCTCATCACCCGGTTTCATACGGATTTGGTGTTAACCGGACCTAATATCAATCTTAGAAAAAACACTTGAACCACATAACTCATCTAACATGCCATCTAACCTAGGGATAGTATGGCGATCCTTTACCGTTATCTTGCTGACGGCTCAGCAATCAACACACATCCTCCAAGTCCCATCTTTCTTTGAAACCAAGATCACGGGTACGGCACACGGATCCTGTGGATTGCTTCGATATGCGGGTTTGTTCGGAATTTGTGACCCCGGAACAAAGTCAATTTGGTGTTCTATCCCGCTCAATGGAGGTGGTCTATTCTGCATTTCCTCGGGAAACATGTCCACATATTCCTGCAAAACATCATTAACAATACTAGGCAAGGGGTGAACGTTAGTAGAAAATTCATCATCACACTCAACCTTACAAATAGAACCATTATGTTTAGGTCTTAAGGTAGAATCATCACTAGTTCGTTCCCCGGCATTCTTCCAAGTACCAGCGGTTCTTTCAAGGTTCTCCACTCGGATACTAAGTGCCTTTACTTCAGCCCATAGCTCGGCTAAGTAATTTTGGTCACAACCTTTTCTCCTTCCGTAGCCATGTACCTGCAAAAGAAACAAGACTAGAGAATGTGTTAGGGTTAGTTAAAAGTACTCTCTCTCACTTTTTGAATGATCTCGGGTTCACTCAAATTTTTGGGTAGGATTTACACTTGTCTTCAAATTGGCTTCCTCTAATTGATCAAGTGCCTTAGCGACCTTTCAAGTTCACAAGTTCAATACTTTTCTTCGGGGTGAGTGAAGTTATGTGACTCGATAGGCAGATAGCTTTTTAAGTGAGCACAAGAAGCCAAGAATTATCTACAAAAGTGGAGATTCTTAGTTTTAGCACGAGGTCCTACTAGCTCAAAGATCAGTAATTACTTAAGTAGGAAATTACCTAAGAATTACTAATTAGAAGTAGTGTAAATAAGAAAGAATTTAGAAATTAGTGGAAGGAGGATGTTTTAGAAGCTTTCCCACTTTAGTTTGGAGAAGACCAATCCTCTCTCCCTAACCCTTAGGAATTCGGCCTCCCCCCCTTTCCTTTTCCGACCAATTTTCGTCCCCCTTCTCCTTTTACAACTACGTTTTCAACTCCTTGAAATTTCTCCCTTTTGGATTTGGGAGTTGTTTCCTTCTTGGACTAGAATTAGGGTTTCCTATTCCCCTCCTTTCTCCTCCCCAATTCGGCCTCCCTTACACTTTTTAGGCCCTCTTCCACAATTTGCAACAATACCCTTTCAAGAACAACAAATTAAAGTTCAAGAACTTCAAGAATTCAAGGCAATCTTGTTAAGAACGTTTGAGGATTCAAGAACCTCTTCAAGAACAGCGTAAAACTCTTCAAGAGCTTCAATTTAACTCCAAAAACTTCAAGATTTTCAAGATTCAATCGTGCACCTTCAAGAATTTCAACTAGAGTTTCAAGATTTCAAGATTATCGGTTTCTAACGATCAAGAACTTCAAGATTTGGTTCAAGAACGTTTCTTTATCAACTAATCTTCAAGACTTCAATCCCTAGATGATTTAACAACTTCAATCAACTATCAACTTTTCAATTTTTTTTCTTTTTTCTTGTCACTTTTTTTTTAATCAAAAACGAAATTAACGAACGAACCTAAACTACGGCATGAAGAACAAGATTGGGATTGTAGAAACAAACCCGTTCCAAGCTCTGATACCAACTGATGCAAAATTAAACGCGGAAACAAGAAAACAAAAGATAGAAGCAAGACGCTTTATGAATTATCAAGACAACAAGTAGGAACTAGTCTACTTACCTACTTGATGAAATCAAGGAGTACCTATACTATACGAACGACCCTCAAGATAACGATGATCTTGCTAATTTTTCGATCAAACAAAGGAACAAGTTCAATTTTTAATCACACCAAAATTGGACAAGTTAAAGTCACACGTAGGAAGCACAAGGCTTGGCCGAAAATTTCTTGTAAAATTGACGTAAATGTCCAAAAAATAATGAAGTGTTTAGGCTTATATAGAATGAGCCTTTACCTAAATTAACTAGAAAAAGAATAACTAGTTAACCTAAATCAACTAGGAAACAGATAACTAACAACAATGCCATAATTTGGCTAAGTTTAAGAAGTAGTCATGCAGGACTCCAAAACAAGTAAGAATTAATGTCTTCCATAACTACACAATAATCTCAACACAGTAACAAATATCACACGCCAAACGCTTGGATCTTCTTCACCATCATAGGTGCATCATGAAGCTCTTTAGCTTGATTTCTCGTGAATGGTCTTGAAGGTTTAAACATATCATGATCAGGTTGACCGGCATCATAAAAAATGATTGTGTCATCTGCATATGATAGATGATTGATTTTTGGGCTCCATTTGGGCAGCCCAAAGGCACAAAAATAGAGGTTTAACTGCAGAGAATTAATCCCCTTGAAAGGGCTTCAGCAGCCAGGATGAACAGAGTAGGTGATAGTGGATCCCCTTGTTTAACTCCTCTTGTTGATTTGAAGAAGCCATGTGATTGACCATTGATGAGCACTGAGTACCAGTTATTCCCAATGGTATCAAAAACCAGGCCAATGAAAGCTTCGCAGAACCCCATTTTTCTTAGTATTTTCGTCAGAATTAGCCAAGATAATCGATCAAAAGCTTTTGCCATGTCCAGTTTGATAACAACATTTGGTCATGCTCTTGTTGTTAGGCCAATGTCTGTGATGACTTCCTGTGCTAGAAGGACATTTTCAACTATTGTCCTGCCCTTTACAAATCCTACTTGTTCTTGAAAGATGAGATTACGCAGTATTCCAACAATCCTTTCATGTGTGACTCTTGAGAAGATTTTATTAATGAAGTTGCTAAGACTTATGGGCCTCATGTCAGAAAATGTTACCACCTCTTTCTTCTTGGGAAGTAGTACCAAATTTGTGTGTGTTACACATTTTGGTAGTTGTCTTCCTGAGAAGAATGTTGTAACCATGTTAAGTATGTCTTCACCAATGATTTCCCAGCAAGTATGGAAGAAAGAGCATGTGAAGCCATCTGGTCCCCCTGCACTTTCACCATTTAAGCAAAAGACAACATGTTTGACTTTTTCTTTTGTGGGTGGCTTGATCAATTCTGCATTTTGTTCCATATCTATCAAAGGATGGATGTTGTCCAATATTCTGAAGTCTGTTGGAATTGTGTTTGCTGTGAATTGTTCTTTATAGAAATTGATGGCTTCTTCTGCAATTTGTTCCTCATCTTCAATCCAGATACCAATGCTGTTTTGTATCCTTCTTAGTTGAAGTCTTCTTCTTCTGCCATTTACTTGAGCATGAAAAAATTTGGTGTTTCTATCTCCATCCTTGAACCATGCCATTCATGCCTTTTGTTTCCAGAATTGCTCTTTTACTGCTAAGTGCCTGATCATCTATGCCTGTACTCTTTGCAGTCTTTCTCTATTCTGTTTAGTTGGCCTTTCCTCGAACTGCTTTTCATGGACTAGAACCACTTCTTCCATGCTTGCAATGTTTTGAAATATGCACCCATATGTTTCTTTGCTCCAAAGTGATAGTGCTTTTTTCAACTTTTTGAGCTTGTAGTTGAAGAGTATGAAGGGATCACCATGGAAATCTGCTTGCCAATTCTCTCTTACAACTGCTTTGAAGGTGTCATGTTTGGTCCAGAAGTTGAGGAATTTGAATGGCTTCTTGATTGGCATTGCTTCAATGTCACATTTTAAAAGAAGAGGGCTATGATCTGAGCTAATCTTAGGTAAGTGAGTGACCTCTAGCCTTGGGAAAGTTTGTTGGAATTCTACATTGGCTAAGCATCTGTCTAATCTCTTGAAAATGCAATCCTCATTTGCTCTGCCATTCCACCATGTAAATATGTAAACTACAAGTATTGATGCAGTGTCTGAAGTCATCTACCTCATTAAAGGGAACAGGCAGTCCTCCAAATTTTTGTTCTTGATCACAAATCACATTGGAGTCTCACCCTACCAGCCATGGAACTGTCATGTCTTGAGCCATAGCATACATTGAGTCCCACAATTCTATCCTCTCTGTTGAGTTACACTTAGCATAAACTAGTGTGAGTATGAGTTCCACTTGTGTTTCAGTGTTGAAAAGCTTCAAAGTGAGTTGCTGCACCATATCATATAGGATTGTGATCTCATAGACATTATCAATGAATGCCCAGATTTTGTTGGAGACATCAAGACACTGCTTGAGAAAAGCCAATCCTTCTTCTATATCTTTCCATCTTTCTTGCTTGCTGCATTGGTTCCATGATGCCAATGAATTCAAGGTGGTGTTTCTTGTGCAATGTGATTTGATGCAGGCCAACATGATCAAGCTACGTTCATGCCATCAATATTAGATAAGACAAGAAAAGGCATTTGTTAGCCTTGGAGAAGAGCCAAGCGTCCATAAATCTTGCTATGGACGAATCTTGTGTTGAAGATGTACATTTGTGTTTATGTTGTACTATTGTGTTTCTATAGATGACATTGATTCTTACTTAAGGGGTCCTGCATGACTATTCTTTAAATTAGCCAAATTGTGGCCTTTTTGTTAGTTATTTGGTTCCTAGTCGATTTAGGTTAACTAGTTATTCTTTTCCTAGTTTATTTAGGTAAAGGCTCATTCTATATAAGCTTAAATACTTCATTATTTTTGGAACCTTATATTATTTTGATAATAGAAAATCGGCAACCATATTGCTCCCAAAATCGTGTGAATTAACTTGTCCAATTTTGGTGTGATTCAAAATTGAACTCGTTCCTTGTTTGATCGAACAGTTTGCAAGACCATTGTTGTCTTGATGGTTGTTCGTATAGTATAGGTACTCCGTGACTTCATCGAGAAGGTAAGTAGACTAGTTCCTACTTGTTGTCTTGATAGTTCATTGAGCGTCTTGCTTCTATCTTTTGTTTTCTTGTTTTCGCTTTTTATATTGCATTAGTTAGTATCAGAGCTTAGAACGAGTTTGTTCCTACAATTCCAATCCTGTTCTTAGTGCCTTAGTTTAGGTTCTTCCTTTAATTTCATTTTTGATAAAAAAAAAATTTAAAAAAACGAGAAGAAAGAAAAATCAAAAATTTGTGTTGTTGATAGTTGGTCAAAAAAGAACGGACATCTTCTAGAGCGAGAAGCTCTGGCGATTAGAGTGAGAAAGTGAGGCGACAGACTCGAAGCCCTCACCGGCAACAATGGCGACGCCAGCTGGCGATACTCCGGCTAGCTTGCCTCCTCCGACGGTCCCTCAAACCCCAGCTAGCACCTCAAACACATCCCAACCCCTAGATTACTCACATATTATAAAACCTTCAACACTGAACACAGTCACAGTCGCGAACCCTAGCTCAAAAATCGAACCGATTCCCTTCAAAAAAGCAACCTTTATGCATGGTCAGCCCATTGTCAAATTCACAGAAGCAGAAGTGAATCGCATGAATTTAATCGAAGGATTACAGTGTGCGGTACTGGGAAAATTCTCATATGGATGGCCAGACATTCAGGAGTTACGCAGAATCATCCCAATACAGTGTGGAATCAAAGGCGAGTGCAACATCGGCTTCTTCAGAGACAAGCATGTACTAATCAGACTATCGCTATGGGAGGATTTCATCAAAATTACCTCAAAAAGCACATACTTATCTTAAAGCCAAGGATAGTTACGGGTATCAAATGCGACAGCTAATCTATGATGCAAAATTCAAGCTTGGCGAAGAAACATCAATGGCAATGGCGTGAATATCTTTCCCACATTTCACATACTTTGTAAAGGAATGCCTTTTCTCGCTAGCTTCTGCTGTTGGTAAGTCACTACATCTTGATTTAGCAACTATAAATAAGACGAAGCCTAATTGTGCGAGAGTGAAGGTCTTAGTGGATCTTCTAGTAGAATTACCCAAAAAAGTTAGAATGGATATAGAAAACGAGGCAACTGGAGATATCAGAACGGAGTGGATTAAAATTCAATATGGCTATATTCCCAAATACTATAAAGAATGCAAGCTACAAGGTCATGATATGTACGAATGTTGGAAGCTGCATCCAGAAATTCTTGACACACCCTCGGCAGAGCAGAAAAAAGCAAATGGCAAAGCAGGGGAAGCTAAAAATCAGCAAAGGAAGGAAACAGCACCACTACTGGTTTTGTCAAGTGACTAAGTCGTAGGCAATGCAAGTCCTCAATGGAAGGAGGCCAAAGACAATCGACCGCAAAACAGAGCCAATCCTATACTTGGAGCACAAAAAATAGCATCTGATAAGGCTGCTCAACAGCTTCACATAGCAAACAAATTTGACATGCTGAACTTTGAGACTACCAACAATGTAGTCAATCAGATAGCAGCTGTATCAGAAGGAGCAGACACTCAAGCAGAAATTCCCTCAGTCTCAATAGCAGCAGAAACTCAAGAACCAGCAGCCTCAATAATGAATGCCAAAATCAACAAGCAACTGAACTCTGAGAATACCAGCAATGTAGACAATCAGATTGTTGTATCAGAAGGAGCAGACATAGAAAATCCTTCAGTTTCGATAGCAACAGAAACTCAAACAACAACAGTCTCAACACTGAATGCCAAAATCAGCAAACAACCAGCAAGGAGACTGAATTCAATAGTGCAGACATCACAATCAGGTAATTTATAGGATGACACAGTTGATGAAGCACCAGCAAACACAATTACAAGGAAAGAAATGGCAAAGGAATCCACCTCTCAGTGGGTACAGAAAAGCTTTTACAACAGTGCAAGCATCACCAACATCACACAACAACAATGCCCAACACAAGATACTCTTGCTGATAATGCTATGCTCAAAGCTACTGGCAAGAAGCCTGAAGGTTCAACATCAGAAAGACAATTTGAACAAATTTTTGGGAGATTATTGGCAGACCAATTGGAAGAAGACTCAGAAGAAGGTGAAATACCGGAAGAAATGCAAAGTGAAGAAGAAGGAACTGTTGGGGCATTGGAAGAAGATGCTCAAAGTGACAAGGAAGCAGACAACACCAACAATAACCAATTGATCCTGTTGACAAACTCATGCCAAGATCAAGCAATTCATAAACTTCAACAAGCAGCAGTCGCAGCACAAAATAAAAGAGTTTCTTATCATCCCCCAACTGTCAGAAAGAGAATAACAATGGCACAACTACAAGCAATTATCAGGCCAAAAAATCTGCCTATGGCAGCAGCAGCAAGAAATGCAGGAAAAGAAAAGGAACTCTCAAGCAAAGATATGGATGATGAAACCACTGTCCAGAATTTCAGCAACATAGCTAAACAAGGAGACCTCTCACCAACTCAAATAGACAAAATGAAAGCAGCATTCAAATATAAGAAGAAGCAAAGCAAAGACAATAGTGGCAGTCCAATAACAGGGCATCAAACAAGAAGAGCTCTATCACATCCCAACAAATTACAATGAATGCTATCATCTGGAACATTAGATCAGTCAACACAATGCAAGCTTTTGAAAGACTGATCACACTGCACAATAAGCATCATTTTGAATTCATCGGCATCATGGAGCCAATGCAACAAGTCAGAAAAATGGAACAATACAGAAGAAGAATTGGCCTGTCTCAAGCAATTGCAAATGTCTCCAACAAAATCTGGGCATTCATTGATAGTGTATACGAGATCACAATCCTGTCAGATATGATACATCAACTCACTTTGAAGCTCCTTCACATGGAAACAAAAACGGAATTCATACTCACGCTAGTCTATGCTAAATGTAACTCAACAGAAAGGATAGAACTGTGGGATTCACTTTATGCCTCGGCCCAAAACATGACAGTACCTTGGCTAGTTGGGGGAGACTTCAATGTCATTTGTGATCAAGAAGAAATATTTGGTGGACTACCTGTCCCTTTCAATGAGGTAGATGACTTCAATCACTGCATCAATATTTGTAGTTTAACAGATTTGGGGTTTAAAGGGAGCATATTTACATGGTGGAATGGGAGAGTAGATGAGGACTGCATTTTCAAGAGACTAGACAGATGCTTAGCCAATGCAGACTTCCAGCAAACCTTTCCAAAAATAGAGATCACACATCTACCCAAAATTGGCTCGGATCATAGCCCCCTCCTCCTGAAATGTGACAAGGAAGCAAAATCAATCAAGAAGCCTTTCAAATTCCTTAACTTCTGGACCAAACATGACACCTTTGAAGCAGTGGTAAGAGAGAATTGGCAAGCATACTTTCATGGCGACCCCTTTATACTTTTCAACTACAAGCTTAAAAAACTTTAAAAAGCACTATTACTTTGGAGTAAAGCAACATATGGGGACATTTTTCAAAACATAGCAAGCATGGAAGAAGTGGTTTTAGTACATGAAAAGTACTTTGAAGAAAGGCCAACTGCACAAAACAGAGAAAGGCTGCAAAGAGTACAGGCACAGATGATCCGACACTTAGCAGTGGAAGAGCAATTCTGGAAACAAAAGGCAGGAATGGCATGGTTCAAAGATGGTGACAGAAATGCCAAATTCTTCCACGCTCAAGTAAATGGCAGAAGAAGAAGACTCCAATTAAGAAGAATCCAAAACAAGGCTGATATCTGGATTGAAGAGGAGGAACATATTGTAGAGGAAGCTATCAATTTCTACAAAGAACAATTCAAAGAGAGAACAACTCCAACTAACTTTAGAATCTTGGACAACATACAGCAAGTGATAGATATGGAACAGAATGCAGAATTGACCAAAATACCCACAAAGGAAGAATTCAAGCATGTTGTTTTTAGCTTGAATGGTAAAAGTGCAGGGGGACCAGATGGATTCACGGGTTCCGTCTAGCAAACTTGCTGGGAAATCATTGGAGAAGACATACATAATATGACAACTGGACTATACTGGGAGCACTTTAATTCATAGTACCAGCAGACTTCCTAATTGATGAATCAATTCACAATGTGAATGACGTTCTGGAAGATGATAACTGGAATTTACAACAACTGTCAGAGGCTTTACGGCATGAAGTGGTAGAACACATAGTAACATCAATAAAGCCTCCAAACGGGGGTGACACTCTAGACATCCCATACTGGATGCTACAAAATCAAGGACATTTCACTGTCAAAACTGCTTGGGAATACCTCAGAAGAAGAGAAGAACCAAGAAGAGCATACGAGATGATCTGGGTTAAAGGGCTTCCTTTCAAGATTGCTTTCTTCATGTGGAGAGTCTGGAAGGCAAAATTGCCTCTAGATGACCTTATGAAAAGACTGGGATACCAACTGCCTTCAAGATGTTGGTGTTGCACTGAACCAAATGATGAAACCTTGGTGCATCTCTTCTTTACTTCCATCACTGCAACTAGGGTATGGAAATACTTCTTACAAAGAGCAGGAATAGCACTCGAAGGACTATCCTTCCATCAAGCAATAACTAAATGTTGGACAGCACAAACAGTCCACAGACTCAAACCAGTGCTACAGTCTCAGCTGGCAGAGAGTTATCTATCAAGTCTTCACAGCATTACAAGCACTAGTTGAAATCAGAAAGCCGGGAATCAATGTCCCACACAAATGGAAAGATCTTCTACACATGCTGGAAAACTACACCCCAAGACTAAAATGCAATAAAGTCATATGGGAATTTCCCTGCTGCCAGCTAGACTCACAAGGTAGAAGGATACTGAATGCAGATAAAACACAATGCCCATACATAAGAGTGAAGATAGCAAAATAACAAGTAGCACACAGTGTCAATTCACATCAGGACATTCCCTCAACAAAGAGCTCAAGGATGAACAGAGAGGGATGAGATCCTGGTATCACAGTAGGAAAATAAGCTCTCTTGCAGGTCTTTCTAACAGTTTTTCTGTTATGTGCTGGAAGGATGAGGAACAGGCTGGAACAGATCACTTCTAGTAGCTCCAGTAGCATACAATTAACAACCAAAAGACAATCTCAGCAGTACCAGCATCAGCAACTCATTGGAATTGCACCAATAGTTTAGAGAGGGATAAAATACTGGTATCACAGTAGGAACATAACTCCTCTTGCAGGTCATTCTAACAGTTTTTTTATGTTGTGTGCAGGAAGGAGGAGAAACAGGCAGGAACAGATCAATATCAGCAGCCCCAACAGCATACAATAATAGGCAAAGAACAATTTCAGCAGTACCAGCATCAGCAGTCCATCAGAACTGCAACAATAGTCCACAACATACTGTCATCACTAATATCCTTGGACAAACCTGCAGGCACTCTCATTGATCAAAGCAAGGATCTGAAAGAAGCAGCACATATCAAACAACAAAATACCTTAGCTATTTTGCGGATGCTTAGCAAGAAAGAGGAGGAGAAGCACAGAAAAATATTGAAACAAACAGCATAATAATGCCAACAGAATCAGCAAAATAACATGCTGGTATCACTATTTCTTAGGAACTAGGGAACAGAAAGAATCAGAAAAGGAATGCCACAACAGGGTCAGCAGCTTCAGCCGCCTACTTGTCCACTGGCACAGTTAAACAACGTACCAAGAAGCTACAAGGGTGAAGAAAAGCAATTTGCATCAAAGGAATCAAGGGAGAAGAGGAAACTGCAAGTTCTGCTAATAAAGGGCACAACAAGATCACAGCAGCAGCAAGCTCACCTCAGAATTCATTCACACATTAACAAGGCTCTTTATTGCTGGTTATCTGTTAGCAGGACAAAAATTGCAGACACATATCCTGCTCAAAATCAGGAAAATAGAAATGCAGCCCAGACAGCTGCTTTTTTGAAGTGCAGCTATAAGTAGGAGGTGCAGTACAGAGAAATCATCAGACAACTCATGCCACAGCAGTGCCAGCAGCACCAATATATTAGCCCACTATCAGCAAGGATACTGATGCCATGGGGAGATGCAAACTGCTGTTAGGAATGCAGTGGCCAACAGCTTACCAGTGCAGCACAAGCATAATAGCAAAGAAACACCACAGCAGTTGCAAGCATGAGCAGATTGCCCCTTCTCCAGAAGCCAATCTCACACTAACAATCTTCTTTTATCTTGCAGGATACATTAACTGGCTATTTTAACAGGAAGGAGAAGAGCAATATGGAGAAAACAATAAAACAGAAGCAGAACAATGCAAACAGCATAGACTGGCTTACAATGATGCATGACACCAAAAGATACATCAACTGGTTACCTACTAACAGGAAACAAGAGGTGCAACATGGAAAAAATAGAAAAACAAGAGCACAACAGAGCCAACGGCATACACCTGATCACACAGATGCAAATGATGACAGCCAAAGTAAAGAGAAGACATATGCAACACAGTCACAACAAAAAACAGCAAAGCACCAGCAACAACAAGAATGATGTAGGTCAACCTGATCATGACACGTTTAAGCCTTCAAGACCATTCACGAGAAGTCAAGCTAAAGAGATTCATGATGCACATTTGATGGTGAAGAAGAGCCAAGCGTTTGGTGTGTGATGTTTGCGTTTGGCGTGTGATGCTTATTACTACTTTGAGATTATTATGTAGTTATGGAAGACATTAATTCTTGTTTGTTTTGGAATCCTGCGTGACTACTTCTTAAACTTAGCCAAATTGTGGCATTTTTGTTAATTAGTTGTTTCCTAGTTGATTTAGGTTAACTAGTTATTCTTTTCCTAGTTAAGTTAGGTAAAGGCTCATTCTATATAAGCCTAAACACTTCATTATTTTGACACCCTTTTGACATTATTTTCAATCAAAAAACGGCAGCAACGCTGCTCCCAAAATCATGTGAATTAACTTGTCCAATTTTGGTGTGATTCAAAATTGAACTCGTTCTTTGTTTGATCAAACAATTTGCAAGATCAACGTTATCTTGAGGGTTGTTCATATAGCGTAGGTACTCCTTGATTTCATCAAGAAGGTAAGTAGACTAGTTCCTACTTATTGTCTTGATAATTCATAGAGCGTCTTGCTTTTATCTTTCTTTTCTTGTTTCTGCGTTTAACATTGCATCAGTTGATATCAGAGCTTGGAACGGGTTTTTTTCTACAATCCTAATCCTGTTCTTCGTGCCTTAATTTTAGGTTCTAATTCTTAAATTTCATTTTTGAAAAAAAAAAGTGCCAAAAAAAAAGGAAAAGAAAGAAAAACCGAAAATTTGGGTTGTTGAAGTTGTTGAATCATCTAGGGATTATAAGTCTTGAAGATTGATTGATAAAAAAACGTTCTTGAACCAAATCTTGAAGTTCTTGATCATTAGAAACCGATAATCTTGAAATCTAGAAACTCTAGTAGAAAGTTCTTGAAGGTGCACGATTAAATCTTGAACATCTTGAAGTTCTTGGATCCTCAAACGTTATTAACAAGATTGCCTTGAATTCTTGAAGTTCTTGAACTTTAATTTGTTGTTCTTGAAAGAGCATTGTGAAAAACATGGGAGAGGGCCTAAGAAGTGTTAGGGAGGCCGAATTTGGGGAGGAGAAAGGAGGAGAATAGGATACCCTAATTCTAGGCCAAGAAGGAAACAACTCCCAATCCAAAAAGGAGAAGTTTCAAGGGGTTGAAATTCTATTTGGACAAGGAGTAGAGGGGCTAATTTGTGTTGGAAAGGAAAGGGAGGGGGCGAATTCCTAAAGGGTTAAGGAGAGGGGATTGGTCTTCTCCAAATTAAAGTAGGAAAGCTTCTAAAACTTCCTCCTTCCACTAATTTCGAAATTCTTTCTTAATTACACTACTTCTATTTAGTAATTCTTAGGTAATTTCCTACTTATGTAATTACTAATCTTTGAGCTTGTAGGACCTTGTGCTAAAACTCAGAATTTTCACTTTCGTAGATAATTCTTGGCTTCTTGTGCTCACTTAAAAAGCTGTCCGCCTATCAATTCACATAATTCACTCACCCCGAGGAAAACTATTGATCTTGTGAAATTGAAAGGTCGCTAAGGAGCTTGGTCAATTAGAGGAAGCCAATTTGAAGACAAGTGTGAAATCCTACCCAAAGGTTTGAGTGAACCCGAGAGTCATTCAAAAAGTGAGAGAGAGAATTTTGACTAACCTTACCACATTCAGGTACATGGCTACGGGAGGAGAAAAGGTTGTGACTGACATTACTTTGGCCGACCTCTTGGCCGAATTAAGGCCAATTAACAGCTGATTGGAGAACATAGAAAGATCCTCTAGAAACCAGAAGCACGTCGGAGAAGGAACTAGTGATGGTTCTACCTTAAGACCTAAAATGATTGTACTGTTTGTGAGGTGGAGAGTGACGAGGAGATTGAGGAAGATAAGGGAGCTGATTTTGTTGAGTGTGACGATGAAGTTTCTACTAACGTTCACCCCTTACCTAGTGTTGTTAGTGATGTTTTGCAGGAATACAGGGACATGTTTCCCCAGGAGATGCCGAGTGGACTACCTCCATTGAGGGGGTAGAACACCAAATTGACTTTGTTCCGGGGTCACAAATTCTGAACAAACCCGCCTATCGAAGCAATCGACAGGATACTAAGGAGTTGCAATGACAAGTGGATGAGCTATTGAGTAAGGGGCTAGTTCGAGAGAGTCTAAGTCCATGTGCCATATCCATGATCTTGGTTGCAAAGAAAGACGGCACCTGGAGGATGTGTGTTGATTGCCGAGCCGTCAACAAGATAACGGTAAAGTATCGTCATCCTATCCCGAGGTTAGATGTCATGCTAGATGAGTTATGTGGTTCGACTATGTTTTCTAAGATTAATCTTAGGTCCGGTTACCACCAAATCCGTATGAAACCGGGTGATGAGTGGAAAACCGCATTCAAGACCAAGTTTTGTCTATATGAATGGTTGGTGATGCGTTTTGGTCTCTCCAACGCGCCTAGTACGTTCATGCGATTAATGAATCATGTGGTTAAACCGTTTCTTAATAATTTTGTGGTTGTCTACTTTGATGATATCCTAATTTATAGTAGAAGTTTAGATGACCATGTCGATCACTTAAGGCAAGTGTTTGAAGTATTAAGAGCCGAAAAGTTGTATGTTAATTACAAGAAATGTGCCTTTTATGTAGAGAAAGTTGTATTTCTTGGATTTGTTGTAAGTGTTAATGGAGTTGAAGTAGATGAATCTAAGGTAGAAGCTATTAGAGACAGGCCTACTCCTACTACTGTTTCACAAGTTAGAAGTTTCCATGGACTAGCTAGTTTCTACAGGCGCTTTGTTAAAGACATTAGCACCATAGCATCACCACTCACGGAGTTGGTAAAAAAAGACACGCCTTTTGTGTGGGGGAAGCCGCAAGAGGGTGCCTTCTAAGAGTTGAAACGTAGGCTTAGTTCCGCCCCGTTGTTACAATTACCTGATTTTAGTAAGGTGTTTGAAATTGAGTGTGACGCCTCGGGGGTGGGAATTGGAGGTGTTCTTATGCAAGATGGGAAGCCTATTGCCTATTTTAGTGAGAAGTTGAAGGGGGCTGCCTTGAATTACTCTACGTATGACAAAGAGTTTTATGCCCTCGTGAGAGCTTTACCTCATTGGCAACATTACCTATGGCCTAAGGAATTCGTAATTAGGAGTGATCATTAGTCTCTCAAACATCTTAGGGGTCAGGAGAAGCTAAATAAATGATATGCCAAATGGGTAGAGTTCATTGAGAGTTTCCCTTACGTGGTTCATTACAAGAAGGGAAAGGAGAATGTAGTAGCTGACACACTATCTAGGAAGTTTGCTTTGGCTATCACGTTAGGATCTAGGTTGATGGATTTTGAGAGTATTAAGTCTATGTATGAGCGTGACCCTAAACTTAAGAGTGTGTATGATGCCATTACTAGTGGGCAGCGGATTGAGAAGTATCAGTGGCATGATGGGTACCTTTTTAAGAAGGGGAGAGTTTGTATACTCGAGTCCTCGTGGCGAGAGTTAATGGTGCGTGAGGCGCATTGTGGCGGCTTGATGGGACACTATTAGGGGAACAGTTCCATTGGCCTAAGTTGAGGCGAGATGTCGAGAGAATATGTGGAGTGTGTTTTGAGTGTAAAAGAGCTAAGTATAGGTCTAACAATCATGGTTTGTATACTCCGTTACCCGTTCTTACTAGTCCTTGGGTAGATATCTCGATGGATTTTGTGATGGGTCTACCGTGATCTAGGGGAGGTCATGATAGCATTTATGTGGTTGTTGATAGGTTTTCTAAGATGGCTCATTTCATTCCTTGTAAAAAATATGATGATTCACAACATGTTGCTTCTTTGTTCATTGCTAATGTATTAAAGTTGCATGGTGTGCCTCAAACTATTGTTAGTGATAGGGATGCTAAGTTTTTGATTCACTTTTGGAAGTGTCTGTGGGGTGCTCTTGGTACCAAACTGTTGTTTTCTACATCACATCATCCGCAGACTGACGGTCAAACTGAGTTTGTTAATCGCACCTTGGGAGCTCTTCTTCGAGCTTTGACCAAAGGGAAGTCCAGCACTTGGGCTGACCAATTACTTATTATGGAGTTTGCATATAATAGAACTGTTCATCGCATGACTAGCATTACTCCATTTGAATGTGTTTATGGTTTTAATCCTTTGATACCGCTTGATCTTGTTCCTTTGCTGAGAGATGCAGTTATTGGCGTTGATGGAGAAAATCGAGCAGCTGCGTTGCTCGAATTGCATGCTAAGGTGAGGAAAACTTTGGAGGATGCTTATGAAAAGGTAGCGGTCAAGAAGAATAAAGGAAGGAAAAAGCTTGACTTAAAGAAAGGAGACTGGGTTTGGGTGCACTTCCGAAAGGAATGATTTCCGAACCATAGGAAAGTGAAGTTGGATCTGCAGGGAGATGGACCATTTCAAGTGTTGCAGAAGATCAATAATAATGCTTATGTCGTAGATCTGCCTGATAATTATGCGGTTTCTTAGACATTCAATGTCACTGACTTGACTCCTTGTGTTGTTTTGAAAGATGAAGAAGGTTCAATTTCGAGGACAAAATCTTCCCAAGAAGGGGAGGATGATGCAGTTCAACCTGATCATGACATGTTTAAGCCTTCAAGACAATTCACGAGAACTCAAGCTAAAGAGCTTCATGATGCACATTTAATGTGGAAGAAGAGCCAAGCGTTTGGCGTGTGATGTTTGCGTTTGGCGTGTGACGCTTATTACTACTTTGAGATTATTGTGTAGTTATGGAAGACATTAATTCTTGTTTGTTTTGGAGTCCTGCGTGAATACTTCTTAAACTTAGCCAAATTGTGGCCTTTTTGTTAATTAGTTATTTCCTAGTTGATTTAGGTTAACTAGTTATTCTTTTCCTAGTTGAGTTAGGCAAAGGCTCATTCTATATAAGCCAAGATCGTGTGAATTAACTTGTCCAATTTTGGTGTGATTCAAAATTGAACTCGTTCTTTGTTTGATCAAACAATTTTGCAAGATCAACGTTATCTTGAGGGTCGTTCGTATAGCATAGGTACTCCTTGATTTCATCAAGAAGGTAAGTAGACTAGTTCCTACTTATTGTCTTGATAATTCATAGAGAATCTTGCTTCTATCTTTTCTTTTCTTGTTTATCCATTTAATATTGCATCAAAGAATCCACCAGTTATCTGCAGAGAATGGAAAGCAGGAACAGATCAGTGCAACACAACCAAAGAACACAGCAGCAGCAGAATAACATCATGGCCTATTTCAGAAGACATCACACAACATTACCAAACCAGATCAACACAGATGTTCAAAGCAGAAATCCAGCAGTCTTAATCTCACTCCTCAAATGCTGCACTCAAACACATACAAACACCAACAGCAGAATCCTCACTTTGAATATAGCAGTACCTTCAACAATGCAAATGGCTGGATAAAGGTCCAGATTATTGATACAAATGTAAGGTGTGGTATCAGCACTCTCAGTACTCAATCTCTTGCATTTCTATCAATCATCGTGGAACTTACCAGCCAGCACACACTACTGGGATCACACCTGCTCAGAATCACATTGTATCAACAATGGGAACAAGCTATAGACAAACTCACATAACAGTCAGTCAACAAAAGCAGCACACAGCAGACAACAATCCCCCAACTCAGCATCACACAAGTCACACTCAAGTAACACAGTTTCAACAGCAAAACAAATATCAGGAAGATCATTCTTCAAAAATTCACACCAGACACCTAATCAATAGAATAATAACAAGGCAGGACAGAAGCAGCAGACTCAGCAAATAATACCACAATCAGCAAAGGCACTCAACTCTAAGAAAAGCACAAGAAGAAAGGAGGATCAACAACAACATACAGGAGTCAGCAAACACAACAAGCAAAGAAAAACAGCACCACCAACAAGCTCAATCTCCAGAACTGATTTGAACATCAAAAACAATCAACAAGCTCAGAGAATCAAAAGCAACACTCACCAACAAACTCAATCCACAACACAGAACAGAATCAACAGCAACAATATCAGCCTGGAAGAGGACCAGACAACAGCACAGAATTCTCCAAATGCACTTACAGAAACTGCAAGCACTACAGCATCACAGAGAAGCACTACAGCACTACATTCACACCAATCTACCATCAGCTTCAACAACACCATCACAGAGAAGCAGCTCCAACAGTCAGCAAAGAAGCAGCTCCAACAGTCAACACATAGCAGTAGCAGCTTTGACACTAGCAACCACAAACAAGTACAGCCAACAGCTCCACCAACACAACAATGCAGCCACAAGAAACACACGGATGGATATCTTCAACTTGGCTTTCCCTTTCTCAGGAGTAAAAGCAAAATTAAAGATAACTCGCACTCTTTTGCTATTTTTTTTGCAAAATTCTAACAACAATGTTATCTGTCAGAGGTACATAGGCGAGATTTAATCTCACATCCATTTAGTCGAAACAGGAATATATGTACTTTTTGGTGTAGCTGACCTAGGAAAATTTGTACATACGACTCTACTACAAAATGGGCAATTGTCACTTTATCATAGGTCTAACCTCTCACTACTACCTAGGTACTTATAGTCAACACTTTAAGATGACCCTAAGTACATGTACTTTCTTTTGGGAGGTAAGGTCCATGTCCCCCTCCGCTTTGTATTTTGTTTCCAAGTAACAAAACTTTATTTAAGGGAAAAAAAAAGAAGAAAATTTGTGGTTTTAAAGTTGTTAAATCATCTAGGGATTGAAGTGAATATTGATTGCCAAAGAAATGTTCTTGAACCGATTCTTGAAGTTCTTGATCGTTAGAAACCGATAATCTTGAAATCTTGAAACTCTAGTTGAAATTCATGAAGGTGCACGATTGAATCTTGAAAATCTTGAAGTTCTTGGAGTTAAAATTGAAGTTCTTGAAGAGTTTTACGTTGTTCTTGAAGAGGTTCTTGAATCCTCAAACGTTCTTAACAAGATTGCCTTGAATTCTTGAAGTTCTTGAACTTTAATTTGTTGCTCTTGAAAAGGTATTATTGAAAACGTGGAAGATGGCCTAAAGGTGTAAGGGAGGCCGAATTTGGGGAGGAGAATAGGAAACCCTAATTCTAGTCCAGGAAGGAAAGAACTCCCAATCCAAAGGGGAGAAGTTTCAAGAAGTAGAAAACTTAGGTGGACAAGGAGAAGGGGGACGAAAAATTGTTGGAAATGGAAGGGGGGAGGCCGAATTCCTAAGGGCTAGGGAGAGGGGATTGGTCTTCTCCAAAGTAAAATGGGAAAGCTTCTAAAACTTCCTCCTTCCACTAATTTTGAAATTATTTCTTAGTTACACTAATTCTAATTAGTAATTCTTAGGTAATTTCCTACTTAAGTAATTACTAATATTTGAGCTTGTAGGACCTCGTGCTAAAATTCAGAATTTCCACTTTCATAGATAGTCTTGGCTTCTTGTGCTCACTTAAAAAGCTGTCCGTCTATCGAGTCACATAATTTCACTCACCCCGAAGAAAATTATTGATCTTGTGAACTTGAAAGGTCGCTAAGGATCTTGGTCAATTAGAGGAAGCCAATTTGAAGACAAGTGTGAAAGCCTACCCGAAAATTTGAGTGAACCCGAGAGTCATTCAAAAAAAGTGAGCGAGAGTATTTTTTGACTAACCTTAGCACATTCTATAGTCTTGTTTCTTTTGCAGGTACATGGCTACGGAAGGAGAAAAGGTTGTGACTGACATTACTTTGGCCGACCTCTTGGCCGAAGTAAGGGCAATTAGCGCCTAAGTGGAAAACATTGAAAGATCCTCTAGCAATCAGAAGCATGCCGGAGACGGAACTAGTGACGGTTCCACCATTAGACCCGAGCAGTTCGTGGAGTTAGCTCGCCAAAACGAGCTGAGGGACGGAGGTGCTCAAAATGTCAGGACCATGAGGATTTCCCGGGCTTTTATACCACCAATAATGCCAGTCTGGAGAAACATAGCACCCGTCGGGGTTATGAAAGCAGCCCGAGAGGATGATTAACCCGAGTTTGAGGAATTTGAAGATGATGATTTGGGGCCACGAAATCTGAGAATAGGGCAACGAAATAGAGGCCGAGACTACATGGGAAGACGTGGTTATGATCATGGTCCGATAGGGAGGCTTAGAGGTTTTGGTGGAAGGAACTTAGAGTATGAATTTGATGAGTATGCTGAGCATTATGAGGACTTCCAACCAATCTTACCAAACCGAGGGGGCCGAGACCATGTCCGAGACAGTGGGTTGAACAGCGTCAAGGTTACTATCCCTACTTTCAAAGGAACTAGTGATCCTGATGATTTTTAGAATGGAAGCGACAAGTTGAGCGGATATTTGAAATTAATGATATGTCTGAGGAGAAGAAGGATACATATGCCATTGCTGCTTTTGAGTCCTATGCTTCTACTTGGTGGGAGGCTGAGAAAAGATCCAGAGTTAGACACAACCATAATGACTCGTAAATATGTGAACCCACGGCACAAGCAAGAACAGTTACGGAAGTTGTATGATTTGAAACAAGGGTTGAAGTCCGTGGAAGAATACTATGATGACTTTGAGAAGATTCGTCTATCATTTGACATGGAAGACGAAGAAGAAGAAGAAGAGGCTATATCATCCAATTCAAGAATGGATTGAATAATGATATCTCCAATCAGTTGGGCTACATGTGTTCATTGCTCTCATGATGTGTTCTTAGTTGCCATTGAAGCCGAAAAGATGATTAAAGAAAGCCGGGCAGCTCGATATAGAGGGGGTTTCGATTCCACTATCATACGTCGAAACAAAGAGTGGAAGAGACCCAACACTGGGGGATCAAGCCAAACCCCAGAGCCTATAGCAAGCCAAAATCGAGAGCCTAATAAGCTAGCCCAAGCTGCGGCAGCTGGGGTTGAACCTAAGGGGTCCGGAGGTAATTCTAGGACTCAACTCAATTCTCCTAGCGCATCTTCTTTTCAGTGTCACAAATGCAAAGGCTATGGATATATCGCTAAGGATTGTCCAACACGAAGGACCATGTTAATTCTTGATGATGGTGTTGTGCTTGAAGAAGAAAGTGAAGAGGAGATTGAGGAAGATAAGGGGGCAGAATTGGTTGAGTGCAGCGAGGAAGAGTTAGAAGAAGAGGGTGTGAATATGTTTTTAGTGGTATGTAGGAACTTGAGCACTATGAGCGTACAGGAGGAAGGAGATATGCAGCGTGAGAACTTGTTTCATGCTAGATGTAGGGTGAAAGGAAAGGGGTGCTCGATGATAACTGATTCCGGAAGTTGCACTAATGTAGTAAGCCACACGTTAGTGACTCAACTTAGTATACCTACGAGGAAACATCCCCATCCTTATCGATTGCAGTGGTTGAGTGAATGTGGTGAATTAAAGGTAGTAAGGCAGGCATTTATTAAGTTCAAGGTGGGAGCTTATCAACATGAAATCTTGTGCGATGTAGTGCCTATGCAGGCGTGCCATTTACTATTGGGCAAGCCCTGGCAGTTTGATAGATGTGTTGATCATGATGGAAAGGCCAATACTTATACGGCCAAGCTGGAGGGAAAGAGTTATGTACTTAAGCCCTTAACACCTCGACAGATCCAGATTATTGACACAAATGCAAGGTGTGGTATTAGCGCTCTCGGTACTCAATCTCTTGCATTTCTGTCAATCATCATGGAACATACCAGCCAGCACACATCATAGGGAGCACAACTGCACACAAACACATTGTTTTAGCATGGGTAACAAGCTACAGACAAACTCACATAAAAGCCAGCCATCAAAAGCAGCACACAACAAACAACAACACCTCACCAGTAACACACAAGACAGGACAGCAGCAGCAGATTCAGCAAATAATATCACAATCAAGCACAAAGAAAAAGAAGGATCAACAGCAACATACAAGAAGCAGCAAGCACAACAAGCAAACAAAAGCAACATTACCAACCAACTCAATCACCAGAACAAATCTGAACATCAAAAGCAATCAGCAAGATTAGACCATCCAAAGCAACACATATCAACCAACTCATTTCACGGCACATATCAGAATCAACAGCAACAATATCAGCCTTGAAGAGGACCAGACAGCAGCACATAATTCATCATATGTACTCACAGAACAGGAAACAACATGGAAAGAAGACAAAGAAACACACAAGTATGGAAATACACACCAACAACAGGGAATGCACCCACACCAATACATCATCAACACTAGCAACATCAACACAGAGAAGCAGATTCACCAGGCATCGCATACCAGTAGCAGATTAGACACTAGCAACCACAAACAAGCACAGCCAACAGCTTCACCAACACAACAATGCAGATTCATGAAACGTATGGATTTATATCATGAAGATAACTCGCGCTCTTTTGATATCTATTTGCAAATTACTGACAGCATTGACTTCTATCAGAGGTACATAGGGGAGATCAAATCTCACATCCATTTAGTCAGAATAGAAACACATGTACTTTTTTGTATAACTGACCTAAGAAAATTTGTACATACGACTGCCTACTATAAAATGGGCAATCGTCGCATTAACATAGGTCTAACCTCTTACTACTACTTAAGTACTTATTGTTAGCACTTTAAGATGACCATAAGTACATGTACTTTCTTTTGGGAGGTAAGGTCCATGTCCCCGTCCGCTTTGCATTTATTTCCTAAGTAATAGAATCTCTATTTAACCAAAAAAAAAGATGATTACAAGTGCATACGAGAACTGAAAGAGGCGGCTAGAGCTAAGGCTCCAATGGAGACCAAAATCGAAGCCGTGAGCCCTTCTAGCACATGGACCCTGCTAGGTAATATTTGTGCCATAATGCAACCAGGTGAGTATTTGGTAGGTAATGATAGTTCTAAACTCTTATTTGCCTAATTCATAAGGGTGTTTACTTGAGTTTTAATGATGAAGTTTTTAGTAACGTTCACCCCTTGCCTAGTATTGTTAGTGATGTTTTGCAGGAATATGTGGACATGTTTGCCCCGCGAGGAGTTGGTCCATTCCAAGTGTTGCAAGAGATCAATAATAACAGCTATGATATAGACCTACCTAGTGAGTATAGTGTTTCTAAGACATTCAACGTTTCTGACTTAACTCCTTATGTTGCAGGTAGTGTCGCTTTGAAAGATAAAGATGGTTCGATTTCGAGGACGAAATCATCTCAAGAAGGGGAAAATGATGCAGGCCAACCTGATCATGCCATCAATATTGGATAAGACAAGAAAAGGCATTGGTTAGCCTTGGAGAAGAGCCAAGCGTCCATAAATCTTGCTATGGATGAATATTGTGTTGAAGATGTACATTTGTGTTTATGTTGTACTATTATGTTGCTGTAGAAGACATTGATTCTTACTTAAGGAGTCATGCGTGACTATTCTTTAAATTAGCCAAATTGTGGCCTTTTTCTTAGTTATTGTTTCCTAGTTGATTTAGATTAACTAGTTATTCTTTTCCTAGTTGATTTAGGTTAACTAGTTATTCTTTTCCTAGTTGATTTAGGTAAAGGCTCATTCTATATAAGCCTAAACACTTCATTATTTTTGGAACCATACATTATTTTGATAATAGAAAATCGGTAGCCATATTGCTCCCAAAATCGTGTGAATTAACTTGTCCAATTTTTGTGTGATTCAAAATTGAACTCGTTCCTTGTTTGATCGAACAGTTTGCAAGACCATTGTTGTCTTGAGGGTTTTTCGTATAGTATAGGTACTCCGTCACTTCTTCAAGAAGGTAAGTAGAGTAGTTCCTACTTATTGTCTTGATAGTTCATTGAGCGCCTTGCTTCTATTTTTTGTTTTCTTGTTTTCGCTTTTTATATTGCATCATGATTAGTCTTTCAAAGTATTGTATTGTTTGATTGATCTAATGTTCCATATGATTGCATCCATTATAAATTGTTGGGGTGTGTTAGAGCTCTTCTGGTTTGAACCCCAGCTGTAGAGGTGTTGCTGTTGTCCTTGCTTTGCTTCTTCTTGCCTTTGATTGCTGATTTCACTTTAGCTATTTGAGTTGGTGAGAGGTCTCCTTGTTTGGATATGGTGAGGAAGTCTTGAGCAGTGGTTTCATCATCTAGGTCTTTGCCAGAGTGTTCCTTGTGTTTTTCTTCATTTCTTGCTGCTGTTGCAATGCTAAGGTTCTTTGGTTTGATATTGCTTGTAACTGTGCCACTATTGTTCCCTTCCTTGATACTGATCCAGGATCAAAATCACCCTTTTGTGTTGAATCTTCTGCTTGTTGAAGTTCAAGATTGGCTTGGTCTTGACATGTGTTTGTCAGCAGTTTCAGTTGGTTGTGTTCATGTTTTTTGATGCTTTTCCTCATTGTGGCAGCTGTTGTCAGCTTCCTTTTCACTTTGGATATCCTCCTCAAATGCCCCAACTGTTCCCTCTTCTTCACTTTGCATTTCTTCCGATATTTCTCCTTCTTCTGAGTCTTTTTCTATTTGGTCTGCCCATAGTCTCCCAAGGCTTCTGCGTGACTTTTCGAGCTGCTTTTTTGATTCTACTTCTACTGATTTCTTGTCTGTCATTTTGGTTATTGCTTTCTCTACTAGAGTGTCTTTGTGATGGGATCTCTTATTGAGAAGTATTGATGGTAGTCACCTTGGTGTTAAAGTTTTTCTACACCCACTGGGAAGTGAATTCCTTTGTGATTTCTTTCCTTATTTCTGTATGCAGGTGTGTTCCTTCAGCTGCTGCTTCTTCTATGTTGCCTGCTGTTGTTTGCTTGTTGGCTTTATTCTTCAAGATTGTGATTGCTGATGAGTGAGATGCAGCTACTGTAGAGCATGAGGGCTCTTCTACTAAGTGTGAGGGTGGTGTTGAGCATGTGATGGGGATGTTCTTCTGAATAGCTGCTTCTTTTATCACCTCCAGCTGGTTGTTCATATTGTCAACTGCTTATCTCCATGTTCAACTTATAAAATTTGTTGGATGTTTGAATTTGCTGAGCAGCCTTGTCGACTGATATCATTTCCAGCCCTATTTTGGGCTTAGCTTACTTTTGTGCTCGATTGTCCTTGACTTCCTTCCATTGGGGGCCTATATTTCCCACAACTTTGCCACTTGACAGTATCATCAGGGGTGCTTTTTCCTTCCCCTGCTGTTTACTGGTTTCCGCTATGTTCGATTTAGCTTTCTATTGCTCTGCTGAGTGTGTAGCTATAGTTCTCGGTGCAGCTTCCAGCATTCAAGCATTTCATGACCTTGTAGCTTGCATTGTTTACAATACTTGGGGATAAAATCATACTGGATTTTAACCCATTCTGTTCTTACAGATCCTGTAGTTTCATTTTCAATATCCATGCGTACTTTTTTGGGCAAATCAGCTAGCAAATCCACGAGCATCTTAACTCTTGCACAACTTGGACGAGTCTTGTTAATTGTGACCGTATCTTACTGCAAAGGCTTCCCAACAATAGAAGCTAGTAAGAAAATACATTCCGTGACATAGTTTGTGGGAAGTAAGTTTGGGAACGATATCCAAGCCATCCCCTTTGAAGTTTCTTCTTCCTCCTTCAACTTGGCATCATAAAATCAGAGTCCTCATTTGGTATTCGAATCCGTCTTTTGCTTTCAAGTAGTAGACTTCTTTGTATGTGAAGTTAATAAAATCTTTCCAGAGCGTCAGTCGAATCAGTGCATGTCTATCTCTGAGCAATATGATGTTGCTATCGCCCTTATTTTCGCATTGCGCAGGAATTATTCGTCGAAGCTCTTGAATATCTGGCCAATCATAGGAGAACTTACCGATTACTACATATTGGAGGCCCTCGATTAAGTTCATTCTGTCTACTTCTGCTTCTGTGAACTTAACAAAGGGTTGTCCCTACAAGAAAGAGGCTTTTTTTAGAGAGATTGGGTCGATTGGGACTGTCGATTTAGGGTACATGGTTGTCGAGTTTAGGGTTGCTGGTTTAAGAAGATGACTGTAATTTAGGGGTTGTGGGTTGGTGGAGTTTGTTGAGGGAGGTTGGGGGGTGGAAGATGAGGGTTCGCCAGCTGGTGTAGTGCCGGCCGGCGTAGCCATCGCCATTAGCGATGAGCTTCTCGCTCTCGTCGCCTTTCTCTCTCTATCGCCAGATCCTCTCTCTCTATTGCCAGACCCTCAACTATCAATTTTTTATTTTTCTTTCTTTCTTTTTTTTGGTTAAATATAGTTTTTATTAATAGAAGTGAAATACAAGAGTGGATGGGGACATAAGCCTTACCTCCCAAAAGAAAATACATGTACTTATAGTCATCCTAAACTGTTGACTAATAGTACCTAGGTAGTAGTAAGAAGTTAGACCTATAGTGATGTGACGACTACCTATTTTGTAGTAGGCAGTCGTATGTACAAAAACAATGTACATGTTTCGTAGGTCAGTTATACAAAAAAGTATATATGTTCCTATTGTGACTAAATGGATGAGGGATTTATTCCCTTCTATATATCTTTGACAAAATTCTATGGTGTTAGGATTTTGCAAAAGTGTGACAAAAGAGCACGCGCTATCTTCAATTTGCTTTGACCTCTGGAATAAGGAAAGCCAAGTTGAAGATGGCTATCAGTGTGTATCTTATGGCTGCACAGTTTTATTGATTGTGCTGTTGGCTGGGGTATTTCAAGGCTGTTGCTGTTGGTGCTGCGACTGTTGTGTGCTGAGTGTTGAGCCTGCTGCTGAGTGTTGGAGTTGTTGATTCTGATGATGATCAAGTGTGAGGAAGATGTACGCAGTTGATGTGTCCTTCTATGCTTGTTGATTCCTATGTCTTCTTTTGAATGTGCCTTTTGGTCTGTGGGTGCATTTGATGTTCTCTGTGCTGTTGGCTAGTCCAGAGCTGGATGTTGAGGCTGCTGTTGAGTGTTGCTTTTGAGGATGCTCAAGTGTGAGGAGAGTGTGTGTAGTTGATGTGTCCTCCTATGCTTGCTGACACCTCTGTCTTCTTGCTGACAACCCTGTCTTCTTTTGTTGTTCCTGTATGAGTGATGTTTCTGCTGATGGTGCATTGACTATATTGCTGAGTTGGCATATGTTTGTGTGGGCTACTGCTTCTATGCTGCTGTATGTTGGCTGGATGTTGTTGTTATTGTTGTGTATCTGCGCATGTCATGTGTCTTCTTTTGAAATGACTGAGTGGATTATTGCTTCTGTTGTGATGAAGTTGTTGATTTTGCTGAGATGAGTATGTGTTGTGGCTTTTGTTCAGTAGGAGACTGGTTGAATGCTGTATTTTTGGGAGTTGTTCTTGAGAGGAAGTGAGGAGGAGCATGGTGATTGTTGTAGTTGCAATAGAATGAGCACTAAGAGTGCTAATACCACACATTGCAACTGCAGTAATAGCCTAGTCCAGCTCAAGTTGGCTGATGCAATATAAAAAGCGGAAATAAAAAAAACAAAAGATAGAAGCAAGACGCTCAATGAACTATCAAGACAACAAGTAGGAACTAGTCTACTTACCTTCTTGATGAAGTCACGGAGTACCTATACTATATGAACAACCCTCAAGACAACAATGTGACTTTAACTTGTCCAATTTTGGTGTGATTCAAGTTAAAGTCACACGTTTGGAAGCACAAAAGGCTTGAAATTTCTTTGTAAAATTGATGTAAGGTCCTGAAAATAATGTAGTCTTTAGGCTTATATAGAATGAGCCTTTACCTAAATTAAATAGGAAAAGAATAACTAGTAACCTAAATCAACTAGGAAACAAATAACTAACAAAAAGGCCACAATTTGGCTAAGTTTAAGAACTACTCACACAGGACTCCAAAACAAGTAAGAATTAGTGACTTTCATAGCCTTATATCACACGCCAACCTTCACAAAGTGCATAGAATTACTTGGCTCTTCTTCACCATCAAATGTGCATCATGAAGCTCTTTAGCTTGACTTCTCATGAATGGTCTTGAAGGTTTAAACGTATCATGATCAGTTTGACCTGCATCTTTTTTTTTAGTTAAATAAAGTTTTTATTACTTGGAAACAAAATACAAAGTGGAGGGGGACATGGACCTTACCTCCCAAAAGAAAGTACATGTACTTATGATCATCTTAATGTGCTGACTGTAAGTACCTAGGTAGTAATGAGAGGTTACACCTATGATAATATGACGATTGCCCATTTTGTAGTAGACAGTCGTATGTACAAATTTTCCTAGGTCAGCTATATAAAAAGTACATATGTTCCTATTCTGGCTAAATGGATGTGAGAGATCTCCCATATGTACCTCTGACAGATAACAATGTTGTCAGAATTTTGCAAAAAGATAGCAAAAGAGCGCGAGTTATCTTCAATTTTGCTTTGACTTCTGAGAAAGGGAAATCCAAGTTGAAGATATCCATCTATGTGTTTCTTGTGGCTGCACTATTGTGTTGGTGGAGCTGGTGGTTGTGCTTGTTTGTGATTGCTAGTGTCAAAGCTGCTACTGCTATGTGCTGACTGTTGGAGCTGCTTCTCTGCTGACTGTTGGAGCTGCTTCTCTGTGATGGTGTTGCTGATGCTCATGGTAGATTGGTGTGAATGTAGTGTTGTAGTGCTTCTCTGTGATGCTGTATTGCTTGCAGTTTCTATGAGTGCATTTGATGAATTCTGTGCTGTTGTCTGGTCCTCTTCCAGGCTGATATTGTTGTTGTTAATTCTATTATGTGCTGTGGATTGTGTTTGTTGGTGAGTGTTGCTTTTGATGCTCTAAATTTGTAGCTTGCTTTTGATGTTCAAATCTGTTCTGGAGATTGAGCTTATTGGTGATGTTGTTTTTCTTTGCTTGTTGTGTTTGCTGACTGTTGTATGTTGCTGTTGATCCTCCTTTCTTCTTGTGCTTTTCTTATAGTTGAGTGCCTTTACTGATTGTGGTATTGTTTGTTGAGTCTGCTGCTTCTGTCCTGCCCTGTTATTCTGTTGTTGATTAGGTGTCTGGTGTGAAGTTTTGAAGAATGACCTGCATCATCCTTCCCTTCTTGGGAAGATTTCGTCCTCGAAATCGAACCTTCTTTATCTTTCAAAGCAACACAAGGAGTCAAGTCAGTGACATTGACAGTCTTAGAAACAACATAATCATCAGGCAGATATATGACATAAACATTATTATTGATCTTCTGCAACACTTGAAACGGTCCATCTCCCCGCTGAGCCAATTTCCCTTTACTATGGTTTGGAAATCTTTCCTTTTGGAAGTGCACCCAAACCCAGTCAACTCTCTTTCATTCCAGCTTTTTCCTTCCTTTATTCTTCTTGACCGCTACCTTTTCATAATCATCCTCCAAAGTTTTCCTCACCTAAGCATGCAATTCGAGCAATGCAGCTGCCCGATTTTCGCCATCAACGCTAATAACTGCATCTCTCGGCAAAGGAACAAGATCAAGTGGTATCAAAGGATTAAAACCATAAACACATTCAAATGGAGTAATGCTAGTCATTCAATGAACAGTTCTATTATATGCAAACTCCATAATAGGTAATCGGTCAGCCAAAGTTCCGGACTTACCTTCGGTCAAAGCTCGAAGAAGAGCTCCCAAGGTGCGACTAACAACCTCAGTTTCACCGTCAGTTTGTGGGTGATGTAATGTAGAAAACAACAGTTTGGTGCCAAGAGCACCCCACATACACTTCCAAAAGTGACTCAAAAACTTAGCATCCCTATCACTAATAATAGTTCGAGGCACACCATGCAATTTTAACACATTAGCAAAGAACAAAGAAGCAACATATTGTGCATCATCAAATTTTTTATAAGGAATGAAATGAACCATCTTAGAAATCCTATCAACAACCACATAAATGCTATCCTGACCACCCCCTAGATCGCGGCAGCCCCATCACAAAATCCATCGAAATATCTACCCAAGGACTAGTAGGAACGGGTAAGGGAGTATACAAACCATGATTATTAGACCTAGACTTAGCTCATTTACACTCAAAACACACTCCACATATTCTCTCGACATCTCGCCTCATCTTAGGCCAATGGAACTGTTCCCCTAATATAGCTAAAGTCTTGTCTACCCCAAAGTGTCCCATCAAACCCCCACAGTGCGCCCCAGCACCAACAACTCTTGCCACGAGGACTCGGGTATACAAACTCTCCCCTTCATGAAAAGGTACCCATCATGCCACTGGTACTTCTCAATCCGCTACCCACTAGTTATGGCATCACACACACTTTTAAGTTTAGGTTCATGCTCATACATAGACTTAATACTCTCAAAACCCATCAACCTAGATGCTAACGTGATAGCCAAAGCAAACTTCCTAGATAGTGCGTCAGCTACTACATTCTCCTTTCTCTTCTTGTAATGAATCACGTAAGGGAAACTCTCAATTTGTACTCTACCCACTTGGCATGTCGTTTATTTAGTTTCTCTTGACCCCTTAGATGTTTGAGTGACTCATGATCACTCCTAATTACGAATTCCTTAGGCCATAGGTAATGTTGCCAATGAGCTAAAGCTCTCACAAGGGCATACAACTCTTTGTCTTACGTAGAGTAATTCAAGGCAGCCCCCTTCAAGTTCTCACTAATATAGGCAATAGGCTTCCCATCTTGCATAAGAACACCTCCAGTACCCACCCCTGAGACGTCACACTCAATTTCAAACGCCTTACTAAAATCAGGTAATTGTAACAATGGGGCAAAACTAAGCCTACGTTTCAACTCTTGGAAGGCACCCTCTTGCGGCTCCCCCCACACAAAAGGCGTGTCTTTTCTCACCAACTCCATGAGTGGTGCTGCTATGGTGCTAATATCTTTAACAAAGCGCCTGTAGAAACTAGCTAGTCCATGGAAACTTCTAACATGTGAAACAGTAGTAGGAGTAGGCCCGTCTCTTATAGCTTCTACCTTAGATTCATCTACTTCAACACCATTAACACTTGCAACAAATCTCAGAAATACAACTTTCTCTATACAAAAGGCACATTTATTGTAATTAACATATAAATGTTCGGCTCTTAATACTTTAAACACTTGCCTTAAGTGATCAACGTGGTCATCTAAACTTCTATTATAAATCAGGATATCATCAAAGTAGACAACCACAAACTTATTAAGAAACAGTTTAAGCACATGATTCATTAATCGCATGAACGTACTAGGTGCATTGGAGAGACCAAAAGGCATCACAAACCATTCATATAGACCAAACTTGGTCTTGAATGCAGTTTTCCACTCATCACCCGGTTTCATACGGATTTGGTGGTAACCGGACCTAAGATCAATCTTAGAAAACAAACTTGAACCACATAACTCATCTAGCATGTCATCTAACCTACGGATAGGATGACGATACTATACCATTATCTTGTTGACGGCTCGGCAATCAACACACATCCTCCAGGTGCCGTCTTTCTTTGGAACCAAGATCACGGGTACGGCACACGGACTTAGACTCTCTCGAACTAGCCCCTTAGTCTCATCCACTTGTCGTTGCAACTCCTTAGCATCATGTGGATTGCTTTGATATGCAGGTTTGTTCGAAATTTTTGACCTCGAAACAAAGTCAATTTGGTGTTCTATCCCCCTCAATGGAGGTAGTCCACTCGGCATCTCCTCGGGAAACATGTGCACATATTCCTGCAAAACATCATTAACAACACTAGGCAAGGGGTGAACGTTAGTAAAAACTTCATCGTCACACTCAACCTCACAAATAGAACCATTATGTTCAGGTCTTAAGGTAGAACCATCACTAGTTCTGATGCAGGTCAACCTGATCAAGATACGTTCATGCCATCAATGTTGGATAAGACAAGAAAAGGCGTTGGTTAGCCTTGGAGAAGAGCCAAGCATTCACACATCTTGTGTTGGACGAAATATTTGTTGATGGTGTACATTTGTGTTTATGTTGTATTATTGTGTAGTTATTGAAGACATTAATTCTTACTTGTTTGGTCCCGCGTGACTGTACTTTAAACTTCGCCAAATTGTAGCTTTTTGTAGTTATTTATTTCGTAGTTGATTTAGGACTAGGCTCATCCTGTATAAGCCTAAAGACTTCATTATTTTCAGCACCTAACTTTGATATTCAATACAAAAATCAGCAGCAACTTTGCTCCAAACTCGTGTTCTTTGAACTTGTCCAATTTTTGTTGTGATTCCAAATTGAACTCGTTCCTTTGTTTGATCGAACAGTTTGTAAGACCATCGTTGTCTTGAGGGTTGTTCGTATAGTATAGGTACTCCGTGACTTCATTAAGAAGGTAAGTAGACTAGTTCTTACTTGTTGTCTTGATAGTTCATTCAGCGTCTTGCTTCTATCCTTTTATCTTATTTTCCGCATTTTATATTGCATCAGTTGGTATCAGAGCAACTTTCGTTTATATTGCATCAGTTGGTATCAGAGCTTGGAAAGGGTTTATTCTTACAATCTCAATCTTGTTCTTCGTGCATTAGTTTAGGTTCTTTCTTTAATTTCATTTTTGATTTAAAAAAAAAAATAGAAGAAAAAACGTGACAAAAAAGAAAAGAAGAGAAAAATCAAGAATTTTTGTTGATTGAAGTTGCTAAAACATCTAGGTTTGAAATCTTGAAGTCTTGATTGTTCAAAACCGTTCTTGAAACCAATCTTGAAGTTCTTGATTGCTTAAAAATCGTTCTTGAAAACTCTAGTTGAAATCTTGAAGCTAGAACACGTTTAATCTTGAAAATCTTGAAGTTCTTGGACGCTAAGTTGTTGTTCTTGAAAGTAATACACGTGAATCCTAAGAATCTTGAAGTTCTTGGAAATAAATTTATCGTTCTTGAAGCAATTTGTGTTTTTCTTGAAGGGGATCTTGAACATTCGTCCGTTCTTAACAAGATTGCATTGAATTCTTGAAGTTCTTGAACATTAATTAGTTGTTCTTGAAGGGAGTCTTGAAAAACATGTAAGAGAGGCCTAAAACGTGTAAGGGAGGCCGAATTTGGGAGGAGAAGGAGGAGAAATAGGAAACCTAATTCTAGTCCAAGAAGGAAACAACTCCTAATCCAAAAAGAAGAAGTTTCAAGGAGTTGAAGTTCTATTTGGACAAGGAGAGGAGGGGCTAATTTGGGTTGGAAAAGGAGAAGGGGGGACCAAAATTCCTAAGAGCTAAGGAGAGAGGATTGGTCTTCTCCAAACTAAAGTGGGAAAGCTTCAAAAATTTCCTTCCCTTTACTATTTCTGAATTCCTTCTTGAATTACATTAATTCTAATTAGTAATTCTTAGGTAATTTCCTACTTAAGTAATTACTAATATTTGAGCTAGTAGGAACTCGTGCTAAAACTCAAAATTTCCACTTTCGTATATAATTCTTGGCTTCTTGTGCTCACTTAAAAAGTTGTCCGCCTATCGAGTCACATAAATTCACTCACCCCGAAGAAACTATTGAGCTTGTGAACATGAAAGGTCCCTTAGGAACTTGATCAATTAGAGGAAACCAATTTGAAGACAAGTGTTACAACCCATAATTGCGCACGTTAGATATCTCCGTAAGATAGTATACATATAAGGGCCTAAGAACCGGAAAAGAGTTCAAAAATTCAAGAAAAGAGTAAAAGGCTTCGCAAAGCTGGGTATGCTACCGCAAAACCCTCACGCGAGCCGCATTTTCTCACGCTGAAATCACAGACCAAGATAGATTTCTGGACAAAGATCAATGCCAGAAATGCGGTCATAAGTGCAGTCGCATTTCTAAAATGCGAACCGCATATCGTACCTAATGTATCGCGGACTGAAACAGATTTCTGGGCAGAAATCTACATCAGGAATGCGGTCAATGTGCGGTCGCATTTCCAAAATGCAGACCGCAAATCAGACCTCCTATGTCGCAGAATGAGATAGATTTCTTGGCTGAGATTTGCGTCTAGAATGCGAACCGCATACTGGTTCTGCGACGTAAATACGATCGCAGACTAGTAGGCGACAGGTACGTGTGTCACTTATTTGCCAAATTAAAGGACAAGAAAAATGTTCCAAAGTCAGCCAAGAGAGGACTTTTAAGGGATTATAAACTTAGTTATTTCATCCTTACCTCAGACCTTCCAAATGAAATAGAACCCCTGCAACCCCTTCTCAAAAATCCCACACAAACCCTAATCAATTTTCTCTCTCCTTCAAGTTCTAATTGGGGAGAGAAATCTAGAGATTGAAGAACTAAGGAAAGTCCCTAACTGATTTTCCCTCTCTTTAAAGCCCTAATTGGGAGTAAAACCTAGAGGTTGAAGAACCAAAGAAGAGGGCTGAGTTATCCAACAGGTGAGGTAAGTTACTGCTTACCTTTCTTTCCGAAGCGCATGACACCCTTCATTGGGGAGACTTATAGGAATACCCAATCATCAACTTCAAACTCTAGGGCACGACGTCGGACGTCAGAGTAGGACTTTTGAGTGCTTTGTGTCGCCTTTAATCGTTCCTGTATCACCTTCACTTTCTCAATAGCTTGGTGAATCAGATATGGCCCATATAATTCAATTTCACCAATTTCGAACCACCCAACTGGTGATCTACATCTTCTCCCATATAGTGCCTCATATGGGGCCATCTTAATACTGGAATGGTAGCTGTTATTGTAAGCAAACTCTATAAGTGGAAGATGGTCATCCCAACTACCTTTGAAATCTAAAACAGATGCTCGTAGCATATCTTCCAGTGTCTGAATGGTACGTTCAGCCTGTCCGTCAGTTTGCGGATGAAAAGCAGTGCTGAGATTCACTTGTGCACCCAGACCTTTCTGAGAAGACCTCCAAAAGTTGGCTATGAATTGGGCTCCTCTGTCTGATATAATAGACACTGGCACCCCATGAAGTCTAACAATTTTCTTGATGTACAGCTTTGCATAATCTTCAGCTGTGTAGGTTGTCTTAACCGGTAGAAAATCAGCACATTTGGTAAGTCGATCCACTATCACCCAGATGGAGTCGAACTTACGACTGGAGCGAGGTAATCCAATAACGAAGTCCATGTTAATCACCTCCCATTTCCAGGTTGGAATTTCCATATTCTGGAGCAGTCCACCCGGTTTCTGATGTTCTATCTTTACTTGCTAGCAATTGGGGCACTGGGCTACAAATTCTGCAATAGACCTTTTCATACCATCCCACTAGTACTGCTCCTTGACATCATGATACATCTTTGTCGAGCCAGGATGGATGGAATATCCATAAGCTTTTCTCGCAATCCTGCTATATTAGGCACACACAATCGGCCTTGGCACCTCAGTGTTCCATCCCCTGCAATCTCAAAGGCTGAAATCTTACCTTGCTGAATGCTCTCTTTCAATCGCAACAAGGTGGGATCTTCGTATTGCCGTGTTTTCACCTCGTCTCGAGAGATGATTCGGATGTATTATGTACAACAACACCTCCTTTCTCGGAGTCTAACAATTTGATACTCATGTTGGCTAGCTGATGAAGCTCTTCAGTTAAACTCCATTTACTTGCTTCAATGTGCACTAAACTTCCCATCGACTTACGACTGAGGGCATCTGCCACAACATTGGCCTTGCCCGGATGATACAATATTTCAACGTCGTAGTCCTTCAGCAATTCGAGCCAATGTCGTTGTCTCAAATTTAACTCTTTCCGACCGAAGGTGTATTGCAAACTTTTATGGTCTGTGTAGATGTCGGCATGGACACCACATAGATAGTGTCACCATGTCTTCAAAGCATATATTACTGCAGCCAATTCTAAATCATGGGTCGGATAATTCTTTTCATGCTTCTTCAATTGTCTCGAAGCATAAGCAATCACCCTTCCATGCTGCATCAACACACATCCCATACCTATGCCGGAGGCATCACAATACACCACATAACCTTCAGTTCCTTGGGGAAGAGTAAGAACTGGAGCGGATGTTAATCGATCTTTCAGTTCCTGAAAGCTCCGCTCGCAAACATCCGACCATTGGAATTTGGTCTCTTTCTAGGTCAGCTTAGTTAAGGGTGCTGATATAGAAGAAAATCCTTCTACAAACCGCCTGTAGTATCCTGCTAACCCCAAGAAGCTACGGACTTCTGATGGCGTAGTAGGTCTCGGCCAATTCTTGACTGCGTCGATCTTTTGAGTATCGACACTAATACCCTCATCAGATATCACGTGGCCTAAGAAGGCTACTGAGTTCAGCCAAAACTCACATTTGGAGAGCTTTGCATATAATTGGTGATCCTGAATGGTCTGCAAGACTATCCGCAAGTGACATGTATGTTCTGCCTCTGAACGGGAATACACTAGAATATCATCGATGAACACCACCACGAACACGTCAAGATAGGGCCTGAATATTGTGTTCATGAGATCCATGAAAGCTGTCTGGGCATTTGTTAGCCCAAACGACATTACTAGGAACTCAAAATGCCCATATCTCGTTCGGAAGGCTGTTTTTGGAACATCTTTCTCCTTGACTCTCAACTGAAAATATCCTGAACGTAGGTCAATTTTGGAGAAATATTTGGCTCCCTGGAGTTGGTCAAACAAGTCATCAATTCTTGGAAATGGGTATTTGTTCTTTATGGTGACCTTATTCAACTAACGATAATCGATACACATCCGTAACGATCCGTCTTACTTTCGTACGAACAAGACTGGCGCACCCCAAGGTGAAGTGCTAGGCCTAATGAAGCCTTTATCCAGCAAGTCCTTCAACTGTACTTTCAACTCTCGCAATTCTGCTGGGGCCATTCTATATGGAAGGATAGAAATTGGGCGAGCATCACCAACACATCGATGCCAAACTCAATCTCCCTTTCAGGAGGAAGACTTGGGAGTTCATCTAGAAAGACACCCAGAAATTCATTGACTATAGGAATTGATTGTAGAATAGGCGACTCCGCCTCCGCGTCCATAACGCGAATAAGATGGTAGATATAACCATTGGAGATCATCTTTCTTGCCTTAAGGTAGGAAATAAACCTGCCCTTCGGCGTGGCAACATTTCCCTTCCACTCAAGGATGGGTTCACCAGGAAATCGAAATCTAACCATCTTCATATGACAATCAACGCTTTCATAGCATGATGCCAACCAATCCATTCCCATTATTACATCAAAATCAACCATTTCTAATTCAAACAAATCTGCCGAGGTTTGACGACTACAAATCGTCAGAGTGCAACCTCTATATACTCGCTTGACAATCACGGGATCTCCTATTGGAGTAGATACCGCAAATGGTTTACTTATTAATTCAGGCTTGACATCAAACTTATCAGCCACGAGGGGTGTAACATAAGACAATGTGGATCCGGGATCAATCAAGGCATATACATCATGAGAAAGCACCGATAATATACTTGTAACGACATCCGGAGACGACTCAAGATCCTGTCGACCTGCTAGAGCATATAAGCGATTTTGAGTACCACTTGAACTCAGTACTGTACTGCTGCCTCCACCACGGCCTGTTGGCTGCTGGGAACCCCTTGCTAGAGGTAGATTTGACAAGGAAGAACCAGATGTAGATTCGGCTGGCTGAGCAATACCACCATCTCTCCTACTATGACAATCCCGTATCATATGGCCAGGCTGTCCGCAAAACTAACATGCATCGGAACCTTGACGGCACGGTCCAGGATGGTCCTTGCCGCACTGATCACAACAAGGCATTGAGGACCTCGTCTGGCTGGTATACCTGTGATGTGGCGAGCCTGACGCCCGCGAACCCTGACCCAAACCCGCATAAATAGATCGATCATATCGAGGCCTCTAAAACTGTGGAGGGGCACTAGTTCCAGATGGTGCCCAACTCCTCGAAGGCTGGGGCCTGATACTACCTCCGAAGTCACCAGAGCTTCCTGCAAACCTCGATCTCTTATGTTGTCCCCTATCTTGTTCCCTATCCGCTCTTTGTTGACGCTTACGATCCTCTAGTGTCTAGGCATAAGCCTGGATACGAGAGATATCCATGCCCTCTATGAAGGACGCTGTTGTACACTCATTTATCAAATGGGGTCCCAATCCGTTCACGAACAGATGGACCCTATCACCCATCTCAGCTACCACATGGGGAGCGTACCTTGCAAAAGAGTCAAACTGCATGTTATACTCTCGTACACTCATATTACCTTGCTTGAGGTTCAAGAATTTGTCAACTTTGGCTCGCCGTACCTCAACCGGCAAATAGTGGCAAAGAAATGCCTCAAAAAATTCGTCCCACACCGGTGGAGGAGCATTTGGACCTCTGGATCTCTCCCAACTATCATTCCAGAAGACTACCAAGTCCCATAACCGATAAGAAGCTAGTTCTACTGCCTCTGTATCACTGACATGCATAACCCGCAGTGTGCGGTGTATCTGGTCAATAAAAGCCTGCGGGTCCTCCTTAGAATCAGACCCGGTAAATACTGGAGGATCAAGATTAACAAAATCTCGAACTCTCGTACTAACTGGTCCATCCGTAGCATCGGTGTTTTGCCTCTAAGCTTGGGAAGCTACCAAGCTAGTCAGTAACTGTACCGCAGTCCTCAAATCCCGGTCTGTAGCACCAGAAGAAGGAACTTGAGATGCTGGGCTGTTCCTAATATCCTCTGGGGAAGGAGGAGTAGATGAGGTCCGAGATGGCATCTCACTTTGAGGCTCACTTTGGCCTCCTCTATCTTGGGTCACCTGACTGGTACCGTCTCCGGCATTTGTATCGAGCCGTCT
>MCJB01044564.1:35475-92981 GCA_002018475.1 Nicotiana obtusifolia | reverse complement strand
TTCCCGCTAAGCAATTCTACCGCTATAGGTGTGGAATGCACGGAATAGGCAGTTCATCCGGAGGGGAGTCGCTTGATGGGAAGACCCTCGCCTCTATGTAGGCCCATGTAGAAAAGCTCACATCTGAGCTAGAAGCTGCAAAGCAAAGAGAGAAGGAGAGAGAAGAAAGAGAGAAGGAGAGAGAACAAAGAGAGAAGGAGAGAGAAGAAAGAGAGAAGAAGAAAGAAAAACGTAGAGATGCTCAGTATGCTGCTCTACGAAACCAGATCAAATCTCTCTTGGCTTCTAGCTCTTTTCCAATTCCCCCGTCACCTGAATCATCGCCGGATGGTGTGGAATGTGATGACACTTCATCCGGCGATGACGATGACGATGTAGACATTAGTAATCGTTAAATTGTAATAACAACTTATATAATGTATAAGTTCATTTGAACTTCAAACCTTATTGTTGTTTGATGTTGTTGTTTAATGTGTTGTTTATTGTAGTTGTTATTCTTGTTGTTGTTTGTTGTAGTTGTTCTTGCCGTTGTTGTTGTTTTAATGGCAAAAAATACTTCTTTTAGGAATTTGGTAAAACTGGCAGGTGGTGTAGTTGCCAAAACAGACAGTTTCTGGAAAAAATATACTACAAAAAGCGACCAACTTTGGTCGCCAATTGGTCGCTATTTTGCTGGGAAAAAAATTGATTCAGCACAATAGCGACCAAAGTTGGTCGCTTCTGGAAAAATAAATAAAATTAAAATACTACATAAGCGACCAACTTTGGTCGCTTATGTAGTATTTTAATTTTATTTATTTTTCCATTAGCGACCAACTTTGGTCGCCTAGTTTAGATTTTAATTTTCTGAATTTTTCAGTGGACGACCAAAGTTGGTCGCTACCTGAATACTGACCAGACCATTGTGGTCGCTTTTTGGTCGCTTTTGGGCTGATAGGGACCAACTTTGGTCGCTTTTTTCGGTCGCTTTTTACCTGATTTTTAGTAGTGTATTTCTGTAAAAATCCTAAGGTCACTGTTTAAAACCTAACCAGTATTTAATAACTGTTTTAAATTTAGCCACTTTGTAATACGTAACTAATATATGGACATAAATATTTCCCTCTTCCTGATTATGCAACCATGGAATCTCCTGATTCGGCTTCCTATCTCATTTCTTCGGCCATCCTTCCAGCAACTACGTGTCTAGGATTTAAGGGAATGAAAGATGAGCGCTGGGATAAGAGGATAGGGTTAATTAATTATGTTCGTCAAGAAATGTTAATGGATCGAACTCTTGAAACCCATTTTTTTTTCTATGAGCAAAAGAAGAGTCTCGACAAATCTCCATGTCAATATATAGTCTACTTTAATTTAATGGAAGTTTCAAAGTTAAACTACATAAGATTAAGATATTCACAAGAGAATTTTATAAATTCGCCTCTGCAAAATTTTTTCGTTAAACATTACATCTGTTCAGGCTCTAAATTGTTACCAATATAAGGTTGTGAAGGTGTATACTACTTAATTCTTATGTTCGGAAGGTTATATGAATGTTTAAAAAAGGAGAGAAGTAGTTTGAAGTTGCTTAAGGGAAGAAGATGCCGTTAGTTGCGTATGCCCTAACTTCAAACAGTTATAATATCCCAATATTTAATGAATTATTTGTGAGCTATAAATCAAATTAAAACTCTTTGAGTTTAGTTTCCGAAACTTGCGTATTGTTCGTCATTCCGATATTTATATGAAAAGTTATGACCTTTTTATTAAGAATAACATAGTAGCAATCTAGTCCCGAAGTTTTACCCTAACACGACATGTCATGCGGCATGTGGCACGAAGTGTCAGGGTAATTTAGGCAGATGTACAAAAATTCAAGCCTCTGAAAATTCCTCTTGACACATCGTGCCATGAGATGTGTGGCACGGCGTGTCAGGTTAAATTTGATATATATATCAAGTAACATTATATATATACCACCGTCAAGACAAATGAAAAGAAATTAATACTTGCTCCGATCCCTAATAATGTGTGTTATAGCCATATCAATTAATACCAGCTGGTCCATAGGGTCCTTTTTTCATAAATATAGCTAAATTTGGTGTCACTTTCTTTTCTTTCTTTGTTCGTCCTAACTACTAGGAGTATTTCTATTTGCTTCTCTTTTTTGATCTGCAATGTAATGACCAATGAAGTATGATTTTTTTTTTTAAAAGGAGGGCCCCTCCGGTGGGGAGAGGAAGAAATAGTTTAAAAATAGTTTCAATAGATTCAGCAGAGCAACTTTTTTTTTCCTTTAAAACTTTGTGGTATTTGAAACGCATTAATTCGACTAATCCAAAGATTATATTTCTAAGCGATGAATCTCATTCATTTCAATCGTACCCTTAGTAGTGCCGAGTAACTTCTAAAATGTGAGGTAAGCAATTTAAAGGTTTTTGTACGGATGTTTGACAATTTTGTCTTCCTAGAAAATGGAAAATAACGTTAGTATTTGCACGTTCAAAACAATTGACCACAATTATCATTTTTTTATAGTTCAAATGCTTTTGTTTGAATATATCTTGAGAATATGTTATACATGTTTAAATCTGGACGGCAAATTAGCCAATTTGAATATAATAAACTAAATCACCTAATTCTTTTTCGAATAGAGAGAGAGTACAAAGATGTTTTAGTTACGAACAGAGAAAGAGTACATAAATATATTTAGCATGAAATATTAATATACCAGAGGAGCACTTTTCGTTGCCACTGTCTAGATTTGCTAAATAGATATTACATTTTCTATATTCTAAATATGTCAATGCTATCTAATTTCTTATTTGAAGTATTAAAAAAAACAGCTCGCTATATTAAACTCTCGCTTTACTTATTTAAAGTACTTAATCCTTTAATAAATCATCCGTTAGCCACAAACAGGAGGAGAAATATTTATGAATTTAACCCCTAAACAGAGTGAAATCTCTTTTGTAAGGGAAGAAAGTATGTAATATTAAGTTGTAATTACATCTTTTTGCATGTCATATACTTAGCTGAAGAGCTCTTATTACATGTGAATAGTGACGGATTCAGGATTTTAGTTTCGTGGATGCTTAACTTTTCTTGACGTAAAGTTACTATTAATCCCATCATATAAGTATGCAACTATTTAAATACAATGAAAACAAATTTAATTAGAAAACCATGATATTAATATTATAGACGCCATGAAACTGTGATGCATAACATAATTAGCAAGAAAAAGATCTGTGGATTTTGCGGTCCTGGAAGAATTCTTTGTTTTTCTAAAGCAAATTTTTTTTTTCTTTCTTTGCTATAATTAATTAGATAAAGCAAGAAAAGAAAAGCAAAAAAAAAAAAAAAAAAAAAAAAAAAAAAAAAAAAAAAAANAAAAAAAAAAAAAAAAAAAAAAAAAAAAAAGAAGATAAAACAAAATCAGAAGCAAAAGAATAAAAGTAGTATTGGCTCAAAAAAGTCGCTAGTGAAAACTGAAAAGAATAAAAAGAGGACCTCATAAAACAAAGTTAGAAGCAAAAAAATAAAAGTAATATTGGCTCAAAAAAGTAGCTAATGAAAACCGAAAAGAACAAAAAGAGGACCTCATGATTGGGGCAAAAGAAAATGCTTGATAATATAAGAAAAAATTGAGGGAAAAAAACTTGCAAGGAGTGAGATTTGATCCCTCACCCTTTGGCTTTTATAGCGCTCCAGCACCCGTCATAAACCAAAACACCCACCTAGCTAGCTCTCTGTTACCTGGGTGTTTGCTGATTTATTATATCCTTTTTCTTAAATTCTCTATATTGTTAGGTGTGGAGCCTGATTAATATGTGATGGACTTGAATTATTTCCTTGTATTTTTAGGAAAACCCATAATCCCTATAGGTTTAGGAAAACTCATTGTCCTCATAGATTTGGGAAAGGAAAACCTATGATCCTAGTCAAATTGGGAGAGCTTTCTCTTATAGATTTGGGACTATTTGAGATCTATACATAGGTTATATTATTTATTCTTCTTGTACTGTAAATACCCTTAATTATTAATATATATAAATCCCGCCGTCGTGGAAGTTTACCCTAACGGGATGTTACCACGAAATAAGTCTCTCACGTTTTTTTTTTCCTCTCTACCTTAACTTTTCTCTCTTCAAGATTTCTTCATCTTCGTCATCAGTTCAGAGTGTTTGAGTGAATCGATCCTAACAACTGGTATTAGAGCTTTGGAGATTCAACATGATCACTGAAGATGGAGAGTTCGAAGATTGGAATCGAGAAGTTTGATGGATTCGATTTCGGTTTCTGGAAGATGCAGATCGAAGACTATCTGTACCAGAAAGATCTTCACGAACCCTTGACTGAGGCAAAGCCGGCTTCCATGACAGAGGAGCAGTGGAAGCTTAAGGATCGCCAGGCGTTGGGGTTGATCCGATTGACTTTGTCGAGAAACGTGGCGTTCAACATCGTTAGGGAGAAGACTACGGCAGATCTGATGAAGGCTATATCAAATATGTACGAAAAGCCATCGGCGATGAACAAGGTATATTTGATGCGTAGATTGTTTAATTTATAGATGTCTGAGAATGGATCTGTTGCCGATCATATAAATGAGTTCAATATGATTGTGAGTCAACTGAGTTCTGTGAAAATTAATTTCGAAGATGAAATAAAGGCGTTGATTTTGATGTTATCTCTGCCCGAGTCTTGGGATACTGTTGTTGCTGCGATTAGCAGTCCCCGTGGATCTAAGAAGTTGAAGTTTGATGAAATCCGTGATGTTGTTCTCAGCGAAAGCATTCGCAAACGAGAAGTGGGAGATTCATCGGGCAGTGCTCTCAGCGTTGACCGAAGGGGGAGAAGCAAGTCGAAGGGCCAAAATTAACATGGCCGATCAAAATCAAAGAAGCGCTCCGAATAGATCCAACGTGATTTGTTGGAACTGTGGAGATAAAGGGCACTATCGGACAAACTGTACGAAACCAAAGAAGAAGCAGAATCATAAATCTGGAGATGATAGTGATTCTGTAAATTCCACAAAAGACATTGGGGATGCTCTAATCCTTAGTGTGGACAGCCTGGTTGAATCCTAGATTTTGGATTCTGGTGCATCCTTTCATTCGTCTCCAAGCAAGGAATTGTTCCAAAATTTCAAATCTGAAAATTTTGGGAAGGTGTATCTTGCTGACAACAAAGCCTTGGAGATTGAAGGAAAGGGGGATGTCTGCATAAAAATCCCATCGGGAAACCAGTGGACATTAGAGGATGTCAGATATATTCCTGCTCTCAAGAAGAATTTGATCTCTGTTGGTCAGTTGGATAGCACAGGCTATACAGCAGAGTTTGGGAAAGGTTCGTGGAAGATTGTGAAGGGTGCTATGATTGTAGCTCGTGGCACCAAATCCGGAACCTTGTACACTACTGTAGGGTGTATTAACATGGTTGCTGTCGCTGAGGGTGCTTTCGGTTCATGTCTGTGTCACAACAGACTTGGACACATGAGTGCTAAAGGAATGAAGATGCTGGTTGAAAAAGGAGCATTAGAGGGCCTGAATTCTGTTGACATGGGTCTTTGTGAAAGCTGTGTTATGGGAAAACAGAAACGAATTAGCTTTACAAAGACTGCTAGAGAGCCGAAGAAAGTGCGGTTGGAAATGGTACATACAGATGTTTGGGGACCATCTCCAGTTTCATCACTTGGAGAATCCAGGTTCTATGTCACCTTCATTGATGATTTCAGCAGGAAGGTATGGGTCTATTTCTTGAAGCATAAGTCAGATGTGTTTGTGACTTTCAAGAGGTGGAAAGCTGAAGTTGAAAATCATACTAGTTTGAAGATCAAATGCTTGAGGTCTGACAATGGAGGAGAGTATGACAAGTCAGAGTTCAAAACATTCTGTGCAGCTGAGGGAATCAGATTGATAAGGACAGTTCCCGGTAAGGCTAGGCAGAATGGAGTTGCTGAGAGGATGAACAGAACATTGAATGAGCGTGCAAAGAGCATGAGGATACACTGTGGGCTGCCCAAGATGTTTTGGGCAGATGCTGTGAGCACAGCTGCATACTTGATCCACAGGGGACCATCAGTTCCCCTGGGGTTCAAGATCCCAGAGGAGGTGTGGATGAAAAAAGAGCTCAAGTACTCATACTTGAGAACTTTTGGTTGCACGCTTATGTTCATGTTGATCCAGAGAAAAGAGACAAGCTTGATGCTAAGGCTGTGAAGTGTTACTTCATAGGCTACGGTTCTGACTTGTTTGGTTACAGGTTTGGATGACTAGAACAGAAAGATCCTGAGACATTGTGATGTGACATTTGATGAGTCTGTCCTATACAAGGACAGAGAGCAGAAGGTTTCAGAGACTACGAAGCAAGTGGGAGTTGAGATTGAGTTGCAGAAGAGTACACCCAGAGATGTTGCGGAAGAAACTCAACCAACTCCAGACGCTGTTGCTGAAGAACCTATGATGGAACAAGTGACACCTGAGCAGCTGTTGAGGAGATCATCAAGGACCATCAGAGCACCAGATAGGTATTAACCTTCATTACATTATCTGTTGTTGATTGATGAAGGGGAACCAGAGTCTTTCGATGAGGCCCTACAAGTGGAGGATTCAATCAAGTGGGAGCAAGCCATGAATGATAAGTTGAGCTCCCTTGAGAAGAACAACACTTAGGTGTTGACAGAGTTACCTGCAGAGAAGAAAGCCTTGTTGAACAAGTGGGTGTTCAGAATCAAGGCAGAACCAGACAGTAAAAGAAGGTTCAAGGCTCGGTTAGTGGTTAAAGGATATTCACAAAGGAAAGGTATTGATTATACTGAAATATTTTCTCCTGTTGTGAAGTTAACTACTATCCGAATTCTGTTAAGTATTGTTGCATCAGAGAATTTGCATCTTGAGCAAATGGATGTAAAAACAGCATTTTTACATGGAGATCTGGACGAGGAGATCTATATGCAACAACCAGAAGGATTTGTAGTTTCGTGCAAGGAACACATGGTGTGCAAGCTCAACAGGAGCTTGTATTATGGGTTGAAGCAAGCACCGAGGCAGTGGTACAAAAAGTTCGACTCATTCATGACCAAGAATGGCTTTTGCAGGGCTGAAAAGGATCAGTGTTGTTACTTCAAGAAATACACTGATTCTTACGTGTTTCTACACTTGTATGTGGATGATATATTGATTGCAGGATCCAGTATGAGGGAGATAAACAATCTGAAGGCAAGTCTATCTTCAGCGTTTGAGATGAAAGATTTGGGTACATCGAGATTCTGGAGATGAGGATTTCTCGGGATAGATCTGCTGGCACTTTAAATCTATCCCAGGAGCAATACATTGAGAAGGTGTTGGCCAGATTTCGGATGAGTGATGCTAAACCCAGGACTACTCCTTGGCAAAACACATAAAATTGTCAAAGGGTCAGTCACCCAAGACAGCTGAAGAGCGTGAGCAGATGGCAATTATTCCATATGCTTCAGCAGTTGGGAGTTTGATGTATGCTATGGTCTGCACTAGACCTGACATAGCACATGCAGTGGGAGTTGTTAGCAGGTACATGGCGAATCCGAGGAAAGAGCATTGGGAAGCTGTTAAGTGGCTTCTGAGATATTTGAGAGGTACATCCAGTATTTCACTTAGTTTTGGCAAAGGCAAAGTGAATCTGCAGCGTTTTGTGGATGCTGATCTTGGTGGTGATGTGGACTCGAGCATGAGCACATCCGGATACATTTACACCATAGGTGGTACAACTGTGAGTTGGATGTCCAGGCTTCAGAAGTGTGTTGCTCTTTCATCAACAGAGGCTGAGTATGTGGCAATAGCTGAAGCTGGAAAGGAGATGATATGGCTGGCAGATTATCTGGAAGAGTTGGGCAAGAAGCAGAGCGAGAAGATTCTTTATTCAGATAGCTAGAGTGCTATACAGTTGGTGAAAAACCCAGTCTATCATTCAAAGACAAAGCACATCAGAAGACGGTACCATTTCACTCACAGGGCAGTGGAGGATGGTGATATGTTTTTGGAGAAGATAGAGGGCGCAAAGAATCCAGCAGACATGTTGACGAAATGTGTTGATGTTGAGAAACTGAGGTATTGCAAAACTCAGTTGGTCTTCTGTAGTTTGTTTCTACAGATGGTGCGGTGTGGTGAAGATATTGATGATGTTGGGACAATTTTTGGAAGACTGAATCAGTCTCCAAGTGGGAGAATTGTTAGGTGTGGAGCCTGATTAATATGTGATGCACTTGAATTATTTCCTTGTATTTCTAGGAAACCCATAATCCCTATAGGTTTAGGAAAACTCATTGTCCTCATAGATTTGGAAAAAGAAAACTTATAATCCTGGGCAAATTGGGAGACCTTTCTCTTATAGGTTTGGGACTATTTGGGATCTATATATAGGTTGTACTGTTTATTCTCCTTGTATTGTAAATACCCTTAGTTATTAATATATATAAATCCCGCCGCCGTGGAAGTTTACCCTAACAAGGTGTTACCACGAAATAAGTCTCTCACTTTTTTTTTCCCTCTCTACCTTAACTTTTCTCTCTTCAAGATTTCTTCATCTTTTTCATCAGTTCAGAGTGTTTGAGTGAATCGATCCTAATATATATAACTATACATACTCAAAGTCGAGGTTAATAGGTGCTCGGGCACCCAATTTTTGTATGTAAGTCCGCCCGTGCATGTGAATATGTGATTTGCAGTTAGCAATGGCCAGTGCAGTAGGAACTCTATGTCGACAAGCTTCTGGAGCAAAGCAATACAAGAAAATTGGAAAACAAACATACACTGCAATATTTTGTCTCTTCATTATTTGCATCCCCTTGTCAATGTTATGGATATACGTAGGACGATTGCTCGTCTTCATCGGACAAGATCCTCATGTGAAATCTGAGAAGTTCATAATGTGTTTAATTCCTACTCTTTTTGGTAGTGCAGCTCTTCAGCCACTTATTTAGGTAGTATTATCTAATGCAAAGAATGATCATTCCCCTGCTCATAACCTCATGTTTAACAATAGCTATCCATATACCACTATTATTGGGTGCTAGTTTTTCACTCTGGATTAAAGAATATTGGGGCTGCATTGGCTATGGATTTATCAATGTGGTTGAATGTCACGATTCTCGCTCCATACATGTTCTCTCCTGCCTGTGAGAAAACTCGGGTGCCAATTTCGTGGGAGATTTTCTATGGAACGAAAGAATTTTTTCGGTTTGTTATCCCTTCTGCTATCATGATATGGTATTTTACTTCCCGCATTGCCAATAAAACTTATTAAGGTTGTCACTGAATTATTTTGTAAACCATATTACATTTTCTTGTTTTGGTAGTCTTGAACGGTGGTCATTTGAGCTAATTAAAGAGAGGACAAACGGATAGAATGATTCTTTGTTGCGCAAGCTGAAATACGGTTTATTTCATTAGAGTCATTTCATACATTCTAGATTTCACTAATTTTATTGAGCCGCTCTCTTTTACAACCTGAATACCATTGCTATCCTTTATCATTCCATATGGTCTTTCCGGTGCTGTAAGGTATGACCGTGGAATCCATATCCATGTTCATTGGTCTGTGTTGAATATAAATATATATCAATACAAGAATTGAGTATCTCGCATTTGCTTAATATACAGCACGAGAGTATCTAATGAACTAGGAGCTGGAAATCCACAAGGAGCGCGTATATCTGTATTTTCTGTGATGCTCCTCACAGTAATGGAGGCTATACTAGTAAGCGCAACCCTCTTTAGTAGTCGGAACATTTTTTTAGCTTCATTTCAGCAGTGAGATGGAAGTTGTGAACTACGAAGCAAAAATCGCTCCTCTTCTTTCTTTATCTGTCATAATGGATAGCATACAAGCAACGTAAGTTGCTCGGACTGAGTGCGGGTATCCGCTCCAAATTTCGGATTCGGCAAAATCTAAATTTTAAGATTCGGGGTGTGGATCCTGATATGGATACGGGTGCGAGTATTCGGCTAAAAAAATTCAAAATAATAAAAAATAGAGCTATAAAAATATTATAAATTTTGAGAGATATTCTGTGAAAAACTTACATGAATATTGTAGAATTCAATCTTTCATTCTCCAAAAATATGAGACAAAAATACTACAATATTGAAGGTATGCCATTTTTCATAACTTAAATTTATTTTATTTTGATTTTGAGAAATCAAAATCTCTATTTTTCTTTCAAATTTGTCAACGGACTCCGGTCAAAGTGTCCGAATTCGGGACGTATTTCACTCCCGCTTCCGCTCCTGTCCCAGTCTCGTATCGGGACGAAGACGGCACCAAAATCAAAGAGTCCGCGCAACCTAGCAAGCAATCTTTTCAGGTTAGACATTTTCCCCTTATATGAGAACTTCTTGGCTTATACACCACTTATTATCTGTTCATCATTTCAGTGCAAACATGTAACAATTTGAATGGAATGTTTGTATAATAAGAAAAAATTTAATACTTATAATGGTTTAATTTATATATGATTGATGTTTGGCTATAATTATATATTTTTAATGCATTACTTATCTTATATTTAGGTGCTTTAATGCTAAATTGTACTATATTTGTGCTTAATTGAGTTTATTATATGTGTAGATACTTTGGAGATGAAATTGGGAGTGAACTAGAGATTGTATGTGTATTTTATACACTACAAGAATGTGAGTGATTCCGAGTGATATAGATGTTATGTAGCTAATTCGAGTTATTTGGAGTTTTGAAACCTGAGTAAAAGCCCAAATGATTGAGGCGGGATCACATTCCGAGGTCGAGGACCGAGTATACATAAGAAAAATGAAAGGAAAAAAAAAGAAGAAGAAAATTATCAAGAGAATAAAACAAGAAAGCCAGGTGATAATTTGAAATGCAAAATGTTTGGCAGAAGAGATTTCACAATTAATTGGCATGTCTGCCTATGTGGGGGACAAAGGAAGTTGGCCAGTTTTGTGCAAATTGAAAGTTCCTGAATTCGTCCACTAACGCGGCACGCGGCGCGGTGCTTACTGCGACGTGCTTATGTAAATTTCTCCTGCCTTTTGAATTGTTGAGCTCCTTGATAAACCCTACTACCACACCGCATGGCACGTCGCCCCATGCGGCGCGCCTGTGTATTTTTTACTGAGAATTTTTCCTATTTCACGCAGGAAAAGATGTTTTCGTCTCGATCCCACCCTACTTAGTATAAATACATGTAAAAACGTTATTTTGAGAACGCTTTTGACAAACTTTTGACCTAGGGAGAGAAACCCGTGGAGGCCGGGTTTCATCTTTTCCTCCACCGAACTTAGTAATTTTTATATTTTTTTGTGTGATTTGTTATTTTGCTACCATGTTTATGTGGAGCTAAACTTCACGTTCTAGGGTTGTGGTTCGTTCATGACTATTGTTATTCTAATATTGATTTTAATTTCTTAGTTTATTGTATTAGTTTATTTATTCAATCATGAACTTAATTATTTGATTGTTTGATTACCAATTGAATACTATCTATGAATCTAGAATTGAACTCAAAAGTGGAAATTCCATATTGTATATAGGATTGAGTAGGGCAAGTTTTTGAACCTGGGCATCAGGGAACGGATTCGTGGTTAGGATAGATATATACCTAATTGTCTTGCTTGGTTGATTTACAGGAATTATAAGTGCATTCTTGTTAGTTCTAATTCCACAGAGGCGTTAGGTTAACTTGAATAGGCGAGTAAGAACTCGACAGATTCTTATAAGCAATATTAACCCTGTTAATCAATAAACTAAATAAATTAGTTAGTTAATTCAATTGAAGAATACAATAGAAATGTTAGATAGCCCATAACCCTATATCGTTTTCATCACATTGATAGTATAAAAATCTGCTCTTCCTCTGTTTAAAGTTCATTAGTTATTTTTTTTTATTTTAATTACTTTAGCATCACTACTTTTGGGTTTGATCCTTGTTTAGATAATTAGGATAGTCTAATTTAGTTAATAGTTAATCACAAGTCCTCCTGGGTTCGGCATCCGACTTTTAGTCACTTTATTACTTGACGACCGCGTATACTTGCGTGTGCGTTTGGCAGCAACAATTGTCCCTATATATATTGTCAATGTGATCAGTGGCGGAAGTAGAATTTTCACTAAGGGAATTCAAAAAACAAAAAAACTAAACACACGAAAAAATCAAATGGATTCAACAACTAATATATATATATATATAAAATATGTTAAGTTTATATACACCTTGTAATTTTCCAGCAAAAGGGGATAAGCCCCCTTCCGCCAGCCTGGCTCCGCCCATGAATATGAATTGATGCATTTTATTTTTTCCAGGTGTTGCTAAGGGATGTGGTTGGCAGCATATTGGAGCCTATGTGAATCTTGCTTCATTTTAACTATTTGGAATTCCTATAGCTGCTTCATTGCGTTTCTGGTTAGAATTTAGGGGAAAAGGCCTGTGGAGAGGTATCCTATGTGGTGCAACTCTGCAAAGTGCAAACTATTCTTTTTTCTGTGATTACAAGCTGCACTAATTGGATAAAACAGGTAATTCTACTATTTCCTTCTCCATTGTCATTTACAACTGTAATTCTTGCTAAGTCTTGGAGTTGATTACAAGGCAGCAATGACAAGGGAGAGGTTTCTTGAGGTAAAATGAGTTGCATCATGACCGGAAAAAAGATTGAAACAAAAAAAAAAAAATTCATTTTGCTTCAGTTTTGACACATTATACTTGGAGATTTTACTTTTAAATTTGTCGTTTTTGTAGTCACCAATTTGGGTGATGAGAGTGAGATTTTTCCTATTAGTTCGGGTTAGTCCTTGTTTGTATACTCGCCAATTTAAACATTGCAAGTAATTTATATCAAGTCGAAGAAAAAAATATAGAGGCAGGCTAGATTGAAATCTTTACAAAGGATCAAAGCTCCATTGATCATAACATGCTGTTGGACAATATCTTCAGAATAATCATAAAACCGGATTAAATTCAAACAAATAGCCACTTTTCAACCTTTGTAATTGAAAATAGCCAATTTCATGGAGTGTCAAATTCTACTCTATGACAGTGGCTATTTTTCAATTATAGTACTGAAAGGCAGCTAGCCTGCGCTATTACTACCATAAAACCACATCATTCATTGAAAAATCTAATTTGAGTTGTTTTCTAGCCTCTTCGATGTATTTTTCTAAGTTGTTCGGACTCTTCACTTTGGGTGCCGCACCCATGTCAATATGACGTGGATGTGGGTGCAGGTGTGGGATCCGTATTGGATCTGGCCAACTGATTTTGGATACTTTGACCACAGAGAAATTTGGGATAGATACAATGATTTTTGAATTCAAAACAAACACTAGGATGAAATTGAAGAAAATTGAATACTTTGTATACAGAAACTTTTATATCAGCCATTTTCCTTTTATCTCCTTCTCAGATTCTCCTTTTGATCAATATTTTTCTCCTTCTCAGGATACCTTATAAGTTTTTCACATAATATTTCATGATTTAGACATATTTTTATAACCTGTTTTTACATATATTTGAATTACTTTTAGCCGAATTCCCGCACCCGTATCCTTATCTGTACCCTCGAATCTCTGACCTCTAGATCCGTGCCAGTATCGGACACCCACACCTAAGGGTGGATCCAGTGCATTAGTTACCGGTTCCCGTGAACCCAGTAACTTTTGTCTAGATCCGGTATTTGTATTGAAAAATTCATTAAATGTGTAAGAATATTTAGCTTGAAACCCAGTCCGCTAATCCAATTATTGTTGTATATTAACTTGAAATTTTTGTAGAAATCCATAAACTTAAAATTCTGGATCTGCCTCTGCCCACACCCAAACATTATTTTAATCTTTCATTATGGGTTTAATTAACTTTTCTTCTTTATTTTCTTCAAATTCCATTATGAGTAGCTAGATTTTTACTAGGGTTGTGACTCAATCATAGTGTATAAACCTTATGGGTGATTAATTTTATGCTTGTTTATTTGGGTGTTGATCATTTAGCTTAGTTTATGCTTCAATTTTAGAATCAGTGGTTGCAAACATTGATTCATGTCTATTTGACTTAGTCTCTACTTGAGAAAGAGAGCTAGGATAACTTAGCTAACAAGGAATTAGGTTAATTGATAGATTGATTAGCCTAATTAAAAGGTTCAAACTAGAGATAGCAAGAACTTGACTTGAGCTCATATCAACTAGTTTGATTGATACCCATTTGGACTTGAAAAAAATCACTCTCTGACCAAGAGGTATTGAGTGGGTAATGTAGAGTTGAGAGCTATAATACACTCCAATCAACAAAGCAAGTATAAACATCTTTATCCCATTAGGAGAACACCTAGGTTATGGTCACAGCCCTAGGCCTTTAATCTAATTGGAAAAACCTTAAAAATATTTATCTATTATCTATTTTCTTTAGCTTGCATTCATTAGGGTAGCAGAAGACATAAAAAACAAAACCTTGTTGTGGAAGTGCAATCTTAGATAACCTATTTGCTTGCTTCAAATATATACTCCTAACACCCCTCATAACTCCCAGTGGATTCGACCCCGACTCATAGTTGGGTAATTATTATTGCATACGGCCGTATCATATCTCCTATAGAGGTGTGTTGTGGACATCACCAATTTTTGGCGTCGGTGTCGGGGAGTTAAACGGTGTTAGCTATACATTTGGGTGTGTTTTTGGAGTATCTTCTTTTCCTTTCGTGTTACTAACTTGTGTGAGAAATCATAGGTATAACCATAGAGAACAATAAGCTCAGAAACCTGTGGGGGATGTGGACGTCGAGGATGATCAAGTTGATGAGGTTCCTCCTGAACCTTAAGCCAATAGAAGAGTCCGAGTGCCTCATGACAATGTCCCCGTTCTACCCCCACCTCTACCACGAGCGGCTCCACACCGGATATTACCCAATGAAGGATATGCAAGTGCAATAGTCCATCCCCATATTAGGGCGGGCAACTTTCAAATCACCAATGTGATGCTCACTTTGCTTGAGCAATGGGGTTTCTTCACCGGTGCTCCAACTCAAAATGCGTACAAATATTTGAAAGGGTTTGTGGACACTTGTTGGGGGAGCAAACAAACAAATGTCTCCGAGGATGCATTAAGGCTTGGGCTTTTTCGCTTCTCTCTACGGGTGAAAGCTTTGATTGGTTGGAATGATTGCCGAACTATTCCATTCACACTTGGGATGAGTTGGCGGAAAAATTTATTTCTAAGTTCTTCTCTCCGGGGCACATTGCTACACTTCAAGATGAGATTTTGGCATTCAAGCAAGAGCCAAATCAACCACCACACGAGATATGAGAACGCTAAAGAACAATGGTTAAGGAAAATCCCAACAACGATATGACAGAGAATATGATTCAACAAAATTTCTATCTTGGGATTAACACAACCAACCAATGTGTAGTGAATCAACTTGTCGGTGGAAATTTCATGACTACGCCTTATGCGGAGGCATGTGAGATTTTGGATGAGATGGCGAAAAAGTCATCGGCTTGGCGATCCCGGGCCAATGTTCCACAAGGTGACCCGAATATGATTCACCTTCACAAAGAGTTGCAAGATCATGGGCAAGCCATTGCCGAGTTGACAACCACCATGACACAACTAGAAAATGCTCAATTAAATCAAGTGCAAAATCCCAAGCAAGTCAATGCCATGGAGAGACTGAACATGATGGTGAATAAGAGGAGGACCAGGGGTCTATAAGTGCAAAATCGAGTGGAGAATTATGTGCAAGAAGATAGTGGTTTTGATCAAGATGATTCCTATAATGAACAATAGGAGGAAGTGCAATATGTGAACAACTTTCAAGGGCAAAGAAATAACTTCGAAGGCCCAAAATAACAACAATGGTGATCTCAAAACAATCGAGGCAATTGGAGTGGAAACAACAATCAAGGGAATTTGCATCACAACAATAATCAAGAAAATTGTAGTGGTAATAATCAAGGAAATTTGGGGGAGGAGGAGTAATAATCAAGGAGGATGGAACAACAATTCAAGGCAACCGGGGGTCGGTCTTTCAAAGGCCCCCAATGTATCAACAACCAAACAACCCGCCTCCTTGTCCTTCCCATGGTCCAAGTTCTTCAAACAATGAGATGGGGCATATTAAGAATATGTTCAAGCAAATGATAGAAAAAAAAATGCTGATTCGGATGCCAAATTGCCTCACATAACACATCAATCCGCAACTTAGAAGTTCAAATGGGGCAAATCTCTCAAGCTCTAAATTCTCGTCCTAAGGAGGAACTAATAAGTGACACAGTAGTAAACTTAGAGGGTGGAAACAACATGGGGCATGCCATGGACGTTACTACAAGAAGTGGAAGAGGTGGGAATGCACCCACCTCAAGTCAAAGGAAACTTGTGGATGATGAGCAAGTGATGCAAGAAGAAGAGATCCCGAACAATGAGGTACAACCTAATGATGAAGTCTAGATTGGTATTGATGATAGTGTGGAAGAGACTCAAGAGGAGGTAAGCCCGTCTAGGGATCATATTATTGACATACCGGAGCCGGTAGTGTAAAAGGCTAAGGCACCATTGCCTAAGCCATGGTGCCTAAGCCTCCACCATTGCCTAGATTGTGAAGTTGACTATGAGGTGCCGATTATTCTTGGAAGACCTTTCCTTGCTACGGGGAAGGCTCTTTGTGATGTTGAACCCAGAGAACTTACATTCCGGGTTGGTGATGAAAAAGTGGTATTTCATGTGTGCAACTCCATGCGGCAACCAAATAGCAATGCGGTGTGTTCTTTTGTGGACTTGGTGACCGATGTTATTGTTGATGATACAAGTACTACAATCAATGATGGTAATATGTTGGAGGCCGTCTTGCTCATATTTGATGATGACGAGATGGATGGCTTCATGAAATGTGTAAACTCTTTGCAAGGAATGGGGTCGTACAACTATGCACCCCGAATATTATCTTTGGATCTTGAAAATAGGACAACTCCTCCTACAAAGCCTTCTATTGAAGAGCCTCCTACCTTGGAGTTGAAGCCATTGCCTCCACATCTTCGGTATGAATTTCTTGGCCCTTGTTCTACTTTACCGGTTATTCTTTCTTCTTATTTGACTAGTATGCAGGTAGATTCCACATTGGCGGTGCTACATAAGAGGAAAAAGGCTATTGGGTGGACATTGGCAGATATTCAGGGGATAAGCCCGGCCTTTTGCATGCATAAGATCAAGTTGGAGGATGGTTCCAAACCATCTATTGAACATCAAAGAAGACTCAATGAGGCTATACAAGAAGTTGTCAAGAAGGAAATTATCAAGTGGTTGGATGCCGGGGATGTCTACTCCATCTCCGATTATTCGTGGACTTCTCCGGTTCAATGTGTCCCCAAGAAGGAGGCATGACGGTGGTCACCAATGACAAGAATGAATTGATTCCTACAAGAACGGTGACCAGATAGAGGGTGTGTATGGATTATCTCAAGCTCAAAAAAGTCACAAGGAAGGATCACTTTCCACTTCCTTTCTTAGATCAAATGCTTGATAGATTGGCCGGCCGTGCTTTCTACTTCTTTCTTGATGGGTATTGGGGCTACAACAAAATTCTTATTGCTCGGGAAGATCAAGAGAAAACAACCTTTACCTGTCCCTATGGTACTTTCGCCTTCAAGCGGATGCCGTTTGGTTTTTGTAATGCACCGGCGACTTTTCAAAGGTGTATGATGGCTATCTTCACGGACATGGTGGAGGATTACCTTGAAGTTTTCATGGATGACTTCTCAGTGGTTGGAGATTCTTTTGATGATTGTCTTGCAAATTTGGATAAAGTGTTGGCTAGATGTGAAGAAACAAATTTGGTGCTTAATTGGGAGAAATGTTATTTCATGGTCGAGGAAGGCGTTGTCCTTGGCCACAAAATCTCAATAATGGAATTGAAGTTGACAACGTAAAGATTGAGGTGATTTCTACACATCCACCTCCAACTTCGGTGAAGGGTGTGCGGAGTTTCTTAGGCTACGCAGGGTTTTACCGGCGTTTCATCAAAGATTTCTCTAAGGTGGTGAACCTGTTGTGCAACTTCTTGAGAAGATGCTAACTTCAACTTCAATGATGATTGCATAAGAGCATTTGAATTGTTGAAGTTCATGACAACTAATCCCATCATCACCGCTCCAAATTGGAGTGTCCCTTTTGAACTCATATGTGATGCAAGTGATGTAGCGGTTGGGGCTGTTTTGGGACAACGCATCAACAAATTTTTCATCCGGTCTACTATGCTAGTAAGACCATGAATAGGGCCCAAGTCAACTATATCGTTATGGAGAAATATCTCCTTGCCATTGTGTTTTCAATTAAGAAGTTCCGCCCGTACTTGATGGGTGCAAAAGTCATTGTCCACATGGATCATGCGGCACTTCGTTATCTTATGAGCAAGAAGGACTCTAACACTCGGTTGATGAGATGGGTGCTTTTGTTGCAAGAGTCTGATATTGACATCCAAGATAGAAAAGAGAGTGAAAACCAAGTGCGGACCACTTGTCTCATTTGGAGGAGGAGGGGAGGCTGCATGATGGCCTTGAAATCAATGACTCCTTCCTCGATGAGCAACCCTTGGCTATTTCAATGAAAGAGGTTCCATGGTTCATGGATCTAGCAAATTTTCTTATGTCTGGAATCATTCCGGATGAGTTCTCTTCAAACCAAAGGAAGAAGCTCAAATGGGATTGTCAAGATTATTATTGGGATGAACCATACCTTTTCCGGATTTGTACGGATGGGCTGATTAGAAGATGTGTACCGAAAGAAGAGCAAGGTGAAATTCTCGGTGCTTGTTATTCTTCGCCATATGGTGGTCATCATGGTGGAGTAAGAACGGCGGCCAAAGTGCTTAATTGCGGTTTCTATTGGGCAAGTCTTTACAAGGATGCAAGTGAGCTAGTGAAAAGATGTGATGAATGTCAACGGGCCGGTGGAATCTCAAAGAAGAATGAAAATCCTCTCACAACTATTTTGGAGATTGATATTTTTGATGTGTAGGGTACTGACTCCATGGGCCCTTTTGTGAGTTCTTGTGGAAACACCTATATCTAGGTCGCGGTTGATTATGTGTCCAAATGGGTTGAGGCCATTGCTTTAGCCAACAAAAAGGTGAGAAGTGTGGTGGCTTTCTTGAAGAAGAATATTTTCTTACAGTTTGGTACTCCACATGCTATTATAAGCGATGGAGGTTCACATTTTTGCAACAAGGCTTTCGACACCTTGTTTAGCAAGTATGGTGTGTTATTCACAAAGTCACGACTCCTTATCACCCACAAGCTAGTGGGCAAGTGGAAGTTTCTAACAGGGAGATAAAGAGTATCTTGTCCAAAACGGTGAATGCTAATCAGACGGATTGATCCAAGAAGCTTGATGATGTATTATGGGCTTATCCAACGGCTTACAAAACACCTATCGAAATGTCGCCATACAGGTTGGTGTTCGAAAAAGCTTGTCATCTTCTAGTGGAACTAGAGCACAAGGCCATGTGGACTCTAAAGAAGTTGAATCTTGATTAGGATGTAGCCGCTAACTTGAGAGTTGCACATTTGAATGAATTGGATGAATTCCGGTACCATGCTTATGCAAGTTCTTCCTTGTACAAAGAAAAGATGAAATATCTTCATGACAAATACATTTGGAATAACAAGTTCAAGATGGGCGATCTTGTATTGTTGTTTAATTCAAGGTTGAGGATGTTCCCCGGGAAGCTAAAGTCTAAATGGAGTGGTTCTTTCGAAATTGTAGGTGTGACACCTTTTGGTGCATTGGACTTGAAGAGAAAAAACAATAAATTATTCGGAGTCAATGGTCATCGGGTGAAGCACTACTTGGGAAAAGTTGGAGATAGCCACGTCGTGGCGGTCATTCATTTCAATTAATGGTATTCTGCGTCGTGCCGCGACGTTAAATCAAGCGCTTCTTGGGAGGCAACCCATGTTTATTTTCCTTTTTTTTATTTTGTAGTTAAGTGTTATTTTTGTGCTAGCTTGATTTGAAGTGTGCTACATGGCTGAGTGTAACTTATAGGAATTGCAAACAGAAATCTAGCTAAGTATTGCAAGAATTGCGGATCGCAGTTGATTTCTGCGGACTGCACATTTATGGTTGTTGCAGCAAAAGTGCAACGCGGCCGCACAATTATCTTGTGGACCGCAAAAATGAAAGGTTGAAAATGTCAACTCTCTAAAGTTTAGTCTGTCAGAGAAAAGGTCGATGTGCGACCGCAAAGGAAATCAGCGGCTGCAACATGAAATTTGTGGCCGCACACAAAATTGTGTGAATTGTATAGAGATGCTGAGTTAAGGTCACCAGGTAACAGAATGCTGACCGCACATGAAATTGTGCGACCGCATTTGCTCCTCTTTCCCTTAGCCAACCAACTAGTATAAATAAAGGAGCAGTGATATTTGTTATGTTTTTCACTCTCTGAGCAGAGAAGTAGTGCCCTGTTGAAATTTCTTAGTGATTTCATCTGTCAACACACACAACATCCTTGATTAGTTACTCATTACACTTATTCATCTGGTATGCTTCAATTTCTTGTTAATTTTTTATTTTAATTTGTAGATTTTTAGTTAATTTTTAGGCCATTTGTCATTAGAATTCAATTGTGTAACCATGTGGGGTAAATCTGTAATGGGTTAACTTATACATGCTCTATGGAGACTAGGTTAACATATTTTCACGCTTCTATGATGTTGCCATGTCGAATTGTGCACGAAATTGAAAAACCTAGAATGAAATAACTAAATTGTTCGTAATTTTTGAATTCTGCGGCCGCACCTGAATTTGTACTGTCCGCAGAAATTGATTTTGGGTAGAATTAATGAAGAAGGGTCTGCGGCCGCAAGGTAAAATGTGCGGACTACAGAATTCCCACTGTGGCTGCAAAAATACACTTTTACTGTCATCAGAGAGTCCCTATTTTGAGATCCAATGTGTGGCCGCAAGTTTATTTTTACGGACTGCAAAAATTATGTTGCGGCCGCCCATCAGCCAATTCTCTATCATCAGAGAGTTGGTATTTGTTGGGTCTCAGAAGATGCGGCCGCAAGTGGAATTGTGCGGACCACACTTGAATTTTGCAGCCGCAAAATGAAATTTTGCGGTCCACAAGTCATCATTTGCAGCCGTAAGAAAATTGTGCTGACCGCAGATCTGGTTTCCTGCAAGCATATTTTGACGGTGTACCCTCACCGTGTCTTCTGGTTTATATCTTACTTACATGTCTCCTGGGATGTTTGAACATTGAATTGCAACTATCACCTTTGCTTGATATAGACAATGGTTCTATCTAGGAGACGAGGCGACACATCTAAAGGAAGAGGTGAACCTTCTCAGGGCCGAGGCAAGAGTTTATTGCCCCTTGGCCAACAAAAGACAATTACAAAGAAATCTATAGCCAACAGAGGGAGAGGTGTAAATCTCTCCGAGACGAGCTCATATGCCCTATCTAGGGAAGCATCAGAGGGCAACTCAGCCTCTATTCAAGAGCAGTCGGCTGTACAGTCAAGGCTGCAAGGGAGAGACCAACTCAAGGACGAGCCGTCCTCATCTCATAGCACTTTCGAGGAATCGGAGAGTGCTAGTCAGGCCTCAGAGACATCGGCTACACCAGTCCCTGAGGCACAGGATGCACCAGTTCTAGATGTCCCTGATAATGGTAGAGAGGGAGATGCTACAGCCGGCGGCCTTGAAAGGTCGATCAAGAAAGAATTTTGGGAGGACCACTTTGTCAACCTAGCCACCAGCTTTCGTACATGGTGGCCAGTGAGGTCGCTAACTCTTGAGTGACAGTTTCGGTTGAAAGATTTGGAGAAGTACAACTCAACAGTGTTGAGACAGTTTAGGGAACGCAAGGGGTGGATGTGGTTCACTCAAAGTGTAGTGAACGCCAAATAGTACCTGCTCCGTGAATTCTATACCAATGTGGCTCACATCAAAAAGGGGGCAAAAGTGACTAAAGTACATAACCTAAAAGCGAGATTTGATCAGCATACACTCAACACGTACTTGGCTTCGAAGATGTTGATCCAAAGGAATATTTGGAGAAGTATGCATTGGGAAACGTAGCTCGACCTTGGTTAGCGGAGATTCTAGTAGCACCAGGGCCGCCACCACCATGGATTGCCTCTGGGGTTCCTATCCACCGGAGCACTCTGAGTTTCTAGGCGAAAGGGTGGCAAACCTTTGTCTACAGCAGACTGGACCCGAGCCAAAATGAGACTTACTTTCTGATTCCTCAGGTAGTTCTGGTTGCTTCTGTTATGGCCGGATACCCTATCAATGTGGGTGTCTTGATGTCGGCCAACATCTCAATGATTGCTCGGCAAGATAAATCATCCTACACGTATCTCAACACTATTACAGAATATCTCTCGGATGCAAAGGTAGAGCCGAGGGATTATGACACAAAGGTACAGCTGAAGAAGCCTTTTACTTGGTATTCACTGATGGATGCGAACAATCCGAAGAAGAAAGTTTAGCCTCCTACCATCGCGGGCCAGTCTGATGAGCCAGCTATGGTAGCTGCTGAGGCAGTTGATATTCCATCCACTTCAGCTGAACCTTCCTCTAGTGCCGCAGCTATGCCTCCGCCATCATCCATAACCCCTGCTGTAGTTCCTGCCACAGCTTCCACCTCGGCTTTGAAGCTAGTGCCAATGCCCACTATCCCACCTTCTGCGCTGCGAGTCTCCTATACATTGGCGAGCCTCAACACTTGGATGCAGCACTATCTACTGCTCAGGTACCTTAATTTCCCCTAATAGTTGAAGAGACATTGAAGAAGCTCCTAGAGAACCAGAACACTATTATGGCTACCTTGGTACAGCACGGGTCAGTGATTGAAGAGCTGAGAAAAAAAGTAAAGAAAATAAGAAAGTCCCAGGCCAAACAAGAAGTCAGTAGACAAGCTCCGGAGATAGGTGAACAGGCTTGCTACAGCCGGAGATCTCCCCTTTGACATGCTGCTTGACCCAGACCATTCTATCCCAGATCCTACAACATTATCTGCACCTGTGCCACCAGTTGGCCAGTCTGAAGAGCCAGACCTTGCTGCCGACACTGCTGAGACAGTGCGTCAGATGTTTGCCAACCCGGCCACACCTAGAGTTGAGGATGATGAGATTCAGTTGGCTGATCTTGAGGGCGATGACATTGGTGGGGACACAGAGATGTCCGAGGAACCATAGGCAGTTTTCTTCACTCTTTCCCTCTTTAACTCTTGTTTTGTTAAGCATTAGGGACAATGCTTATCTTTATTCGGGAAGGGGGGGGGATTTTATTGATTATATTTGATATATTCCGAGACATTTGGTCTGTAATAACTTGATATTATTTTCTCTTTTCTTAATACGTATATATATTCTCTCTCTTTCTCTTATTATGTATATTCATTCTATCTGCAGTGGTTTTTGCTTATTAGCTTCTTTATTTTTGTTTCTTTATTAGTTCTTTGTTTGATTTAGTAGCTTCTTTGTTTGATTTAGTAGCTTCTTTTTATGTTTTAGTAGATAATAAGCCTTTGATTTTCTTAATGCCATAGTTTTTTCCAAAGGTAACTGTTGTGTGAATCGAGTGACTCGTCCCAACGATGGATGGAGTGACAATCTTCTTCAGTGAATGAGTCCGTTTTTGTAGGTAATAATAGTAGTAATATTGAATAAATATACCTAATTAGTTCATGCTCGAAGAGTCAACCATGCTTCAATTGGCACCAACACACTTAACTACATGCTTATGGTTAGAGACAAGGTTTTTGAAAGAAATAACTCTAGTTAGTGACTTTGTGACTCTTGTGTTGATTTTGGAAATCATTGAGTGGTTTAATTAGACCATAGTGATCTTTAAACTTGAATGTGGTCGTTATGGACCCTCGACTCTGTCCTCTTTTACAATCCGGTTGCATGAGGGGTGAGATGAATTGTTGCTAGTCCAAGTATCCATGCGAAGGGTCTAGAACTTGCCCCGAATGTGTTTCAAGGTTAAATCCTAAGTTTTGCTTGGTTTGAGAAGTGATTGTAGGCTCTCATTGGCCTGTTTGAGTTTCTATTTCCAACCAATGTTATTACCCCTAGTCAACCCCTTTGAGCCTCTACCCTTTCTCATTTGAATGCTGGGAATGTCTTCGTAACTATCTTTTCAAATTCAACATGTCCCTTCATGACCCATACCTAACTGAAGCATTAAAAATCCAAGTTCAAATCCAGGGAGCCCCACAAGCCAAAGATGCTATCCAAGCCACTCTTCATCACCAAATGGCGTAACAGGTCCAAAATCATGCCATGGATCTCTGTCTTCCCGGAGGTGAAAATACTTTACTCTTGAATATTGATGCTACAAAAGGAAAAACCATGTGCAACCAAATACCCAGACAAATTCTCAGAGATGAGCTCGTCAAAATCCTTTCTTCTCCTGGATCACAAATTATGAAAAGTTAAGGGAACCAAGGAATCTCTGCAATCTGGTGAGCCAACTTTTATCAAAAGAAATAACAAAATAGTTTCCATAAGCTTTGACCATTCCCATTTAAAAAAACCCAATAAAACCATCTTTTCTTGCCAAATGATCCAACCTAAAGACACAGACCCTGACCCTGACCTGAAAGTGAACCTTTTTGGAATATACAAACTATCATGGAAGAACATGAATGGTGTAAGCATTTCGACAAAGAGGGCAGAAGAGTTTGGTGGTTTAAGTGCCCCTTTACGAGACACTGCCCTTGGGATCTTGGTTGCGACTGCCAAGACTGTTTGGAAGATCCAATCGGAGAATATGATGAACACCACCTGCATCATTTGGAACGATTTGGCCTCAACGAGACCAATCAAAATCCAAGAAAATGGGAAAAAACACTGAAAAGCAATTTCAAGCCAAATATGAAAATAAAGATCCTTCAATTGGCTCATCAAGCCGTCCAGGTAAATATGAATTTCTTGTCAGCTACAAACCCCAAGAATGGCCAAATTTACCAAAAAAATTTCACTCCAAGTTGGAAAGATGGTGAAACCACACCCAAACCAAACCATGCTCAACTCATACCCCAGAATCCAAAAAGCTACCTGAACCTACGACTTAACCAACTCAAAAAAACCCAAAGCCCACACAACCACAGATATTCATGCTGAGTCTTTCAAGCTCCAGTAATACCCAATATTTTCCTTCACTTTATCCTTTTGAAAAAGAGAGTATAAGTCATGCTCCAAAAATCCCCAAGAAAATATAGTGCTACCTACTGGAGAAAAAACCCCAACGAGTGATATCGAAGTAACAATGAACTGGCAATCAGAAAATTCCATCTGCCAAAAAAAAATACTAAACAACATTGGCAACACCATAAATAACGTGGCCCATTCACAAAATAAAATGATGAGCAAAGTAGAAACAATTGAGAAAAAGGTGGAGCAAACATCGTCTCACCATGCAGGACTAATCAAAGCCCTAGAACTAAGGTTGGCAAATCTACAATATGAGATTTCTCCGCCAGGAACTTCACTTTTCCAGTTCTTCCAACCAAGAAACATGTCAAAAGAAGATGCCACATGGTCGAAATCTCTTAATTCATCAGATAATGATACGATGGAAGATAGCTCTTAATCAAGCAATGAATCCACAACAAACTCTTACGAAGAAGATGATCCGCCAATATTTGTAAACCAGCCAAGAGACCCAGAAATATCTAAAATAGATGAGGATCAAGAAGGCATGACAGATGAACAAATCCTAGAAAGAAGATATGAGCCCATTGCATCAAAACCAATTGGAACTGGCTTCCACACTTTCACCTTAAATGACGTCAAGGTTTCAAAATAGCCTCAAAGGATCCCAGACTTCTATGCTTGGATAGTGACCGAAAATTTGGTGGAACGAGAAAAGTATATCATCCTGTCAGATTTCACTTCAGAGTTCTCAGGAATTCTCAAAGATTGGTGGAACTCACTTGAGATTCAAGACAAAAATACATTTCTTACTTCCTAGGATTTTGCCTTCAACATCAGAATCCTACATGAAGTTTTTTGTGGAGATACTGGCCAAAGACAAGAAAAGATGCGAAGACAACTCTTTGAGATGAAGTGTGTGTCATTCGACATAAATGACATTGACAAGCATTTTCAGACAATGGGAAACATATATTTCGAGATCGGTGGAGACATCAACCAAAAGCAAGCCTTTGTCTCTTCCCTTCCAAAGTTGTTGGCAAGCCGAACCATGACCATCATTGAAGAAAAGTTTCAGTCCATAACAATCCCACAAGTCGGCTACATCAGGCAAGCCATTTTCGTCCCATCGGATGACATTTGTAGGAAGTGCTCTGCCCTAAAAAAAATTATCCAACACAATCCAGCGCTTGTTCACTCATGAACCCTGCTATTCTCCCTGAAGATCAATTGGTGCCTCACTTTAAGGATTTCACCACTGCATCAAATGGAATCCTAGCTACCACCATTATCACGAAGCACCCAATCACAATTGAGTTCTTTCCAGGATTGAACTACAGAACCAAGTTGATCAGCTATGATGTACCAAGAAAAGCTCTTATTGTTGGATTCGACATTTCAGACAACTAAAAGATCAACTCCAGATCATGGCTAATGGGATAACCTTTAAGAAGCAGTTCAAACCTTATTATGAAATTCCAAGGCTATTCCAAATCACTAGCAACGAACAAATCAAGGTGATTGAAGAAAATCTCATTGAGCATTCATGTGCTGAATCTCACAAGGATTTTATGAAGAAAGGGAAAAGCCCGTTATGGAAGAACGAAGAGTTTTTTATCAAGCTTCCTTTCAAGAAGAATGAAAACATCAATTCAACAAAAGCCAGTTATTCATTCATGAACCCAGATCTTCTTCAGCTTGTAAAGAAAGAATGCAAAGAACTCTTGGAATTTGATCTAATAGAGCCATCAGATTCACAATGGGCATGCGAAGCATTTTATGTCAACAAAAGAGCTGAGCAAACAAGAGGAAAACTCATGTTAGTTATTAACTACCATCCACTTAACCACTTCCTCCAAGATGATAAATTCCCTATCCCAAATAAACTCACTCTTTTCTCCCACTTAGCCAAGGCGAAATATTTTTCTAAGTTTGATCTTAAATCTGGATTTTGGCAATTGGGAATCCACCTCGAAGAAAGAACCAAAATGGGATTTTGCATCCCCGATCATCTTGTAACCTTTGTAAACCTTTGTGATATATTACATATGAGTTCCTTCTAAATTTTCTCTTGTTCTGTCTTTAAATTGGATGGAAAGGCCATTCCATGTATGAAAATAGAGTAAGAATACTCTAAGAAAGTTAACTTATTGTAGTATAAAAGTTTTTCGAGTTGTAACAGCTAAAGTTAGTTATAGTACAAAAGTTTTCTGAGTTGTGTAGCTTGGCAAGCCGTCTCTTTGTAGGAAAACTTTTGCGACTATAAGCAAATTAACTATTAGTGTAGCTTGGCAAGCCGTCCTGTATGGCTTGTGCTATGAATATGTGGCAGAATGGATATTATGGATTGACCCATAAGGCTTGAAAATGGATCCTCCATGTTTTCGGAAAACCTGGAGCTCATAATAAGTCCTTCTTTCCATTATAATTGATGGATCAAAAGGATCCATGAGATTGAACAACTTTGGTGGATGATCGGTTGGCTTCAATAAACTCGTTCCTGGTATATTTGAACATGAGATGTGGCTGATTAGCTTTTGTTTTGACTTCATCTTTGCTGGGGAAAATCTCTTTGAGAATTCTTCCAGTCAAGAAAGAAAATCTGCTAGAATATTATCCTTTCCTTTCAGATGCTTGACTTGAAACTTGTATAGAGAGAACCATTGGGTCCATCTGAGAATCTGAGGATTGGGAATAATTTTTGCATTTATCTGGATCATCTTTGGGAAGGCACTTCATATCCATTTCTACCAGAAATTCTGTATGAATTAGGAAAAAATTGAACTTCTTGATTCCACTCTTCACTGCAAGAATTTCCTTGAAAGTGGAGCGATAGTTTTGCTCGACATCTTTGAAATTTCCGTTAGCATATCCGCATATCTTCCTCTAGCCATCTTTTTCTTCAAATAGAACAGCACTCCAATATTCATTGCTAGCATAAGTTTGCAGTATCTTCTTACCATCTGAAGGGATGTTGAGAGACTTGAAATCTTTAGATATCTCTTTTATTTCTCTGACTGCTTCATCTTGTTCCTTTCCCCATGACGGAGTATTTTTCTGGAGCATCTTCGTGAGCGGAGAAATATATGTAGAGATATTTGGGATGAAATCTCTTACATAATTTACTACACCCAAGAACTGTTGGATCGGCTTTGTTTTGAGTGCGATATCAGGAAATTTGAGTAGTTCCTCACATATATGTGGTGTATGCACCTTGGACAAAATGTATTCCGAGAAAATCAATCTCCTTTTTAGCAAAAACCATCTTTTTTGCTGAAAGCATGATCCCGTACTATGTTACCAATGCCTTAAATTGATGAAGCAAGTCGACACGTTCCTATAATGTATCACTAAATAACAGGATGTCATCAATGTAAATTAAATAGGTATGGAGGATGGGCTGGAATATGTTTATCATGGCTTTTTGGAACAAGGGGTGTAGTTTTTAATCAGAAGGGCATAACTTTCCATTGGAAGTGATGATCAGGGATGCAAAATCCCGTTTTGGCTCTTTCTTCGGGGTGGATTCCCAATTGCCAAAATTCAAATTTAAGATCAAATTTGGAAAAATATTTGGCCTTGGCTAAGTGGGAGAAAAGAGTGAGTTTATTTAGGATAGGGAATTTATCATCTTGGTGGAAGTGGTTAAGTGGCTGGTAGTTAATAACTAACCTGAGTTTTCCTCTTATTTGCTCAGCTCTTTTGTTGACATAAAATGCTTCGCATGCCCATTGTGAATCCGATGGCTCTATTAGATCAAATTCAAAGAATTCTTCGCATTATTCTTTGTAAGCTAAAGATGATCTGGATTCATGCCTGAATGACTGGCTTTTGTTGGATTGATGTTTTCATTCTTCTTGAAAGGGAGCTTGATAAAAAAAACTCTTCGTTCTTCCATAACGGGCTTTTCCCTTTCTTCATAAAATCCTTGTGAGATTCTGCACATGAATGCTCAACGAGATTTTCTTCAATTACCTTGATTTGTTTGTTGCTGGTGATTTGGAATAGCCTTGGAATTTCAGAATAAGGTTTGAACTACTTCTTAAAGGTTATCTCGTTAGCCATGATATGGAGTTGATCTTTTAGTTCTATGAAAATGTCGAATCCAACAATTAGATCTTTTCCTGGTACATCAAAGCCGATCAACTTGGTTTTGTACTTCAATCCTGGAAAGAACTCAATTGTTATCGGGTGCTTTGTCCTAAAGGTGGTAGTTAAGATTCCATTTGATGCAGTGTTGAAATCCTTAAAGTGAGGCACCCATTGATCTTCAGGGAGAACAGCAGGGTTCATGAGTGAACAAGCAGCTCCAGTGCTAATAAATGCGATGAGTCGAGTTGGTTTATCCCATTTGGATGTATAAACCTTGAGTTCCACTTGAGGGATGACTACAAGAGCGTTGATCTCCTCTCAGGCTTTGTCCACCGGTTCTGTAATTATGTAGTGGTCATCACCATGATCTTCGAATATATCAAGAGAGAATAAGGTTTCTTCAGTGGGTTCATCGTCCATAGAGAATATGGAATCGAGGTCCTCTTCCTTTCCGAGATGTATGCCAGTATAATCTTCAATCTCTTCGAGGAGTTTGACAGATTTCTTTGATTGAGGATAATTTCTTGCAAAATGTCCGATCTTGTGGCAACTAAAGCATCTGTTCTTTTTATGAAAATTCCACAGCCTCCTTTGTCTGAAATATCTTGTGCGCCTCCTGGACCTTGATTTCCCATCTGGAATATTTGGCCATTTGAACCTTCTGAATCCTCTCCTTCGCCTGGACATGCGGCAGGAGCATCCTGATCTAGTGATCAGATCAGATTTGTGGCATGCTTTGTCAAACGCTGGATTGTGTTGGATAATTTATTTTAAGGCAGAGCGCTTTGTACAAATGTCATCCAATGCGATGAAAATAGCTTGCCTGATGTAGCCGACTTGTGGGATTGTTATGGACTGAAACATCTCTTCAATGATGGTTATGGTTCGGCTTGCCAACAACTTTGGAAGGGAAGAGACAAAGTCTTGGTTCAGGTTGATGTCTCCACCAATCTCGAAATATATCTTTGCCATTGTCTGAAAATGCTTGTCAATGTCATTTCTGTCGAATGACACACACTTCATCTCGAAGATTTGTCTTCGCATCTTTTCTTGTCTTTGGCCAGTATCTCCACACCAAATTTCATGTAGGATTCTGATGTTGAAGGCAACCCTGGGAAGTAAGAAAAGTATTTTTGTCTTGAATCCCAAATGAGTTCCACCAATCTCTGAGAATTACTGAGAACCGTGAAGTGAGTTCTGACAGGATGATATACTTTTCTCGTTCCACCAAATATTTGGTCACCATCCAAGTATAGAAGTCTTGAAACCTTGACGGCCAAGGTGAAAGTGTGGAAGCCAGTTCCAACTAGTTTTGTTGCCATGGGCTCATATCTTCTTTTTGGGATTTGTGCATCTGTCATGCCTTCTTGATCCTCATCTATTTCAGATATTTCTATGTCTCCTTGCCGGTTTACAAATATTGGGCTTCGGAATAGTTTGTTGTGGATTCATTGCTTGATTGAGAGCTATCTTGAACTGTATCATCATTTGATGAATTAAGAGATTCCGACCATGTGGTATCATCTTTTGACATGTTTCTTGGTTGGGAGACATACAGGTCTAGAGCCTTTTGATCAGAATTCATCAGATTTTTGGGGTTGGACCCTTTTGATCTCCCTCCCTGATCACGCCTTTTCTTGTTTGTTTCTGGGCTGCAAGAGCATCTTTTCTTTCCCAAACCATTTTTGCAATATCAAAATCATGTTCTTCTTTTCTGGGTTAGGTGAAAAAAATAGAATTTTGTGAGGCAGTAGGAAAAGTAGAAAAGGTGTCCAATTTAGGTAGGGAATATGCTTGTGGCGACATAGGGAAGAAGGTAGGTTTTGAAGGGAAAACTGCGGTCTTTCGTGACTCAAAGTGGTCATTCTCAAAAGTTGAATTTTTTCCCTGATGGAAATTGTCTCTTTTGTTGTTGTTGGAAGAACTAAAAAAGTGAAGTTCCTGATGGATAAATCTCATATTGTAGATTTTCCAACCTTAGTTTTAGGGCTTTGATTAGTCCTTCATGGTGAGACGATGTCTGCTCCACATTTTTCTCAATTATTTCTACTTTGCTCATCATTTTGTTTTGTCAATGGGTCACGTTCTTTATGGTGTTGCCAATTTTGTTCAGTACTTTGTTTTGGCAGATGAAATTTTCTGATAGCCAGTTCATTGTTGCTTCAATATCACTCGTTGGGGGTTTTTTCTCCAGTAGGTAGCATTATGTTTTTCTTGAGGATTTTTAGAGCATGGCTTATACCCTCTTTTTCAAAAGGTTTAAGTGAAGGAAAATCTTGGGTATGACTGAAGCTTGAAGGACTCAGCATAAATATCTGTGGTTGTGTATGCTTTGGGGTTTTTTGAGTTGGTGAAGTCGTAGGTTCAGGTGGCTTTTTGGATTCTAGGGTATGAGCTGAGCATGGTTTGGGTTTGGGTGTGGTTTCACAATCTTTCCAATTTGGAGTGAATTTTTCTGGTAATTTTGGCCATTCCTGAGGTTTGTAGCTGACAAGAAATTCATATTTACCTAGACGGCTTGATGAGCCAATTGAAGGATCTTCATTTTCATATTTGGCTCAAAATTGCTTTTCAGTGGTTTTCCCCATTTTTTTGGATTTTGATTTGGTCGCATTGAGGCCAAATCTTTCCTAATGATGCAGGTGGTGTTCATCATATTCTTCGATTGGATATTTCAAACAGTCTTGGCAGTCGCAACCAATATCTCTAGGGCAGTGTCTCGTAAAGGGGCACTTGAACCACCAAACTCTTCTGCCCTCTTTGTCGAAATGCTTACACCAGTCATGTTCTTCCATGATAGTTTGTATATTCCAGAAGAGTTCACTTTCAGGGTCAGGGTCTGTTCTTTAGGTTGGATCATTTGGCAGGAAAAGATAGTTTTATTGGGTTTTTTGAGATGGGAATGGTCAAAGCTTATGGAAATTGTTTTGTTATTTCTTTTGGTAAAAGTTGGCTCACCAGATTGCAGAGATTCCTCTAGTTCCCTTAACTTTTCATAATTTGTGATCCAGGAATCAGGAAGGATTTTGATGAGCTCATCTCTGGGAATTTGTCTGAGTATTTGGGTGCATATGATGTTTCCTTTGGTAGCATCAATATTCAAGAGTAAAGCATTTTCTCCTCCGGGAAGGCAGAGATCCATGGCATGATTTTGGACCCGCCACGACATTTGGTGATGAAGAGTGGCTTGGATAGCATCTTTGGCTTGTGGGGCTCCCTGGATTTGAACTTGAATTTTTAATGCTTTAGTTAGGTATGGATCATGAAGGGACATGTTGAAATTTGGAAAGATAGTTATGAAGACAGTCCCAGCATTCAAGGTAACTTCTGCAGTACTCAAATTGGCATGTCGGTACTCATAGTATCTTGTATCTAAAAGAGAAAGTCGAGCAACAACAGGTTGACCTTTTCTTCCGTGATATGTTAAAGTGATTCAGATAGCATCAAAATGGATATGGGTAAAACTATGATTTCTCCATTGTCTGGGAAAAACATCTGGGATTTGAAGGGTGATAGATTGTTCCTCTCGAGTGGAATGAATAAGATGCTGGTCAAGTTTTGAGCAGCAACATATTCTTTGACACCTTTTGGTCTGTTTTGAACTAAGGAACAAATTTGGGACCATGGTGCAAATGAATTTTTAGCAAAGGCTGAGTAAGGGTTTATAAGGGTTCCCTTGCAAAGATGAATGTGTCCCCTAATCAGTGGAGGTTACTTTTTGTTCGTCGGGTAGGATATCTACTTCATAGAGGTAATCATATTTATTGGACAAGGTTTTATATAGATTAGGGGACATATTCATCTTTGCAATGGAAGAGGATGATGGAACTAACTCAGACATATTTAGTAAACTGTTCCCCCCCTCCGAAAAGATGGACTGGCTTTGATATCACAGTAAAAAAGCAGAGCAAGAGACTCCAAGAAAGCAAAAGAAATCATAGATACGAAAGTTTCCCTAGAAAAGGGCTGGCTTCAACAACCCATAAGGGACGGCTTACCAAGCTATACTAACATTTAATTTGCTTATAGTCGCAAAAGTTTTCCTACAAAGGGGCTGGCTTCAACAACCCATAAGGGACGGCTTGCCAAGCTACACAACTCAGAAAACTTTTGTACTATAACCAACTTTAGCTGTAATAACTCGGTAAACTTTCATACTACAATAAGTTAACTTTCTTAGAGTATTCTTACTCTATTTCATACATAGACCGGCCTTTCCATCCATTCGAAAGAAAGAACAAGAGGAAATTTAGAAGGAATTCATATGTAATATATCACAAAGGTTTACAAAGGTTACAAGATGATCCTACAACTACTACATGGCCTCCTTTATATATGACTAGGAGGTTATTACAAGAGAAACTTAAAATAAACCTACCTTACATGGCAAACCTATCTACAAGTTGGCCCCTTTATACATGTGAAGGATCTTATGCAAAGCAACTAAAAAAGCTCCTGAAAACATGTGAAAGGGGTGAAATATACATTGGTATAGCATGTGAAAGTATGTGGGAGCATGTGAAAATATGTGAAAGTAGGATGCTGCATGTGACGAAGCATGTGGAATCATGTGAAATTGGGGCCCGGATAGTATGGAAAGATGTGAAAATTTGTCTTGGCATGGGTAGATGATTTTTTAGGGTTTTTTGGTAGGTAATGTGGGATTATGGTGGGATTAGCAGGGATTTAGATAATTTTCTTCCATTGATTCTCTGGGTTTGTCTTCCAGACATCTTTTCAAAGATCTTGTGTAGTAATGCTTGGAACTTGACGGTCTCTCTTTGCTATGTTCCTTCTATTTTGGATTGAGAGATGTAATCCGCAACCTTAATCTGGAGATGTCTTGAGTGATCTTTTCTCGGATAACTTCGTACGAGGTTTGATTTTCCTTCGCTGCTTCTCAGACTCTTTCCCAGTGAGGATGAGTGCTAGTATAATTCTAGCTTGCCCAATCTTTTGGCCATATATCTCTCGGGATGCACCTATTTTGCTGGAAGATAATCCTTTGTGCTTCACTATATTTTCTTCCATGGATAAAATGGACATGGGGAATTTCAACTAGAATGATACTTCTACTTGCGCCTGGACTTTTCCATTAATAATCTTCACTAGCCTATGTAACATGAATACCTTTGCTTTGTAGGAATCATTGAAGCATTTTGTCCAATATCTTCGAGGCTTGAACCATAATAGAAATATTTTAAGAGCATGTTCAATGTTGTCAAAATCCATGAAGACGTTGCATTAGAATTCCATAAAAATATAATACTGATGACATAGGTACCAGAAAAATCATAATAGTTCTTGTGGAAAATCCTTGGCTTGTGCTATGAATATTTGGCAGAATGGTTATTTTGGATTGACCCCGTAAGGCTTGAGAATGGATCCTCCATGTTGCCGAAAAACCTGGAGCTCATAATAAGTCCTTCTTTCCATTATAATTGATGGATCAAAAGGATCCGTGAGATTGAACAACTCTGGTGGATGATCTGTTGGCTTCAACGAACTCGTTCCTGGTATATTTGAAAACATGAAGATGTGGCTGATTAGCTTTTGTTTTAACTTCATCTTTGCTGGGGAAAATCTCTTTGAGAATTCTTCCGGTCGAGACAAAAAATCTGCGAGAATATTATCCATTTCTTTTAGGTGCTTTACTTGAAACTTGTATGGAGAGAACCATTGGGCCCACCTGAGAATCTGAGGATTGGGAATAATTTTTATATTTATCTGGATCATCTTTGGGAAGGCCTTCATATCCATTTCTATCAGAAATTCTGTATGAATCAGAAAAAAATTGAACTTCTTGATTTCATTCTTCACTGCATGAATTTCCTTGAAAGTGGAGAGATAGTGCTGCTCGGCATCTTTGAACTTTCCACTAGCATATCCGCATATCCTCCCTAGCCATCTTTTTCTTCAAATAGAACAGCACTCCAGTATTCATTGCTGGCATAAGTTTGCAGTATCTTCGTACCGTCTGAAGGGATGTTGAGAGACTTGACATCTTTAGATATCTCCTTTATTTCTCTGACTGCTTCATCTTGTTCCTTTCCCCATGACGGAGTATTTTTCTGGAGCATCTTCGTGAGCGGAGAAATATATGTAGAGATATTTGGGATTAAATCTCTTACATAATTTACTACACCCAAGAACTGTTGGATCTGCTTTGTTTTGAGTGCGGTATTAGGAAATTTGAGTAGTTCCTCACATATATGTGGTCCTGGACTGTATGCACCTTGGACAAAATGTATTCCGAGAAAATCAATCTCCTTTTGAGCAAGAACCATTTTTTTTGCTGAAAGCATGATCCCGTACTGTGTTACCAATGCCTTAAATTGATGAAGCAAGTCGAAACGTTCCTATAATGTATCACTAAATAACAGGATGTCATCAATGTAAATTAAAGAGGTATGGAGGATGGGCTGGAATATTTTTATCATGGCTTTTTGGAATAAGGAGGGTGCAGCTTTTAATTCGAAGGGCATGACTTTGCATTGGAAGTGATGATCGGGGATGCAAAATCCCGTTTTGGCTCTTTCTTCGGGGTGGATTCCCAATTGCCAAAATCCAAATTTAAGATCAAACTTGAAAAAATATTTGGCCTTTGCTAAGTGGGAGAAAAGAGTAAGTTTATTTGGGATGAGTGAAGAAGCAGCTTCAGTGCCAATAAAAGCGATGACTCGAGTTGGTTTATCCCATTTGGATGTATAAACCTTGAGTTCCACTTGAGGGATGACTAAAAGAGCATTGATCTCCTCTCAGGCTTTGGCCACCGGTTCTGAAATTTGGTAGTGGTCGTCACCATGATCTTCGTATATATCAATAGAGAATAAGGTTTCTTCAGTGGGTTCATCTTCCACAGAGAATATGGACTCGAGGTCCTCTTCCTTTCCGAGATGTTAGCCAGATTAATCTTCAATCTCTTCGAGGAGTTTGACAGATTTCCTCGATTGGGGACAATTTCTTGCAAAATGTCCAATCTTGTGGCAAATAAAGTATCTGTTTTTTTTTAATGAAAATTCCCTGGCATCCTTTGTCTGAAATATTTTGTGCACGTCCTGGACCTTGATTTCCCATCTGGAATTCTTGTCCATCAGAACCTCTTGAATCCTCTCCGTCTCTTGGACGTGTGGCAGGAACATCCTGATCCGGTGATCAGATCAGATTTGTGGCATGCTTTTTCAAGCGCTGGATTGTGTTGGATAATTTTTTTAGGCCATAGCGCTTCGTACAAATGTCATCCGATGCGATGAAAATAGCTTGTCTGTTGTAGCCGACTTGTGGGATTGTTATGGACTAAAACGTTTCTTCAATGATGGTCATGGTTCGGCTTGCCAACAACTTTGGAAAGGAAGAGACATAGACTTGCTTTAGCTTGATGTCTCCACCGATCTCAAAATATATCTTTGTCATTTTCTGAAAATGCTTGTCAATGTCATTTCTGGCGAACGACACACACTTCATCTCGAAGAGTTGTCTTCGCATCTTTTGTTGTCTTTGGCTAGTATGTCCACAGAAAACTTCATGTAGGGTTCTGATGTTGAAGGCAAAGTCCTGAGAAGTAACAAAAGCATTTTTGTCTTAAATCCCAAGTGAGTTCCACCAATCTCTGAGAATTCCTGAGAACCGTGAAGTGAGTTCTGACAGGATGATATACTTTTCTTGTTCCACCAATATTTTGGTCACCATCCAAGTATAGAAGTCTCGGATCCTTTGAGGCCATTTTGAAACCTTGATGTCATCTAAGGTGAAAGTGTGAAAGCCAGTTCCAATTGGTTTTGACGACATGAGCTCATATCTTCTTTCTGGGATTTGTTCATCTGTCATGCCTTCTTGATCCTCATCTATTTCAGATATTTCTGGTTCTCTTGGCTGGTTTACAAATATTGGGGGATCATCTTCTTCCGAAGATTTGTTGTGGATTCATTGCTTGATTGAGAGCTATCTTCCATTGTATTATCATCTGATGAATTAAGAGATTCCGACCATGACGTATCTTCTTTTGACATGTTACTTGGTTGGGAGACATATAGGTCTGGAGCCTTCTGATCAGAAATCATCAGATTTTTGGGGTTGGACCCTTTTGAACTCTCTCCCTGATCTCGCCGTTTCTTGGTTTGTTTCTGGGCTACAAGAGCATATTTCCTTTCCTAAACCATTTTTGCAATATCGAAATCATGTTCTTCTTTTTCGGGCTGTGTGAAAAAAAATAGGATTCTATGAGGTAGTAGGAAAAGTAGAAAAGGTGTAGTCCAATTTAGGTGGGGATATCCTTGTGGCAACATAGGGAAGAATGTAGGTTTTGAAGGGAAAACTGGGGTCTTTTGTGACTCAAAGTGGTCATTTCTCAAAAGTTGAATTTGTTCCCTGATTGAAATTGTCTCCTTTTGTTGTTGTTGGAAGAACTTGAAAAATGAAGTTCCTGGCGGACAAATTTCATGTTGTAGATTTTCCAACCTTAGTTCCAGGGCTTTGATTAGTCCTGCATGGTGAGACGATGTCTGCTCCACCTTTTTCTCAATTGTTTCTACTTTGCTCATTACTTTATTTTGTGAATGGGCCACGTTCTTGCCAATGTTGTTCAGTACTTTGTTTTGGCAGATGGAATTTTCTGATTGCAGTTCATTGTTGCTTCGATATCACTCGTTGGGAGTTTTTCTCCAGTAGGTAGCACTATGTTTTTCTTGAGGATTTTGGAGCATGGCTGATACCCTATTTTTCAAAAGGTTTAGGTGAAGGAAAATCTTGGGTATGACAGGAGCTTGAAGGACTCAACATTAATACTTGTGGTTGTGTGGGCTTTAGGGTTTTTTGAGTTGGTGAAATCTTAGGTTCAGGTGGCTTTTTGGATTCTGGGGTCTGAGTTGAGCGTGGTTTGGGTTTGGGTGTGGTTTCACCATCTTCTCAACTTGGAGTGAATTTTTTCGGTAATTTTGGCCATTTCTGGGGTTTGTAAGTAACAAACAATTCATATTTACCTGGACGGCTTAATGAGGTAAATGAAAGATCTTTATTTTCATATTTGGCTCGAAATTGCTTTTCAGTGGTTTTCCCCTTTTACTTGGCTTTTGATTTGGTCTCATTGAGGCTAAATTTTTCCCAATTGTGCAGCTGGTGTTCATCATATGTCTTGAGTGACTTTTCTCGTATAACTTCGTACGGGGTTTGATATTCCTTTACTGCTTTTCGGACTCTTCTACCGTTTTCTTGTATTCTGAAGTTCCTGAGTTAATTTACTTGTCGTATCCTCGTGTCATTGTTGTTGTTGTTATTGTTCTTGTATTCCATTTTGTTGAGCTGAGGGCTATGCGTGGTTATGATATTGAAACTGTTTTTGAGGAAATGTTGTGGTATATGGGCACATATTGTGAAAGTCATTTTATTGAGTTGTTATGTTTTAGCACACATGTTATTATTTAGAGGATTGTTATGATGTTTGCACGATCTTTCTGTCGTGCTGTTGTTATGATGTTTGCACGAGGTTTTTGTCGTGCTGTTACTATTATTGATACGCATGCGGTGGTATAAGATCTGGGTGTTGAAACGCATGCTGTGAGATAAGGTGGGCTTGATACGCATGGCTAGTAAGGGAACTACTAGAAGCCATGTGGTGTGATAAGGTGGGCTAAAACGCGGGATGCTATTTAGGAAAAAATAATTTTCAAAACTAAATGTAAAGGCTCTCATGGTGATATAAGGAAAGATTGTGATTCATTTTTTTATTTGAGACTACGAGGCGGTACCTCGGTAGTGGCTCTTGTTGACATTTCCCCATTCTTTTGTACTTGTCTTTGATTGTTGTTTCCTTAGCATACAATTAATTGTCTTTCTTCGTGTTGCACTATTTGCTTAGTTTTTGTAGCTAATCTTGTTGTACGATTCGTTGTTTCAATTTCATTGTTGTCTTTATTACATTATACATTTTGTGCTGATCGTTTCATATGTGTCTTTCATTGTCTCTACTATTACTTGTTGACTCGAATTGTGGTAAGATACTTGCACAAGCATACACGTAAATAAATCACCTATATCGGTCTAAGAAGATGAACCCTGATTAGACCATTTACATGTACTCCCGTGTACTTGCCTTGTGCGTGAGAGTTATCCTGTTGGCACGTGAGTTGTCCGTGAAGTCATGAGTCATTATTATTGTTGGCACGTGAGTGGTCCGTGCGGATCTTAGATATTGTCACTCCCTTGGTACGTAAGTCGTCCGTGCTGTTATGAATTGTAATATGGTACAAGATGCCAAGTGATTAGGGTTCATGAGTTGGGACCCGTGATTTGTGATTTTGAGTTTTAGTACCTCGTGGAAATTCTTGGATAAACCTGGTGTGAAAGCGGTCGTTCCTATTAAGTTGTCACTTGTTTTTCTTTATTTGGTTTCATCAGATTTGAACTGTGTTTAGCTTACTCTACAATGTTATTACCTGTTGTGTCTCATTACTAATTGTTGTTTTTAGCTTCCTATTACAAACATTGTATTATTATCGTCATCATGCATAGATTTATATTGATAATGTTTCCCTGTTAGCTAAACATTTATACTTGTTCAGGTTGTTTCGTCCAGTGGGTGTCTTGACTGTCCTCGTCACTATTCCACGAGATTAGTCTTGATACTTACTGAGTACCGTTGTAGTGTACTCATACTACGCTTCTGTACATTTTTGTACAGATCTGGGTGCCTCAGATATTGTTGATAATTAGCTAGCTGGTCGAGTATTGTTGTGGAGACTCAAGGTAAGCATGTCGTCGCATTCGCAAGCCTCGGAGTCACCTTCTGATATTGCACTTGTACTGTTTAATTCTATTCCGAACAGTTGTATTTAGAGATTTCGAGCAAACTCAGTAGAGCTTATGACTTGTACTACCAGTTTTGGGATTGTAAGTTGTGTATAAAAATTTCTATTTCATATTTATCATATGATGGTTGAATTCTTCTATTAATTCAGTAAGTGTTAGGATTACCTAGTCTTAGAGACTAGGTGCCATCCCGAGACCCTACGGAGGGAAATTGGAGCCGTGACATAGTTATGGGCTTATAAAGTGATAGATGTATTTGGATCTAATCTTACAAAGAAGTCTTTGGCTTTGAATATGCAATATCCCTCATCGTCCGATGGCATTTGGAAAAAACTCTACATCACTTGAGTTATGATTGGTACGATAAGTTGATAAGTGAAAATGAGGTATGGTTTTGTTACTGATAAAATATTACTAATATTAAATAAGTTAGCGGATAGATAAATAATTTCTAGTATTATTTTATGGTATCGTATCACAGGTGCATTATATTCCAATAATGAAGCCATCTAAGAAAGAATCTAAAAATAAATGGGTAAAGTGCTTTGAAGAATTGGTGAATGAGGAAGACGAAACTATTGATGAGTTAGTAAGAGAGTTAGATAAATAGAGGTTTTAGGTCCTCTTGATGGCATAGATGAGCAGAAACAACAACAACAACAACAACAAGGACAAGACCGACAACATGAGCTTGAACAAACACATGTGATTTGTCACGACCCAAAATCCAAACCGTCGTGATGGCACCTAACCAACTCGCTAGGTAAGCCAATTAACTATAAAACACGATATAATAATATTGATGTGAGTCAAAGATGAGATAGTTGAATTTTATACAATTCCCCAAGTAATGGTAGTACAAATCATGAGCTTCTAAGATATGGAGTTTATAAAGCTGGTTTGAAATAAAATACACCATCTGTTTGAAATATACATGAACAGATCTGAAATACTAAAGCTACTAGGATCAAGAGGCAACTATGACTGGAACACAGGTACATCTTCAGATCCAGCTCTCGCCATACGCAGCTACATCAGCATCCAACATCTGCACGCAAGGTGCAGAAGTGTAGTATGAGTACAGCCGACCCTATGTACTCAATAAGTAACAAACCAAACCTTAGGTTGAAAGTAGTGACGAGTTGTGACAAGGGTCAGAGTCCAACTCTAATAAACAGCAACAGTTCATAACAATATAGTAAATATGGTACAAAAAATAACTCAGCTGATTCACAATTACGAAAAATAGGCATGCTTTTCAAGTATAACAGTAGTTCCTAGATCTTTCACCGAAAACCTCAAAAATATATGAATAAGTTTGAAAACTGTGATTTTCCCAAAAAACTTTGAACAATAAATAAGATGTTTCATTTTCAAATAGCATGAGGAAAATACATCTCTATGCCTACATGTCAATATACAAGTGAAATCATGAATGTCACCAAAATCGGGTAGCATGAGGAAATGCATCTCTATGCCTGTATCTCAAGTACGCATGACAAATGCAATGCATCTCAATGATGAACTCATGTACTCACACTCTCAAAGTACTCAATCTCACTGTCTCATATACTCACTCATCATGCTCAATACTTAGCACACTCAGTCACTCAGTACTGTACAGGATAGATCCAACCCAAATACAAACAAACCCAGGGCAAATTCAGCCCAAGATGCAAATAAACCAGGTCAAATCCAGCCCAATGCAAATGAATAGGGAAGATCCAGCCCAATGCAAATGAACCAGGGCAGATCCAGCCCAAATGCAAATGATTGCTAATAATTGCGCCCATTGTGGATGTGCAGACTCCAGAGGGGCCGATCTAGCCCAAGCGATATAATAAGCTAAATTCTAGCATGAATCAATAAAGTTTGATGTGGCGTGCAGCCCGATCCCATAAATATCACTCACAACAAGCCCTTGGCCTCACTCAGTCATCAATCTCTCCAGTCTCTTGAGCTCACAACACTCATGCTAAGTAGCCCTAATCAATGATACGAGATGTGGCAATATACGATAACAGAGACTGAGATATGATATGAAATGATGAATGCGACTGAGTACATAATTGCAATTAAGCAAATAACTCAACAGCAAAGAACGACCACTATGTGCCCCAATAGTACCAGCGTATAGCCTAAACATGATTTTAGCATAAATTACAGCTCAAATGCTCTAACACATAGAGCACAGTAAAAATGTTTAGATAAGATAGCTACACATTCCATGGAATCGACTAAATCACAATTCACGTGGTGCACGCCCATCACCTAGCATGCGCGTCGCCTCAACATTAATCACATAACACGTAATTTAGGGTTCATACCCTCATCACCAAGTTTAGAAGTCTTACTTACCTCGAACAAGCCAATTCCAATACCAAGCAAGCCAAGCGATGCTCCAAAAATCAAACGTAAATGAACTTTGAAGTTTCAACTTCCAAAACTCGGCCCGAAACATAACAAATAAACTTGAAATGAACTCAAATTTTGCACACAAGTCTCAAATGACATGACAAAGCTATTTCAATTCCCGGAACCACAATCCGAACCCGATATCTACAAAGTCAATGCATGGTCAAACTTATGAACTCTCCAATCCTTCAAATTTCAAATTTTCACCAATTAGTGCCGAATCCTTCTAGAAATATCCAAATCCGGGCATAAACCCGAGTCCTAAATCACCATCTGACCCTAACGGAACCATCAAAACTCTATTCCGGGGTCAAATTCACAAAAGTCAAACTTGATCAACTCTTCTAACTTAAAGCTTCAACGATAAAATTCATTCTTCCAAATCAAACTCCGAATCACCTGAAAACCAAAACCGACGATACACACCAGTCATAATACATCATACGGAGCTATTCGTGCCCCCAAACTACAGAGCGAAGTATAAATGCTCAAAATAATCGGTCGGGTCGTTACATGATTAATGAACATCTTGTTGAGCTGAGGCAAGTGATTAATAAATATGATCGTCTTCATGCAAGTCATTCGCTGGAAAAAGAATCATGTGCACATGAGACACCTATGATGGGTTATAATCTGAATGATTTTGGTATTTCTGCTATTGATGTTTTTGGTTTTAATAGGTTAGCTTTTAGTTTTGATGAATTGTATTCTCGTAGTAAAGTTTATATTAAAGATAGTTTTGAGGAGCGGTTAGGCATGGTTGATCAATATTTAAAGAGACATTCGAAAAACGTGAAGAAATCTTTGGATGATATTAAAAAAAAGTTTAAATTATTTGGTGAAGATACATAATACTAAAGTTTCTAGGGATATTAGATGTCCAGCTAGATTTAGTAGCCCCTCTTGGACAGGTGATGGACGACCAAAAAGAAAACATAGAGTAGCTAAAATGATAAGGCAATCGTGCAAGCGTCGTCGACTTAGAATAAGTACTATGGAAGTAGTTACTCCTCATTTGCTGGATGATTCTTTTGAAAAGCAAAGGAAGTCAGATGAAGAGGAGCAAGAAAATCATGACAGTTACTTATGTTCTTTTTTGAAAATTCATGGAATTAGAACTTATTGTGCAGATGTTTTGAACCATCCAATTACTGTCAAATGTTTAAATGTTTTGAGATCTAACGATCTCCCATGTTTTAGGTATATATTCTCCTATGCTTTATTCTAAAATCTCTTTTGTTAAGTTCATTAATATCTTGCAATGTATAATATCATGTGTAAGAGACCTAACATTTGATTGTAAGAGATCTCTTATGCTTTATATATCAATCCTCTGTGTGAACAACAGAAATATCTCCTACATTATAGCAGAAGAATCTCCTGCTTCAAATTTCCATGGTCGTAAGAGATATTGTCATGCTATAAGAGATCGTTAAATGTTCATAAGAGATTAAGATCATAATGGTCTTGTTTGTTAAGTGTGATCATGTTTGTTAAGTAATTATTCATAATAACTCTAAATTACAACAAAAGAAAGATAATGCATATATTATAGTCTTAATTTCATATGAACATTTAACGATCTCTTATAGCATGACAACATCTCTTATGACCATGGAGATTTGAAGCAGAGATTTGTGTAGTAAACATTAGGGGATATTAATATAAAATGTAGGAGATCTTTTGCTGCAATGTAGGAGATATTGTTGTTCACACAGGAGATTGATATGTAAAGCATAAGAAATCTCTTACGACCAAATGTTAGACCTCTTACACATGAGATTATACATTGCAAGATACTAATGAATTTAACAAAAGAGAATATATATATATATATATATATATATATATATATATATATATATATAACATGGGAGATCATTAGATCTCTAAACATTTGACAACAATTGGATGGTTCAAAACATCTGCACAGTAAGTTCTACTTCCATGAATCTTCAAAAAAGAACATAAGTAATTGTCATGAATTTTCTTGCTCTGCTTCATCTGACTTCCTCTACTCTTCAAAAGAATCATCCAGCAGAGCAGGAGGAGTAACTACTTCATAGCAATTTTCCTCAGTCGACGGTGCTTGCACGATTGCCTTATCATTTCAGCTACTTTATGTTTCCTTTTTGGTCGTCCATCACATGTCCAAGAGAGGCTCCAAAATCTAGCTAGACGTCTAATATCATTGGAAAATTTAGTATCATGTAACTTCACCAAATAATTCAAACTTTTTTTTAATATCATCCAAAAAAAAGTGACATTTTTTTAATGTCTCTTTAAATATTCCTCAACCATGCTTAACCACTCTTCAAAACTATCTTTAATATCAGCTTTACTACGAGAATGCAATCTATCAAAACTAAAAGCCAACCTATTAAAACTAGAAGCAACAATAACAGAAATACCAAAATCATTCATATTATAACCCATCATAGGTGTCTCATGTGCACATGATTCTTTTTCCAGCAGAGGACTTGCATGTAGACGATCCTCCTCATTAATCACTTGCCTCTGCTCAACAACATCTTTATTAATCACATGTGCTTGTTCAAGCTCATATTGCTGGTCTTGACGTTGCTGTTGTTGTTACTCGTCTATGCCATCAAGATGATCTAAAACCTCTATTTTATCCAACTCTCTTACTAATTGATCAATAGTTCGTCTTCCTCATCTACCAATTCTTCAAAGCACTTTACCCATTTACTTTTAGATTCTTTCTTAGATGGCTTCGTTATCGGAATGCAATGCACCTGTGATACAATACCACAAATTAATATTAGTATTAATTTATTATTGTTAACTTATTTAATATTAGTAATATTTTATCAGTAACACTCATACCTCATTTTCACTTATCAACTTATTTTACCAATCATAACTCAAGCGTGGTGGGATTTTTTTCAAATACCATCGAACAATTCGGGGTATTTCATTATTCAAAGCCAAAGACTTCTTTCTAAGATTAGATCCAAACACATCTATCGCTTCATAAGCCCACCTCAAGGGAAACATATGTACAGTCAGACCTCTCTATAACAACATTCTTATATAACAGTCATTCACTATAAAAGCCATAATGTTTTTGGAATCAATTTTTATATTATGTTATAATATATGTTTTCTATAACAATGCTTCACTATAGCAGCTACAAAATAGTAGAACAAACGAGGCTGTTATAGAAAGCTTTGACTGTATATTGCTATTAAATTATAAGATGTTATAAGAAAATAATAATGATTAATTAACAATGAAACTTATAAGAAAAGCAGGAGTGAAACCTCCTATAGTGTAAGGTTGTGTATTCCTTTTTTGAAATACTTGTTTCTACCTTTTTCTTCTACTCCTTTGCCTTTTGATGAAGGTTCTTCCTTAAACTTTTAAATGTGAACTTAAAGCACACTCAACCCCAAGGATATGATAAAAAGAAGGTTGGATCGGCCACCCATGCTAGGTAGTCCTCTAACACTTGCTTAATATCGTCTGCAACTTACAAGATGGAGTAGATAATGTATAAGGCAGTAACACCTTGTTTCTTTGTTATGGTGAATGTCTTTATTCTAGATCTCATAACCTGTAAAAATCTTCACCAACCAACTTATCCTTCTCATTTTCCCCCTCTAACCCCTCTAATAAAGGACAATATTTCTTTTTTTTTTTTTTTTACAAAATCCAAACCATCATGGTATACTTGCATTGATTGGATCTCACTTAGACAAGGGCCACAATTTAATCCCTTAACAAGACAAAATTCCTTCATCCCAAAGCGGATAGGTTTATTGCGAATCAAAAACCACATTTTTTTCTTTGTCTTAATTTCCCTTAGCAACAAATAATGGCACAAGAGGCCGTGAAAGAAAATTTTTCAGCAATCAATATTTATGTCAAAATATTGATCTAAACAGGCTTTACGCAAAAAAGGACGTCAACACTATGCTCCGACCAAATAATAGAGTTTTTCAAACTCTCTATAGCAAAATCCATCTTACACCTAACTGTCACTCTCAGAATCCAAGATTATTGAATAAAAATTATCAAAAGTGGCTTACCTCAAGAAATCTTGATTATCCATTGAATTTCCCACTTAGTTTATGTATTTTTAAGGTGAAATTTTAGGAGTTTTGGGCTAGGAATTGAAGAGTAAAATTTGGGAATTTGAGTGACGATTTGGTGTTGAAATTTGGTAAATATTGTATGGTTGGACTTGTAGTTGAATGTGTGTTTGAAATTTGTAATCTTTATTGGATTCTGAGATGTGGGATCGGGGTTGACTTTTTGACTTTTGATTAAAAACTTAGCATTTTCATATGAAATTGATTCCTATAGCTTATGTTGATTGTATCAAGTTGTTTGTGGCTAGATTCGAGGCGTTCAGAGGCTGATTCACGAGGCAAGGGCTTATTGGAGTAGAGATTTGCGCAGCTTGAGGTAAGTTACACTTCTAAACTTAGTTCTTAGGGTGCGAATTCCTGAATTACATTTTATGTGTTTGGTGTTGAGGTGACGCACATGCTGGGTGGCGGGCGTATGAGCGTGCACCGTAGAAATTATGATCCGGTTGATTCCGTGGTACTGTGTAGTCACAGACCTTGTAGCCATTCATGTGATCTCTATGTAGTAGAGTAATTGAGCTATCGATTCATGTTAAAAACCATGTTAAGCTATAACCACTTCAAATTTAAACACTGCCAGGCTTTTCGCTTCTGCAGACCTTTTAACCGCTTCTGTGGTTCCTCTTTTGCAATCAAATCTCCGCGTCTGCAGAGTTACACTAGACTCCCGACCTCGCATTTCTGAGGTCCCAAGGCCGCACCTGCGGGTGCGCTTCTGTGCAAAATTGTCCGCTTATGCGGACCTGCCTCTCTAGTCTCCTTCCGCTTCTGCGACCATCCTTCCGCATCTACGAGCTCGAATGTGTGGAACATTCCTAGCACCAGCACAAATGTCCCAGCTCACCGCGACCGCATATGCGATCCTCTTCTCGCTTCTGCGACTCGCACCTGCGACCAACTCACACAGCAGTTCCCCAGCTTTAGCACTTCTAAGTCTACAAATGCAATCCGATTCCCATCTGAATCATTCCCGAGGCACCCAAGACCTGAACTAGATGTACCAACAAGTCCTAAAACATGATACACTTAGTCGAGGCCTCAAATCACATTAAACAACATTAAAAACACGAATCGCACCACCAATTCAAGCCTAATGAAAACTAAGGATTTCAACTTTTACAATCGATGCTGAGACCTATCAAATCAACTCCGATTGACCTTAAATTTTCACACAAGTCATAAATGATACAACGGACCTATTCCAACTTGCGAAACCAAAATCTGAGTTTGTTAACCACAAAGTCAACTCTCTGTCAAACTTCTCAACTCTCAAAACTTCTAATTTCCCAACTTTCACCAATTCAAGCCAAAATCAACTACGGACCTCCAAACCACTATCCTGACACACTCTTAAGTCCAAAGTCAACTCTTTCAACTTAAGCTTTCAACTTTGAGAGTAAGTGTCCCAACTCATTCCGAAACATCCCCGGAACTAAACCAACCACCCCGAGAAGTAACATAACAATAATTGAGCAGAGAATAAGCAGTAAATAGGGGAACGCGGCTATAACACTCAAAACGACCGGCCGGATCGTTACATCCCCCCCTCCTCTTAAACAAACGTTCGTCCTCGAACGGGTCTAGAATCATACTTGGAGTCTCAAATAGGCATGGATATCTGCTCCCCATCTCCCATTCGGTCTCCCAAGTCTCGACCGGCTAACCTCTCCAATGCACTTTCATCGAAACTATATTCTTTGACCTCAACTTTCGAACCTGCCGATCTAAAATGACCACCGGATCCACATCATAATTCAAATCACCATCCAACTGAACCGTGTTGAAGTCCAAAACATGAGACGGATCGCCAACATACTTCCAGAGCATGGAAACATGAAACACTAGATGAACACTCGACAGACTAGGCGGTAATGCAAGCCTATAAGCCACCTCTCCAATCCTCTCAAGCACATCAAATATAACGAAGGCTCAACTTGCCCTTCTTCCCAAACATCATAACACCCTTCATGGGTGAAACTCTAAGTAGTACCTTCTCCCCTACCATATAAGTAACATCATGAACCTTCCGACCGGTGTAACTCTTCTGTCTAGACTGCGCCGTGCAGAACCGATCCTGAATCAACTTAACTTTGTCCAAAGCATCCTGAACCAAGTCAGTACCCAATAGCCTAGCCTCACCCGGCTCAAACCAACCCACTGGAGACCGATACGACCTCCCATACGAAGCCTCATACGGAGCCATCTGAATGCTCGATTAGTAGCTATTCTTGTAGGCAAACTCGGCAAGTGGCAGAAACTGATCCCAAGAACCCCCGAAGTCTATGACACAAGCGCGTAGCATATCCTCCAATATCTTAATAGTGCGCTCGGACTTTCCGTTCTTCTAAGGGTGAAATGTTGTACTCAACTCAACCTGTGTGCCTAACTCTCGCTGCACTGCTCTCCAAAACTGCGATGTAAACTGCGCGCCCCGATCTGAAATGATGGACACCGGCACACCATGAAGGCGAACAATCTCGCGGATGCAGATCTCAGTCAACTGCTCCTAAGCGTAAGTAGTCCCAACTGGAATAAAGTGCGCGGACTTGGTCAACCAATCCACAATCACCCAAATAGCATCAAACTTGATCGATGTCCGTGAGAGCCCAACTACGAACTCTAAGGTGATACACTCCCATTTCCACTCTGGAATCTCAAGCCTCTGAAGCAATCCGCCCGGTCTCTGATGCTCGTACTTCACCTGCTGATAATTTAGGCACCAAGCTACAAACTCCATTATGTCCTTCTTCATCCTCCTCCACCAATAGTGATGCCTCAAGTCCTGATACATCTTTGCGGCACCTAGATTAATGGAATACGCGAATTGGGGGCCTCCTCAAGAATCAACTCAGGTAGCCCATCTACATAGGGTACACAGATCCGCCCCTGCATCTTCAACACCCCATCATCCCCAATAGTAACCTCCTTGGCATCACTGTGCTGAACCGTGTCCTTAAGGACAAGCAAATGCAGATCATCATACTAACGCTCTTTGATGAGATCATATAAGGATGACCGAGAAACCACACAAGCTAGAACCCGATTGGGCTTCGAAACATCTAATCTCATAAACTGATTGGCTAAAGTCTTTACATCTGATGCAAGAGGACTCTCATCAACAGGAATAATGCAAGGCTGCCCATACTCACCGCCCTTCTGCTCAAAGCATCGACCACCACATTGGCCTTCCTAGGATGACACATAATGGTAATATCATAGTCCTTTAGCAGCTCCAACCATCTCCGCTGCCTCAAATTGAGATCATTTTGTTTGAACAAGTATTGGAGACTCCGATGATCCGTAAATACCTCACAAGATACACCGTAGAGATAATGCCTCCAAATCTTCAACGCGTGAATGATGGCTGCCAACTCCAAATCATGAACAGGGTAGTTCTTCTCATGAGGCTTCAATTGGCGCGAAGCATAAGCAATCACTCTACCATCCTACATCAAGACACACCCAATACCAATCCGAGAAGCATCACTATACACTATATAAGAGCCTAATGCTGAAGGCAAAACTAGAACTTGAGCTGTGGTCAAGGCAGTCTTGAGCTTCTGAAAGCTCTCCTCACACTCATCCGACCACCTGAATGGAGCACCCTTCTAGGTCAATTTGGTCAAAGGCGATGCAATGGACAAGAAACCCTCCACAAAGCGACGATCAGCCAAGTCGAGAAAACTCTGAATCTCAGTAGTTGAAGACTGTTTGGGCCAACTCTGAATTGCCTCTATCTTCTTTGGATCCACCTTGATCCCCTCACCAGACACCACATGCCCCAAGAACGCCACCAAACTGAGCCAAAACTCACACTTGGAGAACTTGGCATAAAGCTTCTCCTCCCTCAACCTCTGTAGTACAATCCTCAAATGTTGGACATGCTCCTCTTGGCTACGTGAGTACACCAGGATATCATCAATGAATACTATGACAAACGAATCAAGATATGGCTGAAATACATTGTTCATCAGATGCATGAATGCTGCTGGGGCGTTGGTCAGTCCAAAATATATCATAAGGAACTCATAGTGATCGTAGTGGGTCCTGAATGCCGTCTTCATAATATTCGAGTCCCGAATCTTCAACTGGTGATACCCAGACCTCAAATCGATCTTAGAGAACATTCTCGCTCCCTGAAGCTGGTCAAATAGATCATCAATTCATGGCAAAGGATACTTGTTCTTGATTGTAACTTTGTTCAACTGCCTATAGTCGATGCACATCCGCATAGTACCATCCTTCTTCTTCACAAACTGAACAGGTGCACCCCAAGGCGACACATTAGGCCTAATAAACCCCTTATCAAGAAGCTCCTGAAGTTTCTCTTTCAATTACTTTAATTCTGTTGGTGCCATACGATACGAAGGAATAGAAATGGGCTGAGTGCCCGGCACCAATTCAATACCAATCGATATCCCTATCGGGTGGCATGCCCGGCAGGTCTACAGGAAACACATCCAAAAAGTCTCGCACTACCGGAACAGAATCAATAGTATGAGTATCAGCACCAACGTCCCTCACAAAAGCCAAATATGACAAACATCCCTTCCCAACCATCTGTTGGGCCTTCAGATAAGAAATCGCCCTGCTGAGACATAATCTAGAGAACCTCTCCACTCAATCCTCGGCAACCCCAGCATCGCCAACGTCACGGTCTTTGCGTAACAATCCAGAATAGCATGACATGGAGACAATCAATTCATACACAAAATCACGTCGAAATCAACCATACTAAGCAATAAAAGATTAACGCTAGTCTCCAATCCCCAATAGTCACCACACACGATTGATACACATGCTCCACAACAATAGTATTGCCCACCGGCGTAGATACATGAACAGGTAAAACTAAGGACTCACAGGGCATATCCAAAGAACGAGCAAAATATGATGATACATACGAATAAGTGGAACCAAGGTCAAGTAATATAGAAGCATCCATGTGACATACTGAGACAATACCCTTGATCACTGTGTTTGAAGCAACGGCCTCTGGAAGGGCAGGAATAGCATATAATCGAGCCTGATCACCACCTGATCAGCCTCCCCCTCTAGGGCGACCTCTAACTGCCTAAGCCCTACCTCGAGCTGGCTGCACGGATGGTGAAGTGACTGGTGCAGAAGTCGTAGCTTGACCCCTCTGCTGAACTGGACCTTCCAGGAGACGGGGACAACACCTCCTCACATGTCCAAGCTCTCCACACTCGTAGCAACCCCGACCCTTCAACGGTAGTGGTGATTGAATTGGACCCCGAGAACCAGAATAACTGCCAGAAGAGCCTGGTGTAGATGAACCCTAAGCTGAAGGAGCACGAGATGAACTCTGAGCTGGGAGAGCACTGAGAAATGGCTGACCCGGGCGAGCATTGTATGAACCACTACGATGAACTGGACGAGTCATCTGAGCGGGTATATAAGGACAACCCCTGCAGTGGTAGGACTGCCTCCTAGAAGGAACACCGCTGAAGCCACCCGAACTGCGAGGCCTCTTGGCCTCCCTGTCCTCACGCTCCTGACTACAGACCAACTCTAGCCGTCGAGCAATATAAAACCACCTCATCGAACCTAGCACCTGATGTATTCTCCCGAATCATAACAAAATGCAATTGATAGCTGAGGCCATCAATGAACCTCTTAATCCTCTCCCTCTCAGTGGGAACCAACCAGATCACATGACGAGCCAACTCTAAAAATCTCATCTCATACTGGGTCACAGACATACCCTCCTGGCGTAGCTGCTCGAACTACCTACGCAACTCCTCCCTGCGGGTCGTTGGCACAAACTTCTCCAAGAAGAGAACGCAGAACTCATGTCATGAAAGTGGTACAGCACCGACTGGCCTGCTCCTCTCATAGGTCTTCCACCATTTGAAGGTTGTCCCGACAGCTGAAAAGTAGTAAATGAAATCCTACTAGTCTCTAAAATACCCCCTGTACGAAGAATCTGCTGGCACCTATCCAAGAAGTCTGGAGCATCCTCTGACTCAGCCCCACTGAATGATGGAGGCTTAAGCCTCCCAAATCTCTCTAGTCTCTTCTGCTCCTCATCACTCATAATGGGACCCACCTGGGCCTGAGTAAGTGCAACTGGTTGGGTTGGTAGTACCCCGGTGTCTGAAGTCCTTGCACCATCTGCTCTGGAGTACGGGCAGTAGGATTCTGAGCACCTCCCCCAGCCTAAGAAGTGGCTGGTGCGGCCTGAACTAAAACCGTCTGAGCAAAGCTAGTGCGAACAATCAATATCTGGGCCAAAGCCTCCTAAAGGCCTGGAATCACAATGGGTACATCTGGTGCCTGAGCTGACCCTAGTAGAAAATAAGCTTTTAGTGGCAATTATTTACTGACGATTAGTTAATTACCGCAAATCTATTTCTTAAACTTAGGTATTTATCGGTAAATGAATATTTGCCAGGAATAAGTTATTTTCTCCGGCAATTGAGATGAATTGTCCGTAAAAGCTATGCAACACATTATGAAGCCGCTTTCACTATTTCATCTTATCTCCAATTCTTTTAGATTCCCTCCTTTACTTTTTCCCATCAAAATCAAACTTTTCCCTCTTTCAAATATTGATTTCACGGATTATCTTTTCCATGTCGTCGTGAAGGCCATTAGCCACCATGGATGCTAACTACCTCTCATCTGCACTTTTTCTCTGCCACATCAGTAGACAGAAATTTCTCTTCTTCCGCTCTCAAAGAAGTTCGGTCTGTTGGTTGTCCTTTTGTATTATAGAGGAAGAAGCAGATGAAGGAAGTGATGGAGAAAGCCGGGAAGGTATTGTCTCAAATTATTATTTTTCCGTCATTATGGACTTTCTGTTGAAATGAGAGGACCGTTAGTTTTTGATATTTTGATTTCTAGAATTCCAAAGATGTCGATAATTGCTACATTATTGGGATTTTGCTCAAAATGCTGCTTAATTCGGGTGAGAATTATTGAAGTAGATCTTCTAGAACTTGAATTGTTCTATGCATAGGGATCTTTTCCTTACTTACTTCTTTGTTATTACTATCCTTTCAATGTTCAATTTTAATACGAGAATTTATAAGATATCTTGGTTGTTGATTTCGATGGTCTCAAAATATCAGTCAAGATCTGTGGGTTTCTTTGAAAAATGCATATTTTATTTTATTTTATCTATTTACCAACAAGATGTTCCAGAAAGTGAGATGGCCAAGGAACTTCTTATTATCATGTCCTTTTTCTTGTTTTCAAGCTTTTGACACATAGACTTTATGAAATTTTATACTATATCACTAAACAAGTCATTTAAAGCTAGAGGGGAACATTTCTTCTAGCCATTGTATGGGTTTGATCAATATTCTGCTTGCTCTGATTATTCCAGTTCTATGTGTCTGGAAACGCACTTGCAACACCGGCTCTAAATTTATTCCAAATGGATCCAACGTATATCCTCAAATCGTTTTGGTCAACGAGTATATTCTCTACTAGTCATTGCTGCTATTGTTGATCATGCCAAATCATGTAGTAATTTAAGCCTCATTCAGAAAAGCTTTAAGCTGCTTAAATTGTTAGATCTGTGAGACATTAACGTTGAGGGGTCGTTTGGTACGAACACAAGTAATGCAGGGATTAGTAGTGCAGGGATTAGTAATGCAGGGATTAGTAATGCAGGGATTGTAGTGTTGGGATTATTTTTTATCAAGTGTTTGGTTCATTGTATTAAAAATTAATTATGCAATGTATAAGTTTGGATTTAGTAATTTTAAGTCTTATCCATGTATAGCTAATCCATGGATTAGTAATCCCTTCCTTTCCATGGTATTAGTTAATCCCTCATATGAGGTATAACTAATCCATGTATTAGGTAGGAGTAAATTGAATTGACCAACCAAACATGGTATTGGACGGATTAAATTTTTATACGGGGATTATTTTGCTTAATACGGCCTACCAAACGACCCCTGAATGTTCTTTTCTGGATGGGATTGACTATTTGGCTCATTTAAGTACATGGAAATTCGAGTGAGATGAAATCTATTCCATCATCTATAGACAAACTTGGGATTCTACGGATACTCTTGACAGATAATTTATTGTTTTAACGCTGTCACGTGACTTATTTAGCTGTTAAATAGACTTTATGCAAGTTTTACTATTTTCTTGTGTCTTTTCTTGGTAAGCCACTTAAGATAACCCAAAATCTTTTGAAATGCACCTGATGATTACAAATACTAGGTTTCTCTATGTGACACAATCCTTATTCTCACCTAGCATATGTGTTTTTGTTCTTTTTAATTCAAGTTCTTTTAAGAGGTGAATGAGTAGTTGCGACATAGGAGAAAATTCTTGAGATCTCAGGTTCGAATTCCACTACAACACTCATCATGTGTCATCCTATAGGCTATAACAGGCTGTAAAGCTGGTCCATACGCCAGCTTTATCAATCAATAAAAGAAAAAGAGGATAACAAAGATTGAAAGTTCTGATTTTCCAAATTCTGTTGGCATTAAGCTTATGATAGAATGCTACATTTATCTTGCTTATGTGTATTAGTGATTATCTTAGAGGTCCATTTGAAGTTTATTTATTTGAACTGCCTTTAATTGTTCAAACAAATCTTTTATCTGCTTGATGAGATGTGAATCATGAAAACTTCTCTAGGTGATTGTGAATATCATATACGGAATATACAAAGATTTATTTGGCTTAAGCACAGTGATTGCAAGCGGAATAGTGGATTGCGTCTGCCAATAGAGCTGTGAAAATGGTAAAGCTAAGCATGCAGAGGGATTGCTCTTGGGTTTTCGAAATGCGGGAATTCTTACTTGGCCAGTCATGTTTGCTTCTCTTAGTACTAGTTTTTGTCCTAATCTTTTGCTTCATTCATTTGTTCAGTTTCAAGTCTTAATTGATATGATTTTCCTCAATATAACTCCTTATTTATCGGTCTTCTTATTCCAACATAGTTTTCGTAACTATGAGAAAGAGAGGGACTCATCAAGAAGCAGCGCAAAGGATAGGGTAAAAGTGCATGATAAGGACTGGGACTGGGATAGATGCAGAGATCGGTACATGGGTAGGAAATTTGATAAAGAGAGGGAGAAGGATCATGGTTGTCATCACAGAGATTATCACATGAATCGAAGTGATAGAAGGGAGAGGACAAAGATAGAGATGAAACAGATCGTCATCATACTTGAGATTTTGACCAGTAAGAGCTATAACACTTCTCTGTGTTGTCATTTATATTATTTATTTTGTTTAAATTTTATGTCCTGTTATGAGTGAGATTCATACTCGAGGAGCATGTTTTATATTCTTTAATATTTCATGTCGTTGTGGACTAGTAGTACAAGCTTGTTCTATTTTGGTTTGTGTATTTGGATATGAGATTTGCATTTTATTGTAATTCTCAATCATATAATGGTCAAGGATCTGTTGAAAACAGCCTCTTTAACTCACACAAGGAAGAGGTAAGATCTGTATATACCTCACCCTCCACAGATCTCAATTGTGGATTATATTGAGTATGTTATTACTGTTGTTGTTGTTATCATCTTAATCATACAATGGGATGCTGTCTGCATACCACAATGGCTGAAATAAAATTGGTCCCAACAACAAAGAGAAATGAGGATTTATGTTCTGCATTTGGGAATAGAAGAGACAGATCTATCAGAATTGTCTTTTTGATATATAAGTAAGCATGTGCCACGTTACTTCTGTAGAATTGTTATGGTTTGAATTTCTTTGGTGGATTGGTTCTAGGCAATGAATGTTTGCAAAGAAATGTCAATCAAATGCTTTTATTAAATTTAATGTGGGATATGGGAACATTATCAAAACAAATCCCATAGTATTGCCTATATACACAAATTTCAGTATTCACTTTGTTATTCACCTATATGGCTCTCATGATTTACATTTGGTTTCTTTGTTCTGAGTTATGCATATATTTTGAGTTTATGCAAGAGGCTAAATTTATGTCGTGGCTTCTATCTGGTCAATTGCAGGTGAAAGGTCAGATCACTGTTATAGAGAGTGATGAGAGTAGGTATAGACTTCTGGGGTCTTCGTGAAGAAGTGGTTCTATAGCAAATCACATGGATCTTAATTTTACCGGTACTGCAATTAGATTGTTTATAAAAAGTGCATAATTTTTGAACGTTACTTTAAGTTATCACTCAAAAATAGGACTATATTTTATTACCTAGTCATGTTGATATTTACTTTATTATATTATTTCAGATCATATACTATGATGTTCAAAATTTGACATGTGAAAGTAAGGCTGTGGCCCACGGCGGGCCTGGGCCTAATGGGCCTGGCGGGCGCGGGCCTGGCGGTTGGGACCGGCCCGCTACGGGCCTAAGCCCACACGGTCCCGGGCTAAATGGGCCGGGCCTGCGGGCCTAAAGGTTCTTTTTTTTTTTTTAAATCAACGAAAATTTCTTGTAAACTATATATGCATATATTAATATAGATTTTGCAATTAGACATATATAAATATATTGCCTATATAAGTCTTGTATATATTGTATATATATGTTGTATATATTGTATATATATTCATATATATATATACATATAAACTATATATATATATATATATAAGTATTAGACATATATATATATATATATATTGCTTTATATAAGTGTTGTATATAATGTATATATATACATACATATATATATATAAACTATATATACAATATATTACCTTATATATATATAATATGTATATATTTACAATTATATTATGTGTGTATATATATATATTGCAATTAGACATATATAAATATATTGCCTATATAAGTCTTGTATATATTGTATATATATACATATATATATATATATATATATATATATAAACTATATATACAATATATTGCCTTATATATATATATATATATATATATATATATATAAGTCTAATATAAGCCTTGTATATATTGTATATA
>MCJB01044564.1:4181-20645 GCA_002018475.1 Nicotiana obtusifolia | reverse complement strand
TACCTTCACCTTTTCTAGAGCATCTTGAACCAAGTCAGTCCCCAATAGCCTAGCTTCGCCGGGCTCAAACCAACCAACCGGAGATCTACACCGTCTCCCGTACAAAGCCTCATACGGAGCCATCTGAATACTTGACTGATAGCTGTTATTATAAGCGAATTCTGCAAGAGGCAGAAACTCATCCCATGAGCCTCCGAAATCAACAACACATGCACGCAGCATGTCCTCCAATATCTGAATGGTACGTTCTGACTGCCCATCCGTCTGAGGATGAAATGTTGTGCTCAATTCCACTTGAGTGCCCAATTCCCTCTGCACGGCTTTCCAAAACTGCAAAGTGAACTGAGTACCTCTATCTGAAATGATAGAAACTGGAACACCATGCAGCCGAACAATCTCTCAGATGTAAATCCTTGCCAACCGTTCTAAAGAATAGGTAGTACACACAGGAATGAAATGCGCGTACTTGGTCAGCCGATCCACAATCACCCAAATAGCATCGAACTTCTTCAAAGTCCGTGGGAGTCTCACAACAAAGTCCATAGTGATTCGCTCCCATTTCCACTCGGGAATAGCTATTTGCTGAAGCAAACCACCCGGTCTCTGATGTTCATATTTCACTTGCTGACAGTTGAGACACCGAGCTACAAATCCAACAATATCCTTCTTCATTTTTCTCCACCAATAGTGTTGCTTCAAATCCTGATACATCTTTGCGGCACCCGAATGAATGGAATACCGCGAGCTATGGGCCTCCTCCAGGATCAATTCCCGAAGACCATCCACATTGGGTACACAAATTCGACCCTGCATCCTTAACACCCCCATCGTCGCCGATGGTCACATCTTTAGCATCATTATGCTGAACTCTGTCCTTAAGGACAAGCAAATGCGGATCGTCATACTGGCGCTCCCTGATGTGATCATATAATGAAGACCGAGAAAGCACGCAAGCCAACACCTGGTTAGATTCCGAGATGTCTAATCTCACCAGCCTATTAGCCAAGGTCTGGACATCGACTGCGAGAGGTCTCCCTCCAACTGGAATGTATGCCAAACTCCCCATACTCACTGCCTTTCAGCTTAAAGCATCGGCCACCACATTGGCCTTTCCCGGATGGTATAGTATAGTAATATCGTAATCCTTGAGCAATTCTATCCACCTCTGCTGCCTCAGATTAAGATCTTTTTGCTTTAACAAATGTTGAAGGCTACGATGATCAGTAAACACTTCATAAGATACGCCGTATAAGTAATGCCTCCAAATCTTTAAAGCATGAACTATGGCAGCTAGCTCCAAATCATGCACGGGGTAGTTTTTCTCATGAGGCTTCAATTGACGATAAGCATAAGCAATAACTCTACCCTCCTGCATTAGTACACAACCTATACCAATTCTCGAGGCATCACAATATATGGTATACGAACCTGAGGCTGATGGTAGAACCAATACTGGAGCCGTGGTCAAGGCTGTCTTGAGCTTTTGAAAGCTCTCCTCACACTTGTCCGACCATACAAATGGAACACCCTTCTGGGTCAATTTGGTCAAGGGCGATGCAATAGAGGAGAATCCTTGAATAAACCGGCGGCAATAACCTGCCAATCCAAGGAAACTACGAATCTCTGTGACTGAGGACGGTCTAGGCCAACTCTGAACCGCTTCTATCTTCTTTGGATCAACCTGAATACCCTCGCTGGACACTACGTGTCCTAAGAAATCCACTGAGTCGAGCCAAAACTCACACTTGGAGAATTTTGCATAAAGCTTCTCCTCCCTCAGTCTCTGCAATACAACCCGCAGATGTTCTGCGTGCTCTTCCTGGCTACGCGAGTACACCAGAATATCATCAATAAATACCACCACGAACGAATCCAGATAAGGCCGAAATACATTGTTCATTAACTGCATGAACGCTGCTGGGGCATTGGTTAGTCCGAAAGACATAACAAAAAACTCATAGTGGCCATATCTAGTCCGGAAAGAAGTCTTAAGAATATCTGCTTCCCTGATTTTTAACTGGTGACATCCTGAACAGAGATCAATCTTAGAGAACACTCGTGCTCCCTGAAGCTGGTCAAATAAATCATCAATGCGAGGCAAAGGATATTTGTTCTTGATTGTTACTTTGTTCAGTTGCCTATAATCGATGCACATTCTCATCGTGCCATCTTTCTTTTTCACAAATAGAACCGGTGCACCCTAAGGTGACACACTAGGGCGAATGAACCCTTTATCTAGGAGTTCCTGAAGTTGCTCCTTTAATTCTTTCAACTCTGCTGGTGCCATGCGATACGGTGGAATAGAGATGGGCTGAGTGCCCGGCACCAGGTCAATACCGAAATCAATATTCCTGTCCGGCGGCATGCTTGGAAGGTCTGCAGGAAATACATCGGGAAAATCCCGCACAACTAGAACAGAATCGATGCTTGGAGTCTCAGCTCCAACATCCCTTACGAATGCTAGGTATGCAAGGCAACCCTTCCCAACTATACGTTGGGCTTTCAAGTATGATATCACCCTACCGGGAATATAATCAGTCACGCCACGCCACTCGATCCGCGGCACACCCGGCATAGCCAAAGTAACTGTGTTAGCATGACTGTCTAAAATAGCACGACATGGAGATAACCAATCCATGCCCAAAATAACATCAAAATCTACCATGCTTAATAGCAATAGGTCCACTCAGGTCTCCAGACCCCCAATAGTTACTACACACGACCGATACACACGGTCCACAATAACAGTGTCACCCATCGGGGTAGACACAAAAACAGGTAGAGCAAGAAGCTCACGGGGCGTACCCAAATAATGAGCAAAATATGAAGACACATATGAATAAGTGGAACCGGGATCAAACAACACAGAGGCATCTTTGTGGCAGACTGAAACAATACCTGTAATAACGGCATCAGAAGCACTGCATCTGTCCTGCCTGGAATAGCATAGAATCGAGCCTGGCCACCGCCTGCTCGACCTCCCCCTCTAGGGCGACCTCTAGCTTCCTGACCACCGCCCCTAGCTGGCTGGGCGGGTGATAAAGTAACTGGAGCAGAAGTCGAGGGTTGACCCCTCTGTTGGAACGATCTAGCTCCACGATGAGGACAATATTTCCGTATGTGGCCCATCTCGCCACACTCATAACAACTCACTGGTGCTCTAGCAGATGCACTCGGTCTAGACGGACCCTGGGCTGACGGAGAATGAGCTGGAAGGGCGCTAAGTGTTGACTGGCCTTGCTGCAACCCATGATAGCCATGACCTGCAGATGCCCCACTATACCCTGGGCTTACTGACTGAGCAGGCCTGAATGAACGGCCTCTACCTTGCTGGAACTGGCCTCTCGAAGGAATACCACTGAAATTACCCGATCCTCGAGGCCTTTTAGCCTCCCTCTCCTCTCGCTCCTGACAGCGAACCGTCTCAATCTCGCGAGCTATGTCCACCACTTCTTCGAAAGTAGCACCCAATACTCTCTCCCTGGTCATAAAAATACGGAGATTATATTAAGACCATCCATAAACCTCCTGATCCTTTCACGATCAGTCGGAACCATCCAGACAGCATGTCGGGCCAACTCAGAAAATCTTGACTTGTATTACGACACAGTCATATCCCCCTGTAGCAGCCATTCAAATTGTCTACGCAACTCCTCTCTGCGGGACTGCGGCACATACTTTTCTAAGAAAAGAACGGAGAATTGCTGCCAAGTAAGGGGCGTTGCATCAACCGGCCTATGCCTCTCATACGCTTCCCACCAATTAAAGGCGGCTCCCGTGAATTGAAATGTGGTAAATGCCACACCACTAGACTCAAGAATCCCGGCTGTCCGGAGCATTCGCTGACACTTGTCAAGAAAACCTTGGGCATCCTCGCCCTCAGCACCACTGAATGACGGAGGCTGGAGTCTACCAAACCTCTCAAGACGACGTTGCTCATCTTCTGGCATAACTGGTACTATGAATTCCTGAGCCGGTGCAACTGGCTGGGTTGGAGGTGCCCCCGGCATCTGAAGTCCCTGCACTACCTGCTCGGGCGTACGGGCAACTGAAGTCTGATTGCCTCCCCCGACCTGGGAAGTAGTTGCAGCTGTGGTGGCTGAAACAGCCTGGGCTAGGCCAGTGCAAACTGTTAAAATCTAAGCCAAGGTCTTTGAAGACCTGGAATAGCTGCAGGCACAACTGGTGCCTGAACTGGGGCTGCTGGAGCCTGTTCCTGAGCTGGGGCAGCTAGTGGATCAACAGATGCTGCCCTCGCTGCTCTGCCTCTACCACGACCACGACCGCGTCCACGGCCTCTGGTGGCCTCAGTGGTTGGTATTGGTGGCCGTCCACCTCGTCCAGTAGTCTGTGGCCTCACCATCTGTGAGAGAACAGGATAGCAGAAGTTTTAGTACTCGGATCAACAAGTTCGCACGACAAGAATTTCAAGAATATGGAATTTTCCTAAAAAGGTTATGCAGCCTCTCGAAGATAAGTACGGACGTCTCCATACCGATCCGCAAGACTCTACTAAACCCGCTCATGACTCGTGAGACCTATGTAACCTAGGCTCTGATACCAAGCTGTCACGACCCAAAATCCCAACCCGGTCGTGATGGCGCCTCTCATGAAGACAAGGCCAGCCAAACCAACCAAACTTCGCTCAAACAGTTAAATAATACGAAAATAATATACGTATGGTTAAGTAATAATAATTTGCGAAAAAATATAGTAAACCATCCCGACTACAGCCCTCAGATCGGGGTGTCACAAAGTCATGAGCCATTAATAAAATCCTAATAATAAAATAACTATTACAATATCTTTGGAACAATTGTTTGAAGAAAGTGAAAGCAACAAAATAAAAGAGACACGGGCTGCGAACGCCAACAGCTACCTCGTAATCTCTGAATCACCACCCTGACAATAGTAGTAGTCAGTACCTCAGGCGGAACCGATAACGCCTGAATCTGCACACATGGTGCAGGGAGTAATGTGAGTACTTCCAACTCAGTGAGTAATACATATAAATAATGACTGAAAGTAAGAAACACATAAGTCATAAAGCAATCCACGATGGAACAACAAAAACATGTAACATCTCAAATAGATAACATGAAGTAAATGGAAACAACACCAACACAACCAAAGATGCAATGCAATGCAATGCAATGCAATGCAATGCGATGCAAGTCATGACTATCGTGGCGGCGTGCCACCCGTTCTCTGGGTACTCGGCGCTTACTGTGGGGGGTTCAGTAGTGTAATATTTCGTGACGGCGTGTCACCCGATCCATGCATGTCACATCTCGTGGCGACATGCCACCCGATCCCATTAAAAATCATTTAAAAATATCATTTAAGTTTCAAAACTGAGTTTATGAAATGAATCAATCCAGCAACAATACCCCTGACGGGTTCACATAACCGGCGAGATGCCAATAATACCCCTGAAGGGTTCACATAACCGGCGAGATGCCAAATAATACCCCTGAGGGGTTCACATAACCGGCAAGATGCCCAAATATGATGTAATAAACAATGACAAATACTCCTGAAGGGTTCCATAACCGGCAAGATGCCCAAATATTGCAAGTAGCCCAAATCACAATGATATCAATTAGATTTCAATCAAGTATGTAGTAGAAATCATCAATCGGGATGGACCAAGTCCCAATCCCCAGAAGTAAACAACCCCATGCTCATCATCGAGCATGTACCTCACCTCAACATAGCACTATGAGGTGCAAATCCGGGGTTTCGAACCCTCAGGACATCATTCACAAACATTACTCACCTCAAATCGGCTAAATCCTTAGCCCACGACGCCCTTGCCCTTTGAATTGGCCTTCACGTGCGTCGAATCTGTCCAAATTCAGAACAATTACATCAGAATATGTCGTGGGGACAAAGCCCAAGCGAAAACAATCGAAATTACTAAGAAATCCCGAAATTAGCAAAACCCGAGCCCCGGGCCCACGTCTTAAAATTCAGTACTTTTCACCCCAACGGGTTCCTTATCTTCTCACGAGTTCAACCACATAAAATTTGTCGAATTCCGACACCGGATCGACCTCTAACCCTCACACCTAAGCCTTAAGGTTCTCCACAATTTTTCCAACTTAAATAACCAATTAATTGCTAAAAATAGTGATAAACTGAGGTAATTCCTCCAAAATTGAGTTAGGAATACTTACCCCAATGTTTCTCTTGGAAACCCTCCAAGATTTGCTTCAAAACTTGTTTCAATCCGAGCTCTCTAGCTCCAAATGTGTTTAGAATGGTCAAACCCCCTTCTTTAAGAATTTACACGAGATAATCTCCTTTGGATATGGTTTTGAAGTTGATTTGTTGTGATTCTATGGTGTTTGGAGGTGTTCCTCTTCGTGGGTAACGAATATGGGTCTTGTAGGGCAAAATCAGCACTGAGTTCTACTTAAAAAAGCATAAAAAATCGGGTTAAAACACCCCTGTCAGGTCAAAAATGCGATCTTCTTTGTCAAAAATGCGGTTCGCATTTCACCTTTGCGGTTCGCATCTTTGGTCGCAAACCTCGCCCCAAGTTCTATCTCAGTTTGCGATTTCTGTGTCAAAAATGCGATTCGCATAGCTGATTTGCGGTCAATTTGCGATCGCAGATTTGACGTTTCTGCAGATTTTTTCCTTGACACGAAAATAGGCATAACTTTCTCATACGATGTCCGAATTGGACGATTCTTTTTGCTATGGCTCCGAAATTTCGATACGGATCTAATGCTTCAATTAAAACTGAATTTGGAGTCCATTTGCATAATATTATACCACTTATTCTTGAAGATACGACATCGACACATTCTTGAAATGCCAAAGTTAAACCCCATCAACCATCCAAAATCCATTCGAGGCCCTCGGGACTTCAACCAAACACGCCAATATGTCCCATAACATTATTCAAACTTGTTCCAACCTTTGAAACGTTCAAAACAACTTATCAACACCAATTCACGTTGGATTCAAGCCTAAGGTTTTTCAAAATCCTCTAAGTCGCTATTTTGTTCTAAACCCAACCAAACCACGTCCGAATAACCTGAAATTTTGCACACAAGTCATAAATCACATATCGAAGCTACAGCAACTTTCGGAATTCCATTCCGACCCTCGGATCAAAATCTCGCCTATCAACCGGAAATCGCCAAAATTCTAACTTCACCAATCCAAGCCTAATTCTACACGGAACCTCCAAAACTAATTCCGATCACACTCCTAAGTCATAAATCATCTCCCGAAACTAACCGAATCATCGGAATTCACATCCGAGCCTTCTAACTCATAAGTCAACATACAGTTGACTTTTACAACTTAAGCCTCCTTGAAAGAGACTAAGTGTCTTATTTCTTACCGATTTCACTCCGAATGCAACTTACTCAATTAAATTACCTAAAACACTGATAACAAGGCATAATGATACAAATATTGAGGAAGACGGAGCAGTAACCCATGAGACGATTTACCGGATCGTCACACATGAATGACCATCCAGGGAATTAACTCGATGGAACTGCTAAATATGTGAAATATGACTTGAACAAGATGAGTTTCCATCAGATTTCATTCCCTCATAGCAATGCTAATCAGTTATGAAACATTTTATCAATTATATCACATGCAGCCAAAGAGAAATGATTTGGTAAACCATTAATGTGAAATAAGTTAAATAGATGCTAGAGGTGAGAGCAAACACGTATAAAAATCATCTTGACCTATATTCCATTTTACTAGACAGGGATACTAAAATTCACTCGTTGGTTTCTGTACTGTTCAGGCTATTCCTGACTAATTTTAACTTTGTTTAGCAAGAATCTATCAAATCCAATCATTTGTTGGATTAAAAAGAGATCCGAATTAGTACGGGAAGGTACATTTGGTGTCTCCATTCCTTGTATTCTTTGGGGAAATTCTAAGCTTTTAACTCTGAACAAGGCTTTTAGTGAAGATAAAAGTAAAATTCTGAGTAAATTCCGGCAACAGTATTTGAGATGTATCATACCTCCAATACAAAGACATATCTCAACTCTCTTTGTGTCAGATTCTCTCTGTTTCCTTTTGGCTAAACTCACTATTCCTTGAGAGAACAATAGCTCTTGGAGCTAGAGTGGGAGCGGAGCTATAGTTCTGTCTACGAGTTCTGCCAAACCCAATAACTTTCGCCCACTCAAAATCCATTTATTATGTATAAATAATTTATCCAAAACTCAGTAAGCTACCTTTTCTAGAATCCAGAACCCATAAACTCAAAATCTTAGTTTCACCCTAACCTTGAAAGGGTTAATCAGATAGAATCTAGGACCACATTCTCACATCTAAAGTAAACACAATTTGAAAGGGAATAATTAAGTCCATCTGCAATGAGGAGAGGGAAAATATATACCTCAGATATAGAACTGAAATTTATATTTGGCAACACTTTCAACATACACCTGTAAAAAAAAATTATAAAAAGGGAAGGGAAAAAAAGAGCCTGCAGACTGAGGCAGCACAAACAGTGAAACAGGGTTTCTACCAACCTATGGCCTAACCATAAAGAATTGTGATTCACGACATTTTTCAACTGTAATACCTAACCTAGGAAGACAGCATATACAGTTAAAAGGTATTCAGTATTTACAAGACGGTTGGTTACCCGAAATATAACACAAAGGAATAAAGAATCTAAGTACTGCAAAAACTCATTGCTGTTTTTTCCTCATTGTACGGTGCAATTGACATGACCATGCAGCCAAAAATATCACAAGGCCAGTGCCCGTGCATGTCCAGAAAACTACTAACCAATTAGGCATGGGGTCCGGAAATAATCCTGAAAGATGGCAGAAAGGGATGAGATTAACTGTAAATACACAAACTAATGAGATACATCACAATTAGAATTCAGAATGGAGTTAAGCGTTGACCATGTCCAAACTTGACGCAGATTAGGAGTTCAACAATGCAGATAGCTAGTGCAAGCCAGCAAAATGCTCCCACCTTTTTCACAGGTTTCCTGTTTATAATGTGGAGTACGGGGGAAAAAGTTGAAGCACATAGAAAACATACGCCAGGCAACGAATACACTACAGTTCATAATTCTTGTGATAAAATAGTAGGATTTACCTGTCCTGTAGGTAAGTATTATATTCCCGAATTGTTGGTATTGCAAGTAACCACCACAGAACCAACCTATACACTATCAGAGGGTTTCTGGGAGGAATCCAAAGGCAGAACTTCAAAAAGAACGTATTCAATTCTACGGTTAAGAACACAACACAGAGACTGAGAACTTGAAGGAATCGCCAGGGACCAAGGAGGGGATGCCATTCATCTTTATCCCAATGCGCCGGAGTAAATTGGCCAAGTGTTCGCTTGACCTGCAAAACCAAAAGAAAGCTATATATGTCTAACGAAAAACCATTCATACGGCTGTCAAGACAAAAATATTCATATTCCTCCTAAGAAATTTGGAAGAACTGTAGCGCTGAAGTCAGATATAGAATATGCTAGAACATAGATTTAGTGAAACAACCTGACTCAACATACAATAACTGACTCAAATACTTTATAGTGCCAGCTTTTTGCCAAAAGCTCCAAGCTCCAGGAACCCAACTAGAACTATTAGTACAGTTAAGTTAAAATCATTCAACCAATTAGTCAACTACACCTTAACTCCAACTCCACACTAGGTGGTGAATTCATTTGAAGTACATAACATAGAGTAACTGGATGTGATGCATTATCGAAGATCTTGATCCAAAATTCAACAACAAGAATTTGAAAGACAAGGTGCAGATCACATATACGTGCATAACACCCTGTGGAGAGTTATACAATTAAATTCAATCCTCTTTATATTGATGTTCGATCAAGTAATATCAATATCTTGCTTCGAGTATCCTATGCAGTACAGTTAAATAATACCATAGGTTGAGGATTTCGTGGTTCCTCACAGGTTTGAGAAAGATGGACACAAAGTAAACACCAGGTACCGACAAATTTTCCTTGGAAAACTTGTGTTCTAACTCATGATGGATGCCAACTACTCAACTCCAACAATCACAATCACCTATCCTTTAGGGGTGATATATTTCATTATATTTGTAGTTAACAGTCAGGGATCATTCCTTCGGGAATGAAGGACAATTACACGGTGAAAAGGCTATCAGCAACAATGAGCAAATTCCACCGAGTTTCAAACCCCATGTCACTGCCTCACTGGTTCTCGGGATTTCTCGGTTATAAAAAGAAAAACGTTCTCTCAGAATATTTGAGAACTCCACTAGCCAAAATGAACAATAGCAATTAGTCTACACAGTTAGTTGCAGTTATGGAGTTCACACTGAATCCACATGAGACATTTATCAACAAACTGCTCAAATGTTGCAGTATTACGATGTCTCAACACCAAACACATTAAATGAACTGTATGAGACACTTATAATGTCAATTATTTAAGCATTATATGATAACACTCAAACCAGACAGACTTTTACAATTAACGTATACAGTTGAAGGGACAAACCTTGCCTATAATATTTGGCTGCCGGCTTATACCAACCCATTCATATGTTCTCCCATCAAAATATCGAACAGTACGCATTCCAGCCCAGATGCCTAAAGGAAACCAGAAAGGTAAAGTTTTAGTATATTTTATCAATCTAAAGAACAAGTCAAAAGAATATAAGCTAGCTATGGAGAGAATAAAGTTTAATTGTTTCTTGTAACAACCCCTTGTAATTTCACTTAAAATGCAAGTATCATACTGAAGCATGTTAGTGAAATAACATTTAAGAAGACTGGACACCAACTGGCATCACAATTTTTTTTAAAATAATTTTTCTCTGATCTTCAGACTGAAATTTGGCTACACGAATGACACTAAATGTGCCAACTGATACCCAATTCAATAACATTGTCCATAATATAATCACATCATTGCTCGGATGTGGCATGTCATTCATCAGACAAATAATGGTCATCAATTAAGATAAGCATGTCCAAATATGACCATCTCATAACAGCCCAAGAGAATGGCTTCAAATTTCTCACCAAACCAGTTGCAGATCAATATATCCAGAATAATGCTGTCCCACCAGCACTCGTTGAAGTTTGGTAACATGTGACGGAAAGTAAGCTGAAAATAGTGTAAAGACAAGTTATAACAAGGAAAATAATCAGTTAACCACTTGCCTAAAATGGTCGTATTTAAAAATAAAAAGACGGAGCTTAAAGCATTTGAAAGAAGCCTATAGAGGCTCTGACCTCCATCAACTCGAACCCAATTGATAAGACCCATAAAAGGGGCTGATTACGTATCATTATGGCCTTGCCCCACCACCCCAATATATGAGCCAGAACAAACTCATCGAATAATGTGTCCTACAAAGTAAACACACCGCTCAGATATGTTTGAAGTCCAGACTATTACTTTTAGCAGGCTCAATGCATACATGCAGAACAAAACTAATAAACAAAATAAAATTGAGGTGGTAAAAAGTAGTGCAAAGAGAAACCATACATAGACATTCTTAAACCTGTTCGTGGGATTTTCAGGTACATATAGTCTGCAATCAGCACCATAAGATCTTTCAGGAAGTTCTGCATAGCAAGACAAATTGATTTTAGCTATGCCACAAAGCAAAACATGCAAAACATATGAACAGAACGGACCTGCATGAACTGAACCACAAAAATTTTCTACGAGTAGATCAAAATCCTTACCAATACCAAGATCAGGATGCAGATATCTCATAAACTGACGAGCATCATCGCGCCTCTGAGAAAAGAAAGGAACAGAGTTTTCATATTCACAATTTAATTAAATGGCTGCAAAAACACATCAATAAATATAATAAGAAAACAGAGATGTAAGAAACTAAAGCTACTGATTGATTAACACAACGGGTAATAAGAAACAACATCTGCTTACCAACCCACCTGAAAAAGTAAAAATGTCAAAGCAACAAGATAAATGACAGCCATTCCATGAACCAGGCGCCAGATGGCAGGATGTGGTCTAATAAGTACCCTGTAAGAAAGAACTGAAAAAATTAAGTGGGTAGAAAGGTATTGCCACAAACTCCACATAAATTTGCTCTTTGAGGTCCACAAGGAGAAAATAAGGTGAATTCTCAACCACACATTCAAGCCAGAGGAAACTAAAAATTCGAGTTAGTTACAATTACATGGTAGAAAAATTCCAACTTCAAGTTCAAAGAAGAAAATAAAATTTAAGAACATGACTTCCTGGACTCGCCTAGTTGAGAACTGAGTAAAAGAAGCTCCATAAAGAATCCTGTCAAAATGAAGAGAGCATATCACCCAAAAAATTCTACATGTGCTCCTGTACTAGAATTTGGCGGGTAAATCCTTTCACTGCTCGCGTGGTGAACAATACAGACATTTATGCGAGTAATAACCATTAACTCAGCTTTTTTAGGCTATAGAAACACCCAAACAGTCTTAACACAAAAATACCCAAAAAATCAAACCGTTCATTCTTAGACAAATAAAATGTGAAAACAACTTACGTTGAGGGGGCTTGCAGCAAAGAGTAGGCAAGATAAACAGCAACCATTGCCCAAACGCCCCTAACAGATGAAGGGAAAAAAAAACAATTACTTCAATTTCTCACACATGATTAAGAAAAATGATTGGATAAAAATGTACTTAAAATGGCAAACCTTTTCACAGAAGTAGAAACGTCACTGGATGAAGTGCTTTGTGGATCAAGAGCTCCACTTGCCCAGCTGCAATAGTGATGGCATAAGCAAGTCAGAACATACACATATAAACTCATGTACAACACCAAATCACATTAGCTTTCAAAAGTTAGGAAATTCTAGTAAATAGTGAACAAGAAATGGATAAAGCATAAATAACCAGTAAGTAAGGATTCATAGCCCAAGTGTGCTATATGCTTTGGCTGTATCACAATATCACTCAATAATACCCCAGAGCAACTGCGCTTTTTCTCTTTTCCAGAATTTTGGTAAAGAAAAAGTTAAATATGAAAAACACCCTTATATTTTCCTGTAGAAGAGAATTACCAAATGACTAATCAAAGAAAAGAGGAAAAGTTAACAATTTTTCCTATGTCTTTGACATGTCATATGCTTTGCTCAGGAGATCATCTTGATTTAATTACCAAGATGTACACTAAAAGAAGAAGAAATAGACAATAGTGTCAACAAAGTGATCAGATCCCTGAAATGGAATTATGGAATGAAAATTGGCAGTCAGATTTCAGAAGCCGAGGACCACATCACAAGATTGACACAACTATTTCCATCATGAATCTTTAGATCAACAATTTAATAGACTTATCAAGAAGTGTTTAGCTACACTCTTTGTGGAACAGTCTTATCAAAGCTCTCTCTTTAACCAATCAAGCAACAGATGGAATGAACGAAAGAAAAAGTAGCTCCGCAGCTCGCCCAAAAAAAGATAGACCGCCACTGATTCGTCAGTCCCTGGTCTTGGCCAAAGACATGCCCGGAATACCAAGACTAAGATGAATCATCTCAGTTCCTCAACGGGCCTAATCCTAAATCCCTAAACTAATAGGATGCTTATAATCGTGATCATGCCCCATCAACTCTTTCAATCACTACCGCTTGTGTCGCACCTAGAGTTGCAGGGAGTTTGATAAGACTCTCGAATAAGGAAGATTAATCTTGAATAAGCTTCAGCTGATTCTCATTATATATCTTTTTATAAGAAGGGAGCTATCCTTAGGAAGATAATTTTTGCCAGGTCAATCTGGTCGGAAAGAAGCTTGCCCCAAAATTCATTTGGACAGAGGAAACTTTCTACATGTGTTATAAGAGTACTGGTCCTGTCAAATGGGGATTTTAAGGGCGGGACTGTTATATTGTGGTTGGGTTTTCTTTCATCATTTCTTTACTTCCCCTTCATATATAATTAAAGATTTCAGACAACCAAAACAGACTGAGTGCTGAAACCCAGGAAAAATGTGGTCGTATTTCCGTTCCAAGAGAACCTCAGATAAGAGGGATAGAAAATAAATATCTAACAAAATTTAATAGTTCAATTTCTACTACGTTAATATCCAAAACAATAGATAGACTGCAGATAATTAAACTTGATGAGACAGGATTCAAGATATAGACTTTAGAAGAGCCAGCTGAAACTAAGACAATAATTAGAAACCTTTTAAGAGCTTCATCGAAGTCTGAAAAATCAGTCAAGAAAGAACTAATCCCTAAGTTTTATAAATTAAGATTTATAGAGCCTGTTGACTAAGAAACTTACATGAGGAAACATGCGCCAATAAGCAACAACGTAATAGTACGAGGTTTGTATGCCCAAGCTGTCCAGGGGTCCAGCTCCTCATCTATTCTCAACGGGCTATGATTACCATTTAGGGTAACAAGATTCTTTTTGTTACCCTTTCTGTAACCATTAGGTTCCATACGTCTGGCCTCACAAAATTCAACTCCTTCAGCCCCTTCACTGCACACAAAATATCAATGGGTCCAGGGTTACATGTCAACGTAGACGATTTCAGAAGCAGATAATGGGAAGCCAACAGCACGCCAGAAAACATCACAAATAAGGGGCATTCTTATTGAGCTAAAACTCGTATCGACTTATGCAAGTCCCAGGATGTACCTTCCTAGACAATCACACAATCCAGAATAAGGAGACTTCCTTCCAGAAAAAACAAACAAAGATGAGGACATAAGTGATTCGAAGAGGCAAATAACAGAAAAAACAATCTCAAAGAACACGACGAACTAAAGATAGGAATCAAAACGATCTCATGTTTGCCTAAAACTCTATTTGACTAATATGTGTTACACTAAAAACTATACTAGAAAGTCAACCTCAAACAAAAAGGGGAAAAAATCAACATGGAACCATTTGTTCCTATATCGTTCTGGCTTCCTTTGTATATAACCTACCTTTAAAGAGACAGAACTCGGAAGCATGAAAATTAAACAGCAACCTCAAAATTAAAATAAATATATGGAGTATCTTTTTTGTGCGAGAGCTTATCTTCAGCAACTATCAGCATAAAACTACAAAAATCTCCGGTGAAACAAGAAGTGGCTTAACGCAATACATAAAGAAAGAAGCAAATGCAACAAACCCCACAAAGCACAATAGCCATTTTAATACAAAAATCACAAGAAGTCTATGTAATTGGCTATTACAGGAACATTACAATCAAAACAGAGCAGATCACTAATGGAAACAATTGCGAACAAACCAACAGACTCCATACCTAAAACTCTTTACTAGAACCACAAACAATTAGCGATATAATCACATTAATCGAATAAAAGTTGATTCTTCGTCAACATTTGGGACATAAAAGCCTGAGAACTAGAACACCTAATCTTCTTCTTTAAGTTGATGAAACAACTCAGAAATGAAAGTGGGGTGTCCAGCTTGCAATGGAAAATCACATATGGTAGAAAATAATAACAGCCCAGAATTCAAAATAACTCAAATTTACTCACACAGTAAGGTAGAGTGCTGGTAAAAAACTTAGTTGTATTTACATCAACTCAATGAATACATGGCATGTCTTTATACACACTCTTATCGCCATACCATAGTTAAAAGTACATGTCAATCACGAATTCCAAAAATAGCAACAACAAATAGGTAATATAACGGCTAAAGAGAAAAGAACCCAACCTTTAATACATTAGAAATGACCAATAATACATAAACCTATTTATATACTCCTTCCGTTCTTTTGAAAATTATGGTCTTAAAATTTTGGGTAAAAGCTTTGTAAGGCCATGACATTTGCGAGGTTATAACAATTTTTATTAAAGATAAAATGAATAAAATAAAAAGTTTAAAGTTGAATTATTTATAATTATAAAAATATGTATATATTTTAAACGGACTAATAAATAAAGTGTGTCTGCGCAAAAGAGAGGGAGTACTTTTTTTCTGTCTGGCACTCATTGCTTTGAGAATCAAATAACTCCATCTTCACTTCTACCTGTCAAGAATTATCTAATCATTAATAAAGTCAGCAACTTTTATTAGTACATCAAATGAATGAATCAATGCCCCATTCCATTTCGATACCAAAATTAAATGCTTTGTCTTTGTACTTCAAACAGTTCAATCTTTTTCGAAATAAAAGAAGCATACATATAAAATATACGCGCAACATATTTATAGATAGAAAACAGTAGCTGAATAAAGGAGGAAACTTACGTAGAGAAAAGCTGACAAATCCTTAGAGTCGTAGGATTGAATGAAGAGATGAATTTATAGCCGGAGGATCAAACAAAGGAGGGCGATAAGAGAATGCGGAGATGAGGGGGTTTTGTTGTTAATTTAAGATTTTAAGGAAAAGAAGAGGCTTTAATAGAAATGGAGACGAACAAGGATTAGAAATGATGACTATGAAAAAGGAAAACAAAAGGTTCACGATATATATATCGTTTCAGAAAAAGGTGAAGAAGAAGAAGGGGGGGGGGGGGG
>MCJB01044553.1:22343-45016 GCA_002018475.1 Nicotiana obtusifolia | reverse complement strand
CCCCCCCCCCCCCCCCCCAAATAAAAGACAAAAAAAATCAAAGGAAATACATTATAAGCAAAGAATTAAAGAAGGCAAAGAAAGATTCGGAGGCGAAAAATATACTGGTTTCTGCGTCAGGGCTAACGCTAGGCGCTGGTCTGGATGCGGCGGTTGCGAGATTTTCCTACTTCATTCGGGACAAGGTTATTTCGGCCCTACACGACCCCAACTCGTATAAAAGGGGTCCTAAACCTAATTTGGAGGATATCTGACATACTTTGAAGGAGAATTCACGTGGGGGACACACACCACGCTTGGAGGAAGCTTCTAACTAGATTTTCTTCTCATCTCTTCTTTTAGTTTCATAGTTTATTAGTTCTAGAGTTGTGGGTGCTACATGAACGTTATAGTTTAAAGCTTGAATTGTTCTTATTATTTTATCATATTGGTTTATTTATTCAATCTTGCGCTTAATTATTTGATTGTTTGATCACCAATTGAATACTATCTACGAATTAATTAGGATTGAACTCGGGAGAGAGAATTTTAGATTGCATAAAGATTGAGTGGAGCAAGATCTTGAACTCGAGCATCTGGAACGGATTTGCGGTTAGGAAAGGAATATACCTAGTCGTCTTGCTTGGTTACTATACAAGAATTATTAATGCATTCTTGTTTATCCTAACTTCATAGGAATATAGGCATTAGGTTAGCTTGAATAGGCGAGTAGTACTCGGGAGAAGACTACGAGTAATATTAACCCTTTCAATCAATAAACTAGATAAATTAATTAGACAATTTAGGTAGAAAACTCAACGGGATTGTTAGCGAACCCATAGCTCTAGAATATTGCCTCTCATTGAATTCGTCTCTAATATTCGCCAAATTATTTTCTCTAATCTCTTAGTTTGCTACTCTAGATTAGTTGTAGTTAATAATCTTTAGAAAATCGCTTGAATAGATTAATTATTGAGTTTAATTTAGTAAATAGTTAATCACAAGTCCCTGTGGGTACGATATCTGGACTTACAATCTTATATTACTTGTACGACCACGTATACTTGCGTGTGAGCAACAAATATCAAGAAGAAGATTTATTTGAAGCAAAAGTGAGGTTCTTCTCAAATCCAACCCCATTTATGAGAAAGTTCCAGTTTTCTTGGACAATATAGCAAGCCAGTTTTAGAGTCCACAAACATTGTGTATTATATTGATGAGAAGTATCCTTTCCCTAATCCTTTGCTGCCTTCTTGCGCTTATGGCCGTTCCCGCGCGCGTTTTTGGGCTGACTTCATCGACAAAAAGGTCGAATTTTCTTCCCTTAAGGACTAATAATCTTGCTCTAGTTGGGGCAACCAGGTGGACTACACCTTTTTATTATTATATGGATTTAACTTATAACAGTATAAACCATTTTTACATTATCAATCTATTTAATATGCTATAGCTAGCAAGAAAGATGCTTTATTTCTCAGGTTATCAATCCCCCCCTGTAGTTATCTTCTAAATATATGATTGTGTATAATTTTGTCGCAGTGTATAATATATAGATATTATACTAGCTTTTTTGCAGTGAGTATAGGTCCACCCTTTACCTTTTACTCAAACTTTTTACTATAAATACTAGTTGAAATGTTTTATTGAAAAATATATCTATATATATATAAGTGTACGCCAATTGTCACAAAATAGTAATTGGTGCAATATAATGATAGTTCCCACGTACTTGGACAAAATTTTAGAACCATCGCTCTTGTTATGATGTGGTCATAAACCGTAAGGGATGTTAATTATTTATTACTGTATTATATATTACTATATATATATATATATATATATATATATATATATATATATATATATATATATATATTTGGTCAAGAAAAAAAAAGCATTTAATACACCATAACATTCCATACATATGTTATGTTTGTTTTAACATTGTTCTACGTGTTTGATGTACAGATATTTGAAGCGGGGATGGGTATATGGAAGAGCAAATTAAAGGGGAAGAAGCGGAGGTTGCAAAGAAGGATTTCATAGAAATCTTGAAGAAGCTTGAAGGAGCTACGGTTGACAAGCAGGGCGTACGTCAGCATTTTTTGTAAACGCTATCGAAATTTAAAGTGGTGAACAAATTACTACAATAAATATGGGAGATAAGAAATAGAGAAGAGCAACACCACCAAACCCTCTCACTCAGAAATTACAAGTTATAGAGGATGAGAACTTTTTGAGTAGTTACGGTTTAAAATTCGTTTATCTTATTGTAAAATATTTACTTTTTAGAAGTTACATAGTATTTCATTATCGCTTATGGTGTCACGGAAGAGGACACAGTTCAATTCTTTTAAACAAAAGAGGCTTAAAAGAAAAAAAATGCAAAAGAAACGCATACGATGTATTAGAACCGCAGACCTCGACGTTGCAAGTGAGGCGCTTGACCATCAGACCAGACACTATCAGTTGTTCAGCAGTGTCATATGATTTATATTTATACGTTTGCACAATGTTTATATGTGTAATAACTAAAGTTTTCCAGGGAAGCGGTGTCCGGATGACACCGCTTGGACTAGGGTGCATCCGCCTCTGGTGACAAAGATTACTTAGGAGGAGACAACTTTGGGTACGTTGATGTCATAGCCATTGCCATGACATCTTGGTTCCACGCTTACGAGGTATATATTCGGGGGTTTTAAGGTTGAAGAAGAGTGCCCTAAATTTGCCTGGATAAAGAGATGCCTTAAGAGGGAGAGTGCACGCATGTTTCCAGTGTTCTTCCAGTCCTGAAAAGGTTTACCAGTGCGTTGTCACGCTCAGGAATTAAGATGCATGGCATTGAATAGTGTGGCTTGCAATGTTGGTGGTTTCTGTGGTCTGTGGATTCAACTAATTAAACACCTAGTTTTGAGTCACTCTATGTTTACATATAATAAAATCAAGACTCATTCTGAATCTACTGACGGTGCTAAATTAATCCTGCTTGTTTTTGTTTTTATTTTTACTTTCTTTTTTCCTTTGTGATTTGGGCTTCAAGTGTCTGCCCCTTTCTGAGAAAGATAAATAAGTGTTCTCTGTTTATTTTCATGTTTTACACCAACGACCGGAAGAAAGAAAGAAAGAAAGTGAAAGTAGTCACTCGTACTGGACCTTCCATATGTATTTGAGCTTTTATTTGTTATATATAAAAGTTTGCATTTGAGTTTCTACAGGGAAGTGCACAAACAGCCATTCTTATTTCTTAGGCCTGTGATTTAGGGACTATCCAATACTTATTTCGTCCTGAAAATTTAAACTAAAAATCTTAATTTCAGAATAATTTAGATCATTTTTATCCCTAAAAATTAAACTGAAAAACTGAAATTCAGGACATATTGACTAATTTCTAAATAATAACTCTTTAGAGTGGCTATCTGGTGAGTGTTAAATTTTTCATTTACGTAAAGATGTACTATTAACTGGGCCACTACTACTTGCTGATTTGGGCCTTACTGGACTGATTATTTTCTGTCAGTTCATTGCTTTTGCTGTGCTAATTCCATAACATTAAGATAGGCCAACTTTTTGGCAACTGTAGACTGTAAATCGGGTGATTTTCACAAAGAGGATCGTCCATTTAACCATCTTTTGTTAGTGCATCATAATACATGATCCGCCACAACATTTCTCCCGTTGTTAATCATACAGATGGTACTGTGGATATGCAATTATTGATGTCAAATAATTGCCAAGTGATCATGAAAATCAATTATTTTCAATTTATTAGCTTTTCCTCTAAATAATTGCCAACGGATCATGTGAAATCAATTAGTTCAATTTATTCATGCTTCATAGCTATTTAGTATATATTCATAATTCATATAAATACATCCTATATCCTAGTGTATTTTAAATTCGTTTAGAAGAAATTTAAGATGTGGATTTTTTTCCCCTGCTAGTAAAAGAAGCATGAGCACAGAGGCAGATCATATGACTTTCACAAATTCTATTCATGCTTCCTTTCTTCAGCATCTATGTGCATCTATATATTCCAACCCTGGTTATCTGTAATTGCTGGTATCTTCTATGCTTTAGGACTAGTAATAGAAGTCCTCATTTCTTTATAAAAGAGAAATTAATATCTGGAGACTATCCTATTTTCCTCTTTCAGCGTCATGATGTGCTATACAATTCAGATTAAGGGACTTTATCATAGGATAATGGCTTAGGGTTGTTTCAAGTGGAGATATAGATAGAATATCAACTAGCATTGTGGTGGATTGATAAATGCTTTTTCGTTCTTAATTAGAGCTCTCAGGTTCAAGCTTTGAGTATAGAATTACCTTTGTTAGGGAACATCTTAACTCCAATATGGGACTTTCTCGCATGATATAAACTTAGTTGGACTCCAATTCCGATATCAAACACGAAAGAAAAAAAATATAGATAGAATAATAAGAATTAAGAAGGCCCTTGTTTGGGCTAAGATGTAGAAAGCAGAAAAGAAACATAAAAAAACTGAGGAGAGACAGAGCAAGCTTTAGGAATCACTCACATCATTAGGCATCAATAGTGGTGGAAAATTCTGCATGCAGAAGTCCATTCAACTGAAAGTAATAAAATGCAAATTATCAATCTATAGACATTAGGAACTAGGCCTACTTTAACAAACAATAGGTGTTATCTTCAAGAGAAGTCTGATCAAGTTCAATTTATCTTGATGTTATATGTAGAAAACTTGGCCCTATAAAAATGTCATGTTACTTTTGTAGCTACCTAGCTAGAATAATTGAAATGACAATTTCTTTGCGTAAATACTCGTCATGTCTTTTCGCTTAATCAGAAGTATATTTTGGTTCTATGTTTTTACTTTTATAAAATACAATACTATTAAATGGAAAATATAATCTTTATATAATTGGTTAAGGTTTGGTTCAACAAGTGGTATAGCAGCTGTTATCCTCTAAATGTAATATTTGAACATATATACTAGTTCTTTCTATTCCAAGTTTATTGATTTGAGTGAGAATGTATATAACGTGGAGGGGAGAAGCTAATGCACTGTGCGCTCAAATCATCAAATTTGTGGGAACAAAATGTTAATTATGCAATCAAACCGAGTCAAAACATTAAGCTTGCACCGGACAAAGTGCAAAAAGGCCACAGTTTTATATTTTTTCCTTTGTCAAAAAAACATGTACATACATAGGTTTTGGTCAAATACATGGCATTTCAAAGTGTTGGTTTGGGGCAATTCTCAAGCATGTCTCCTAGCCATTGACAATAAGGTGAAAACCAATGTCTTGGTGGCATGTTCCAAGATCATGTGGACATGAAGCTCTTGTAGCAGACCTTTGATAAATGCCCATAAAAATCAATCAATTTAATTAGGTAAGCATATGGATCTTGAAAAAACCCTCATGTGGATTTGTCCCAAGTGGTCAACATGTTAGGTAGTTTTGAGATATAGCACTTGACCTTTGTTCTCCATATACACAGCCATCCACATGGTCTTGTGTCATTTCTTGCCTTGTTCCAATTAGACCTTTATACCATCTTATGTATTGACATTATTCATCATTTTTAACATTTTCTTTCAAGTGTATTAGCTCATTGCTATTCGCTCAAATTATGTATCAAAAATTAAAAAGAAAATTAGAAATATGTATTTATGTTAAGTCAACACCCATCATATATCAAAATAGAGTAGCAACTGAAGTATCCTTTGCCAACTGGTTAAAGTCTTGAATTTGACTTTTTTCTTTACTTTTCACCTTCTATTTGACGAAATAGATTGTTCCTTTCGGGTTAATTATTTAATGTTTCAAACCAAAGGGAGCTGCGTAATCATATCGTTTCAAACAAATATGCCATAGGTGTTCTTCAACAGGAAAAAGAGAAAAGAAAATCAATCGCCTTTTTAGTGTTTTTTTTTGTCCATTAGGGTAAATTCAAAATTGTGTACTCTTAATTGGTACGTAGCATGTCCAAATTGCAATAAAATTCACTGAAAAGAAAAGATGTAGCTAGCACGACGTTAGCTAATTCTCAGTTAATTCGTCATCATTACACACTAACTGATCAATGAGTAAGAGAGTGTTCCCTTGGTATTCTTAGTCTCAGTGCGACCTTTAATGTTGAAACTCCTGTAATTATTTCTTTTTATTTATTTTTTTCTTGTTTGCCAATAAGAAATAGGAGTAGTATTTAATTTCTTCGGATGAAAGTCGGTGCATGAAAAAAAATACACTTATATTTGGACATGGGAGCATAAGGGTTAACCATATGTGCTTCAGTGTGGTTTGTTTCATACAGCTTGTCGCAGTGTTTCCGAAAACATTACTTTGATTGAAGAACGTATGAATAAATATGTAGACCTACTTATGTCATGGCCATTGTCAGAAACTCCCATACCAAATTATACTTTGGTTTTCTAACGCTATTTTCTACCATGTATCATCCTAGTTCCTTCTCCACCACCACATCCGTTTAATTTAGGGCCCTTTTGGCCATAAACAAAATTTCACCTTTTTCGATTTTTTTTTTTTTACTTTTTTCGGAATTAATGTTTGGCCATGAAAATTTGAAATTTCACTTAAAATTGAATTTCGGAAATTTGAAAAACTTTAAAAAGCAAATTTTCAAAATTTTCAGTTCAAATCACTCACAAAAATTTAAAAATAAATTCAAATTGTATTCATATCCAAACACAGCTTTAATTTACAAATACTATTTTTATTTAAATTTTTTTTAGTAATTTCACAATTTTATGTCCAAACGCCTACTTAATTGGTTAAAAGTAGCTGATATGAGTATCAAGTGTTTGAAAAAATAAATTTTAAGTAATGAAACTAGTTTTATCAATAAGGAATTGCACATTTCGATACAAATGATGAAACTGATAATATAAAGGGAAAAGGACAAGATATACCCCTCTACTTTCATATATTGTTTATATTTGATCTTCGTTATATTATCGGGTCAAATTTACTCTTACCGTTATATTATCGGGCCAAATTTACCTCTACAATCAATAAACTTTTAAGAATACCCCTTGATCTGTTAAATAATCAAAAATCTCCCAAATTCTTTTTATTTAAATCATTTGTTGTTCTTCTTGCTCCATTATTTTCACAAATTACTATTGATGTGAATGCTAAAGTTACTAGACTATACAAATTATTCATAATTTTTTTTGAATTACTAATGCACCTATTTCTCTTCTTGTAATAAATAAAACTAGTTTAGAATTTTATTTATTTTTCAATCATATACACACCGTAGAATTAGTGGGTCTACTAATTGTGTATTATATACAACTGATCATTATGTTTGTACATATATATTCAAATATATTCTGTCATTGCCTGGTTAGTATAGAGTTCGATCGACTAACTTAAGAGTGCACAATGTGTATGCATTTAATTAAAGCAAAGTTGAATTGGACAATGTAAAGTCTTCGAGGAACTTCAACTTCAATCACTAATACTTGCAAAGTCTCCATACATTGGTGCAACGAGTTCTACAAAATTAGGAAGTTGTAAATACTTTTAGAATTTAGAAAATCTACCTAATTTATATTTTTCAATTTACTATATTTTATTTATTAGGTTGTATTATTTAATATTTTTTGCTCTTATTATTTTTCTCTATTTCAGAAAGCAGGTAAATGCTGGTTAATTCAAAATAATGGACCAAGAAGAATAACAAGTGATTTAAAATAAAAGGAATTTAGGAGATTTTGGATTACTTAACAGATCAAGGATATTTTTAAAAGTTTGCTGATTGTACAGATAAATTTGGCCCGATTATATAACGGTAGGGATAAATTTGGCTCGATAGTATAACGGAGGTTAAATATAGACATTATATGAAAACAGAAGGATATATTTAGCCCTTTTCCCCTAATATAAAAGTAACGTAATTAGCTACATTAACTAGTTGGCAAAAATTTACTTGGTCGAAAACATCTTCTATTGTTGGCAAAATTAGCTCAACCAACTATTCTGGAAGTAGCACAATTCAACAAATAAAAGCTATCAAGCACAAGACACCAATTTTTTTTCCTTACAAAAATAGATCATAAAAAGGAGATGCTGTAAAAAACATTCAATTTTGTAGCCATTTGCAAACCTGCCGAATGTTGTAGCCAAATAATCTATATAACTTGAGCGTATCAGCGAATGAAACTCATAATTCGGAAGAAAAGTGATAAGAAATTTCTAAATCATAAAAAAATGAAATTACGTAAAATACTACTAACTTTTAAAAAAAAATTAAACATGAGGGTTGCGGTAAATTGGGATTTTCCCATTCTTCTTTTTCGTATAACTTTAAGGTAGATTAATGGTCCAAGAGGGAACAATAATTTTTTTGCTTCCATTTCATAGAACAAGAAAGTCTACTTAAACCAAACAAAAAGATGCAATACTCTTCCAACTTTCCTCTATTCCTTCAAACAAACACATAATTTCATCCAACAGGTAGGCCATACTCTTATCATCTCTAGAAAGGTGACCAAATTACTCATCTTTCTTTCTAGTTTCTATTCCTGTGTAATTGAGAACCCACTTGATGTTGTTTGTTGTCTACTTTAATAAATTATGAGTCATCAATTTCTCACTTTTGGACCCAAAATGTACTATGGTCATTGTCTTTTATTTGATTAAAAAAAATACATTTGGACCAATCACTTTCTAACCCCCAGCCTCCCAATCCCACTGGAAAGATAGTTTTGTCTTTACTTTTCAAGTCCTAATCACATAATTAAAAGGCTAGGGGATTGTGGTTTACCATATTAGTAACATTATGACATCCCTTAAAAGGGAATATCATGTGATTAATATCTAAATAGGCCCCTTTAAAGACTCATTCTTCAAAATTAACAGTGTGTTGTGTCCTCAAGTGGACCCTTATAGATTAATTCAATTATGTCCTGTAAGAAATAAAATAATCACTTAATTAATGAGTACTATCAATCCAATTTTTCACGGGTCCACAAGAAATTAACAGTCGGCGAATCTTGAGATAAAATGCATTTTACTCCGTAACGTTTAAGAAATTTGCCGATGATCACCTAATTCTTATTAAATTGCAAGCCATTTCAAAATTTTGTTTCAAAAACTATTTCAACTTTATATATAAATATCGGTGAATCATAACCTCCTTGTATGCATACATAAATAACCGAGATAAATGATATAATTTCTTCTCTTTTTTTTTTTTTTTCCTATAAAAGAAACTTTATATGATGTTGGTCTGCACATGCATGCACAACAGCAAGCTGCACAAATTCCACTAAGAAAATCCAATTAATTATAGTCTACTCTCAACCTAAGTTCCAACATGGATGATATCATGATACACCTAAGACCTATATTTAGTTATTTGCGTGACCTCCTACTCTATACTTAGGTATGGCAAAAGCTTTATATATAGCCCACGAAGTCATTAATTTTTAATGCGAGTTCCAAAGGGTTCATCTACTTCTGCGCCATTGTTTACAAAAAGTCCGAATAATTTAGAGGTTCCACTGATAAAGTATAAGAATATCATCATTGAGTTAGTATAATAAATGGCAGTAGAAGTTGAAAACTAAGTACCAAGGACACATGGTGTTTAGAATATATACTAGTATTATCTATGTGAGTTCGATGTTCAAAACCAACAAATTAACAACTGTGTTTATTCTAGGTGAAACGCACTTTTGACTAAAATCTTCCAAGAAAATGATGTAATATCAATATTTGTCACTCGCAGTTAATTATTCTCTCCATTTTCTATTTTTGGTCACAGTTAGGTAATAGGTATAGCTAATAATGAAATATTAGCATATTCATTAATGTTATTTTTAGATAACTCTACTACACTAGAGGGGATTGGGCGTCTAATTAGTGCCGCTGTTCAAACATGCTCTTCGGTAAGAAAAATTACAACATATTATTAAGGGGACTAGGGCAAAGATTCGTAATGGAATAAAGATTGAATCAACTTAGGAGTATCACTATAAAGTGGGAATTAAAGAGATCAAATTAAATATGAAAAGAAAACTATAGAGAAACAGAGAATCAAGTTGAATAAAGGGTCCTACACAGAGTGGCAATTGAAATCTGCTACTATTTCATTCTTTTATTTTAATGAAACGGATTTTGTAAGCATTTGATACATAAAATATGGTAGAAAAGATTTGGTTGTTAGTTTTACTCGTCCAGCTGACAAGTATCCGACAATCCAGCAACCAATTCTAGTCCCATTCCATGATTCTTTTAGTAACTATTAGCTAATATGATTGTGTTTTGTTGACAGCCAAACGTAAATTTTTACATTTGTAATGAATTTTCATAATATATATTTTGTTACGATATATTTGCCTAAGCACTCATTACATTGGTTATGGATCCAAATAGAATATTTATGATAATGAAATTCATATAATCGGTCCGAATTAATTAAAAAAATATAATTGTTGTTGTTGTAGGTTTTATTAGGAATTTTTATTCTTCTACCAATACATATATTGACTGAACCAATCAATATTTGCGTAGATAGAAAAAGTTACCTAACTCTTTATGCCTCTACTGATTTTTAAATCCTCTCACTATTCCGTGCTCTTTTTGTTTTGGCTAGAATTCTATTCTCTTTCATACTTCGGGTTTTGTTCTTATACAGAAGCACACATTCTCTCCACTATTTTCTTTAATTTTTTTTCCTCTTCATGAAAAAAGAATACTGAAAAGGCTAGACGTATGGAATTTTTTGGAAATCGGAATCTTTCTTTCCTCCTTTTGTAATTTTACTTGCTATTTCACCAAAAAAGAAAAACTTTACTTGGTAAGCTTTTTTTTTAAAAGAATTGCCAATATTCTTCTTTTTTTGCTTCCTTTTATCTGCACGCAAGTTGATCAAATTAACAATAAGAAAGAGCAGGTGAAGAATTCCTCTCACTTTTCTTCCCTCAAAGAAAGGGAGAAAAGAGAAACTAGAAAGCAATAAAACAAAGAATAAATAATAAAAGCTTTTATTGTTTGCGTATGTGAAGATATATTAAGGCAGACCCCAAAAAAAAAAAAATCAAGGAAACACTGAAAGGCCATACTTAACGGTTTTCCAGAAAAAAAAGGAAAGCCAAATCAACTGAACCTTAGTTCGAAATGGCTTAAAAAAGAGAAGAAGTTAGAAATATGTCCAATCATGGACAGATCAATTGCTTTAAGTACTGTAAAAAGTCTAGATTCTTCAAAATTCATTAAAGGGGTACTTTCTTTCGTCTTATTGAAGAAAAAACAAAAACACGAATAAAATAATTCATACGAAACAAAAGAGTTTGATCCTTCTTTTATGTCTTAAAAATAAAAAAAGTAAAAGAAAATATATTTTTGGAGTAATTAATTCAAGGAAAAAAGGAAAAAGTTTACATGGTGCGAAAATAGATCAAATAGTTGAGATTCTTGATTTTAAATGGATCGGGCGAGTCCAAAAGTAAACTGTATACGGTATCGAGATAAAGACAGTGAGGGAAACTCTCGGGAAAAATTATTTGCGACAGTGTATGTAGCAAATCAATGTAGGCAAGACATATTTCACATATAAACTTTTACCATTTAACTGTGGTTAAATTATTGTCTTTTCTTTTTAAATTATAATTTTTTTATATTCAATCTTTTAGTTCGGTGTATACACCAAATGCTGACAAATATTTTATGAAATCTGTATTCGTTGTCTTTATTAATAAATGAATTATTTTTATGGCCATTTTTATTAGTATCAACTGATGGTATTTCCTAATAAAATGTACTCCATTAAAAGTGCATTTTGCTAAAGAAAAGAAATACTTACTCGTGTGTTAATTGTTAAGTAGAGTATATTGTAACTTCTTAAAAAACTAAAAGGTAAAATACATAACTTACCCCTTATTATGAACCAAACCATTGTTATGCATTTTTTACTAACAAAGATTATCTTACACATTTAACCTTTTGGAGTATGCTTAAGACACACTACGTACGTATTTTACACCTAAAATAAGCGAGTGAATGTAAAATTTTTGGGTCAGAACCATTATGTGAATACCACATATCCAACCTTTTTTATTTTTTAAATTTTCTTGAGTCATTTCTTATTTTTTCTATTGTTAATTATTATATCTCCAAATAATTTGGTCTCTCTTCCACGCCCCGCCACTCCACCCATTTTCCTTCTCCTGGACACTTATCTCTGTCTTCTCCATAGATTAAGCTCTGAAACGCTGAAATAATTCTAGATCTAAATTGAAATTCTAAATTAATTATTCATCTCCTCCAAGTTTGACTGAAATGTTTCTAGATTTGTTGGACACCCACCTTTCTTGTTTTCATATCTGTTAAAATCAGTGTATTTACTGTGTCACAATTCTCTTACGTTTCCCCCAAAAACTTTGCCACAGGAAACCGATTCTTTTACCTTAGCAACTTTGTGGTTTAAAATCATATACCTAGTATAGTATCAGATTCACGGATCGATGGTTTTGCCCATTTTTTTGTCAAAGGTCAAGAATTGGGTTTTGAAGCTCAACAATGGCAGGAGAGAAGAAAATAAATTAAATTTACTTTAATACGGGTATACAATCTGATATTTGCTCCCTTCTCTACTATCTGCCTGACTACAAGCTTCCAGTGCTGGATTTATGTCACAATTAATATGATGATGATTAATAATTTTGTTTCCAGATTTACTTTCGGAGTTAGTTGACGCATTTTCATAATTTGTTTCTAGATCAGGCATCCGGTGGAGTGCCATAAAAACCTGAATGTTTTGTGTAATTTTTGTTTTTGGATGGGCGTAAATAAATAGGGTTATGGTGTTTATGGATTTTGTTCTAAAACATAATGTTGATGGTGATGGTTTCTATGACAATAGTGGTGGCAATAGTGATTTTAATGGCAGAAAAACCTCTAGTAGAAGATGACTAAAAGTGGGAGTCGGGGAAGATGAGAGACGGGTTGGGGAGGGGGAGGCTTTTATTTTATTTTTTTAAAGAAAGAGTTACTATTAATTAAGGTGTAAATTAAGGTTTTTTGTCCTGACACATGATACAATCTTATTGGTGCGTGATATTAAGTATATTTTAAGAAACTGATCAACAAAAAAATAATGTGTTTTAAAAACTTTAATTCATAATTTAGTGATAACTTATTTATTTTTTCAAAATAAAATAAAAAGGCTAAAGGAGCATGTATTTATGGAGTTTAATTTCCGTACCGTACACACGTGCAATTACATCAGTTCAGAAACCATATTTCTTATTTATTTCCTCTATGTATTTGCACGAAACCCCAAGAGAAAGAAGAGTCATAATGGAAGAATATAATCATTAATTAAAAAAAATGCTTTTGATTCTTCATTGTAGAATCACATCAATGAATTGAAAGAAAAAGTCATTTTCATACCCCCCCAAACACACTCTCTTATTTTAACAACTTCTACTAGTCTTGTTCATTTCAGATCAATTTAGCATACTTTTACAAGTACTTCTAAGCTTTAAAATTCTTTAAATTAGTAGGCATTTTCTGGGTATTCTCTGAATTCTTTGTCCTGAAAACATTTCTGTTCTTTAAGGTTTTGTAATGAGGAAGTACTAAATTCTACTTCCTCTGCTTCCACTGTCAGTCAGTTGTCTCCTATTTTTCTTCTTTTGTTGTCATTCTTATGTTTCTTTGCTTCAGCCGTTCACTTACATGTGATTCTTGGGCATAATGGGTGAAGAACACGTGGCTATTATTCCTTCTGATCGAGCTGTTGAACAGGTTTTTTTTCTTCTCAGTTTTGAAGTTTTTTTTCCTTTCTTGCTTTCATTTCTGCAACTTTAATTCTTCTGTCAACTAATTCTTCTTTTTTTTAGTGGGCTAGGTTCTTGAGATATGCTGTATTCCCTTTCTTTTACGTTTTTTGGGCTTAGCAAATGATCAGCTAAGCACTTCAGTTTTAGTAGTAGTGTTAACTAACAAGGGAAAAAGGACAATCTTTCAAAAGCACACTTGTGTGATCAAAGTATTCTGAGTTGTTATTTTGTTCCATGAGGAAGCAGTAATTTACCATAGTTGTTCCTCTTATAAATCCTCTTTTAGTCTTCACTTTCTTTTTTGGTTGTTGTTGTTGTTGTTCTGTAGTTTCTTTGGAATAATATATATATTTGTCATTCAATAACACCATTTAATCTTCTTGGAGCTTAAGTTAGCTTACCAATATTATCTTCCTTTAATGATTGTCTCATGAATCTTCTATCTGCCATGTCAATCAAACAGCTGATTTAATAATTTTCTGTTAGATAATCTCTTGCAAATTGTATAGTGAGAAATTATGTTGTCTTTCCGGGGTCATTCATACAATTTGCTAATCAGTAGATATCCTGTTCCACTCACATCTTTTTCTTTTTCTCTAATGTTACTTTCCCTCTCAATCATGTCCAGGCAATAGTTGCATTGAAGAAGGGTGCACATCTTTTAAAGTATGGCAGAAGAGGGAAGCCCAAATTCTACCCTCTAAGGTTATCCGCGGTAAAGTTTTAATCACCATACCTCAGGCCGAATCATTGCCATTTCATGTTTCAATTACTGTAGGTGAAGTATAAGGTTTTTTCTTTGTTTCCAGGATGAAAAGTTTTTGATTTGGTACTCTGGTGAGAAGGAAAACCAACTGAGGTTAAGTTCAATCACGAATATCATCCGCGGCCAAAGTACTGTAAGCAGTGAGGCTACCACACATATTGATATACATGACGTTTCTCAAGATATATAGTTAAAACTGTGAAATTTCCTTTTATTGACAAGAATGTTTCATTTTCTAATTAAGGTAATTCTTCAGCCTGAGATGGAAAGTCAGTGCATATCACTTATATATGGAAATGGCGAGCGTACTCTTGATCTGGTAAATTAAACATTACGTCTTGTTTAATAGAGCGATGTTGTAGAAGCATGCATGATTTCTAGTTTTGCTAACAACCATATTTCATTTTCAGATTTGCAAGGATAAAATGCAGGCTGAGACTTGGTTTGTAGGCTTGAAAGCTGTAATATCCAGGACTCACCACCATAGAGTGGTGGACCCTCTGAAAAGCAGAAAAGGTGCACACAGTTGCATCAGTAGTCCAGCGGGTTATATGCGGAGGAAACAGAATCTTGGACTTTCAGCAAAGACAATCAGATCCTCTCAGGTTCTTGATATCTGTCTTTGTGTTTTTAAGTTTTCAATGCTTAACCATGTGTTTTTGTAACCGTTATTTTCCCCTGTGTGCATCTTCTTCAAACTTCAGAATGTCCTATGATTTTGATCTTGTCTAGAAAGTAGCTTTGATATTGTTCTTTAGTAGCTTTATCACTTGATTTATGTGAATGGAGTTCGACTCTCTTAGTTCCTGACAAGTATGAATTTACTCCCAAAGCTTGTGTTTCCAGTATACATTCTAAGACTTGTTCCTCGAGTGGAGTGGTGACTTTGGCTCTGAATCTCACAGATCTTTTTGATAACCTGTGAATGATAAACAGAAAAATTACAAATCACTGGCGATAATAAATGGATGAAATAATAGGTGAGAAAAAAAGAACTCTGTATAGACAGTGGTCAATCTTTATTCTTTAGATGCTTGAGAGTTATAACATGTAACTGATTAAGCTAAAACTTTCATATTCCTTATAAGATCATTAATCATTAGTACTTCTCCATAATGTGGTTCTATGCCATATTCGATGTTGTGTTCAGTGTTGTTTTCAGTTAGGGCACCTGTACTTTGACATCAGTTACTTTTCTTTGGTGAGTTCAGCAATCTGAAAAAGAAACTTGCATTTCCATCTTTTAATTATCAAGAATTATCTTTCTTCCTCATATTATGCTGTTCTTTTATGGCTATGTATTGTAATAAATATAATAAATACATTATTTCCTATCTGATAGAAGACAAAAAAGAAGATATTCTTAATTTCTCATCACTCTAAAAATGATGTATACTTATTTGATCAAGGTTCGCAGCTTAGCGGGGAGTCCCACTCACTCATTTTCAGAAAGGTGTTTTACTGATGGCTTATCATGTTCTTCCGACAGCTTTTTCTCGGAATCAAGTCTATCGAGTGTGCATAATGTAATTGAGAATGTTACATGTTCGTCATATTTTGAATCAGATAACTTAACCCAGAAGAGAGCATCTTGTGCTGGGACTGAAAACCAAACTGATATACTAGCTCCATTTATTCCGTCCACTCATGAGTCAAGACCATTTGGGAGGAATGTATTGAGGGATGTTTTTATCTGGGGAGAAGGAGCAGAAGGAGGGTGCTTCGGGGATGGGGACGTGAAATTGGATGCTTTGTTACCCAAACTTCTGGAGTCTACTGTGATGCTCGATGTACAGGCATTATCCATTGGTAGGAGCCATGCTTCCTTAGTCACCAAACAGGGTGAAGTTTTTTGCTGGGGTGAAGGAAAGAATGGAAGGCTTGGACATAAACTCGACATGGACACCGCAAGGCCGAAACTGGTGGACTCCCTTAATGGGGTTCGCATAAAATCTGTCACTTGTGGGGAATACCAAACATGTGCCCTGACCTTTTCTGGTGAACTGTACACATGGGGTGACAACTCTTTTGGTGCTGAGTTAGTAGGTGAAAAAAAGAAGAGAAGCCATTGGCTACCTAACAGAGTATGTGGTTCCTTGGATGGTGTGAAAATATCTTATGTTGCTTGTGGGGAATGGCACACAGCAATTTTATCAACATCTGGACAATTGTTTACTTACGGAGAAGGAACTTTTGGGGTTCTTGGTCATGGTAATCTCCAAAGTGTTGCTCAGCCCAAAGAAGTTGAGTTGCTTAGAGGTTTGTGGGTCAAAAATGTTGCATGTGGGCCATGGCATACAGCTGCAGTAGTGGAAATCATTGTTGATCGTCTTAAATTCAATAATCCAGGTGGGAAGCTGTTTACATGGGGTGATGGGGATAAAGGAAGGCTTGGTCATCCTGGTGAGGAGAGAAAGCTTTTACCAACCTGTGTGGCGAAACTTGTTGATCATGATTTTATTCAAGTTTCCTGTGCGAGCACCCTAACTATTGCACTATCTAGCACGGGAAAAGTTTATACCATAGGAAGCGCAGTGCACGGGCAACTGGGCAATCCAGAAGCCAAAGACAAATCATTAGTGCTTGTGCAAGGAAAACTTAGAGAGGAATTTGTTACAGAGATATCCTCCGGATCATATCATGTTGCTGTGCTAACATCAAGGGGAAGTGTTTACACATGGGGTAAAGGTGCAAATGGACAGTTAGGACTAGGTGATACAAAAGATAGAAGTTGGCCAACGTTAGTTGAGGCACTGAGAGAAAGGCAGGTGGAACATATTGCTTGTGGATCAAGTTCTACAGCAGCAATATGTTTGCACAAATCCGCGTCTAGTACTGATCAATCAGCTTGTAAAGGATGTAGCATGTCTTTTGGAATTACAAGAAAGAAGCAAAATTGTTATAATTGTGGGTTTCTCTTTTGCCGCACATGCTGCAGCAAGAAAACCACAAATGCCTCTTTGGCCCCAGACAAGACTAAAGCTTTTCGAGTATGTGATCCATGTTTTTACCAACTTCAGAGAATTGCTCAGTCAAACAGGCCATCCAAGCTTGAAAATCCTAGCCCACGACCATTACTGATTACCCAAAAGGCATTTATTCACGAGAAGGTAGAGCAGCAAGAGGCAAATACTACATCAAGTCGAATGATGTCAACGAAAAAGTATTTCAGTGAGAACAATCAATGGTTTGACAGGAGGGCTACCAACAGTTTAGGGGAAAGTACTGATTTTGCATCGTTGCTGGATGTTTTTCCAAGATGGGGACAAGTTCCTTGTCCTGAAATCTTTAGAAGAGACTATGGAGGACAGATGAGAACCCAAAATCATTATGCAAGAAATTCGCTGACTTCAGCTTCTCCAACTTATTTACAGCAGATTCACAAAGAACGAAAATTAGTCCCCTCTACTGGTGTACCTATGGGGGAGAACTTGTCAGAATCGGACAAGATCCTGCTTGAAGAAGTTTCCAAGCTAAGAACTCAGGTAATGTCCTAATATCCTATCCTCTTACATGGTTCAATTGCTTATACTTGGCTGAGATTATTAAATTTTGATGCACGTCTCTCTCTATTTATAATTGTGTGAATAAATAATCTTTTTGGCGTGTTCTGGTATGTGGAGTTCAAGAACGTAGATTAGTTGACAAAATCTAATCAATTCAGAGATCCATACCTACTGAAGAATGATGCTCTCTGGAAGTTAAATAGACCAATAAACAGTTAATTTTCTCTCGTATAATGTTTCATTGGTGACAAGATCTAAATACGGTGACTCAAGATCAATTCTGAATGCTTTGCATATATACTGTAGGTTGAAAGTCTTAAGAGGTTATGTGAAACAAGAAAGGAGAAAATTCAAGAACGTCAACAAAAAGTTGAAGAAGCCTGGTCATTGGCTAAAGAGGAAGCCTCCAAGAGTAAAGCAGCAAAGGAAGTTATAAAAGCTTTGACATCACGGGTAACTTTTCTGTGAGTTAATTCTTTTGGCCTTCTCCTTCACATGAACATTTTAATCCATCAGTATATTACCTCGTGGCACAAACATAAAAAAAGAAACTATTTTGTGAATCTGATAATAATTTGTTGGTGGATGCCACAGTTTTTTTTTTGCTTGAACATGTTTTGCAAATTGCAGCTGCAGACAATGTCAGAAAGCTTTTTTGCTGGAAGAGAAACTAATGATCAAGCTGCTGCAAATGTACTGCAGACTACATCAACGTTTTCAGATAGCCAAAATCATATAACTGGACATCGAATTGTTGTGCCTACATGTGTGTCTCTTGCAAAAGCACAACCGGACGACAGAAACATTGACAGCCTATGCAGTTCTCCAATTGTATTCTCTAGTACTTTAAGATCCTTCTATAACAAAGAGAACAAGGTGGACTCCGGATCAGCAGAAGAATCATATAAAGGTGATGATCATTGCCAAGTTGGGCTCAGAACATCTAAGGGTGAATGGGTTGAACAGTATCAGCTTGGTGTCTTTATTACATTGACAGTGCTGCCAAGTGGAAAGAAGGGACTCAAGCGAGTCAGGTTCAGGTATATGATACAGAAATCTCCCGTCTTTTTTTTGCATGTTTGGTTTGAACAAGGATCATGGCTAACAAATTGAAAGGAAGGTTTCCCTCATGATTTAAATGTTACAAATGATAGTTACACTTCTTATAATGCAGTGAGACTGTAGCAGTTATGATCTCTTTTTTCCTTCTCATTGTTCGTAGTATGGAAACTGAAATTCAAGTCCCAACTCCGAACATTTGTTTCTTTGATTTAATTGGGTGTTGGAAGTTAAGGGAACTTGCATCTTTTGATTAAAAGGATGGATGTAACTCGTGGTAGATAACATTTTACTACAAAACACCAAGTTTATTCAGAGGGAAAGCAAGCTACAATTTTGTCAATCACTAACATATGCAAGGGCACATTTAGTATTTGGGCAGCGAGTGCAGCTGCTTCCACTTCGGGTTCACTTTTCCGCCATTTATCAACCAAAGCCTGTTCCATCCGAAAAGATTCTTTAGCAATTTCCTGTCTTTTCTTAACCCCCTCCTCTTATTAAGAAGCCAGTTCATGAGCAAAGGAGATCTATTGACTTAAAATTCTTGATCCACCTCTGCATATGTTATAATTATGCCAATGATCAGCTTGCTTTGTTAATATGTTAAACTTCTTAACAAATGCATTTTTTGTTGAATTTTGTAGTAGGAAAAAGTTTACAGAGAAGGAAGCAAAGAAGTGGTGGCAAGAAAACCAACTTTCTGTCTACAAAAAGTATGATATTGAAGGATATGAAAATCTGAACCAAGACTTGCTGAAGAAGTAGCAGTTCCCTTTTCCTGCCAATGTAAATTGCACATGATTACAACAGTGGTTCATGTTATTGAAGGTATTTAATCACTCAATGTGCTTAACATATGAGGAGAGAAGAATGCAATTTTGTATTGCCAATTGAATATGGATGGACAATCATAGATAATTTTTACATTCATTTTATATGAGGCTAGCTATTAGAGAGGCAACCTGGTGTACAAAGCATCCCGCATTTACGCAGGGTCCGGAAAAGGGCCGCATCCCTAGGGGATGATATAGACAGCCTACCTTAATGCAGTCATTAGTGGCTGCTTCCACGGCTCGATCTCGTGACTTATAGGTCATACGGAGACAATTTTATTATTGCTCCAAGGCTCCTCTTCAAAAACTTGAACACTTGAACAACTGCTCTTTAATGATTTTTTTTTCAAACATTTTCTAAATAATTTTAATTAAAATTTGTGACACGTAAAATACTTTTTAAGTAACTTCTAACCATGTAATTTTTATTCCCAAAATTAAGGAATTCTAAGCTGTTGAATGGCATCCACTAATAATTTCTGATTATGGATTTGTTAAGTGACTCTGCTAATATCCTGGTATCAACCATGACACAGCTATAATTTTCAGTTGCTAATCCTTTCATTTAAAAAAATTAAGCGGACAATATAAATTAGTGATTTCTTTTTAATTCAAGCGCTTGATTTTATTGGTCAAATGTCAGTGCTCCCACCCCACAATTATTCAAAGTAAAATCTGGATCTTAGAGCTTAAATACATCTAATTAAGATGATTTTTCATTAAAGAAAAAAAAAGGCAGATTTGGAAGTTTTTCAACTCCGACACAAAATGCAATTCCAGTGTAGGATCCTGTCAGTTTAGTTTCTCTTGATTTGGAAAATGTTCTCAGTTTATTCAACGGTGATACTTTTCATGCAAAAAACTAATCCTCTAAACGGTTTTAACTGATGAAAATTTTCTTTTCCTCTTTTTCATGTTCCAATGCAAATCTTAGTCAAATTTAGACGTTTTTCTTTTGAAATGAACCTTATCCAATTCTTTTGCCAAAATTTTGGGGACTTTCACTTTATCAGGCAGATTATATAAATGTCAAAGCTCCAAAGCAGTCAATAAAATTGTTTAGCCTATGATTGAAAGATCTTAGGAGTTGGATAAAGTAATATAGAAGCTTTAATGCATGGGAACATTAATTTGATAACAAAGCTTCGTAATCCTTAACACGTCTTTGTTATTGAATTAATTATTAATAAGACAAATATGGCCTATAAAAGGAGCCCAAAATACTTTGATTATTAGAAGGAAACAAGTGTTTGCTTTTCTGCCTTTAGGTTATAATAATAATAATCCCAATAATTTATTAAACTATTAGTTTATTTTACCTTTTCCTTCTTTTGGGCTGTCGATTCATGTGACGTCCGTTTTGTGCATTAGAAGGCATCCTTTCGGCAAGTGTTTTGTTCTTTGATTAGTAGAGAAAAATTTATGATAGCACTTCTGGGATATTGTACGGTCGCTCTTAAAATGTGTGTCTATATATATATATATATATTTTTTTTTTTGTATGTTATATACAGAAAATATATAAATTTTATATATTTTTCGTCTATTGAATATCAATAATTTCAGCCGCAGGCAAAAGTGTTCTTCGCCGATTTTTATATTATTTAATATTAGAGATTTTTTGATTACGTCATTAATGCATGTTCAAACTACTTTCTTTCTTTTATGTCCTTTTTATGTGTATGGGGTTTCCAATATGACAAATTTAGCTTAATTTGTTTCGTCCCATCTAATGAATGTTGAGTTAAACAATTTAGGCAGACGATACAAAAGATGAGTGTGAACAATGAGGCATAAAATTAAATAAAAACTGTTTTTTTTTCTTTTTGACATAATGGAATGAGGTTTGAATGCATGAGGGGGAACGAATTTGAGTTTTAAAAGATAATGCTTTATTGCATTCAGACTAATCGACTAGTATAGATTAATAATAGGCTCCATTTTGTTACTCGATCGTTTGTCGTATATATAACACAATGTACTTAATTATTACGTATTAGTTATTTTCTTAAAGTATAGTTTGTTTGATTGGAAGAGTTGAACATGCGTTTCTAGTTTCGACCTATATGGTAAGTTGAAATTACAAAGCAAAGAGAAGAAACTTACTATACAATATTACAAATACAGTAGAATAAACTTATCTTAACTCGGAAGATTTGGGACACACATACTTACGGCTGCTATATTCCGTCTGTATTATCGGTCTTCTAAGGTGTTTCTTATATATTTCTTAAGATTAATATGTTACAAATTTAATTTCAATCGCATTTGTCTAAATTACCTATTTATCTCTCCCTGAAAGTTAGCTGTTTTTATAACTTACAGAGAAAATTAGTTAGCTTGAAAATTATTTGATGTATTATATGGTGAATTTAATACCCTATATGTTGAGAGATCCAAGAGTGATTCTCCCTCGTTAATGTTAAGCAGTGTTTACCCTCAAAATCGGATAGCAATTGAATTTATAAGTGGTTTTAAGGAAACGTGATTTAACTTGACACAAAACGATAAATCAGATGGTAATTGAAATAAGCGATGGAAAAGTAAATGCAAACCACACAAGTTGAATAGTCTTGGCCTTGGAAGGTTAGCCACCCTCGAGCCAAAAGTGCTTTGATTGATATCAGAACATAACAACAAGAGAATGATAAGAACTTAAGGAGAATAATAATATGTTGCTTTGGGATACATGTTACAATATGTCCAATGAATAATCAATCCCTCCCCCCCCC
>MCJB01044553.1:0-22323 GCA_002018475.1 Nicotiana obtusifolia | reverse complement strand
CCCATATAGTAGAGGAATCCTACTTTAGGTACAATTCTATAAAAAGTAAAAGATCTCTTGATTCGCTGATTGCCGGTTCTATATTGATTCGTGCCGACATTCCCGCCGTAATATCTGACCAGTCACGGATATTTCAGGCTTCTGTTAGTTACCTCAACAATGTTTCTCCGAGCTTGTTTGAGGCTAAGGTCGACATCGGACTTAATGTTCCTCGAAGGCAGTCTTTTCGACCTCGGGCTCTAGCTCGGTGGGACTCGAGGTCAATCTTCAGTCCTTGGTCGCCACGTTCCAAGACTAATCTACCAAGTTATAGTCGAGCTCAACTTCGACCGTATACAGATAGTCCTCTCGTTTTTCGAAGAGTAGACGGCGAGAAACGACATGAACTTCCGATCCTGGCTTCGATATTTTGTGACAAAAACGACAAAACAGCCAATACTTATCGTCCGTCAAGTCTTAACGGCATTAAATGCCTATCAGTTGTCGGTCAGCCACTCCCAGATGTGAACAGTCGCTGAGAAACTATAAATATCCCCTTATTAGTTTATTCAAACTTTACTTTCAAACCTTTTGCCCTCCTACCTTAGAAATTTCAACACTTCCAAGCATTAATTTTTGATTACTCTGAAATCCTTTTATAAGAACTTATGTTCTTTATCCCAAACCATCAAGCATACTCTTCTAACTTTCTCTTTTTCCTTCATTTTTCAAAAAAATGGCGAAGACTTCAAAATCCGTTCCTCAAAAAGAGAAACCTTCTACCTCGCGGCCGGCTACCAAAGAGACCGTTTCACGTACAGCTGTCGAGGAACCAACACCGGAACCTCCTCTAAATTTGTTCATCCCGGTCGGTGTGAGGAAGTCTTGAGGTACATATATTCGAACACTGAGGACATTCTCTCCGAAGTCAAGAGCAATTGTAACTAGGCTGACAAACATGTGGTGGTTCCCGAACCTGACGAGGCCATCACTACCTACGTCAAGGTATTTTCAAGTGTTTACACTTATCCCTTCACGTTGGGTCTCTTGGACCTCGGCATCATTGACTTCTGCAAGAGGTAACCCTCGGCCAGATTCACCCTTCTTTCTAGAGGATCGTAATCCTCCTTCATTTTTTCGTGAGCAAGATCGAGGGGTGCCCTTTCACGAGCGGCCACCTTATGCTTTTGTACAGTCCCTGACTCTACCGGGGAGGACTGATCAAGCTCGCCTGTCGGGCTAGTAAAGCTGCGTTCTCGAGTATCGATGAAGATAGGGATCGAGGATGACTAGGCCGTTTCGTCCAAGTGAGGACCTCGGACTTGATCCCGACCGAGTACATGTCGTTCCCTGAGAAGTGGAACATGAAACGTAAGTATATAATTTTTCTTTCAAGGTTTTATTTATCGCCCCTTTTCCTTCTTTCTTATCGGTGTTCTGTGACGGTGCAGCTGTTGCCCGGATCCCGAATGTGGTTCCTCGACTCATGGAGTGGGTCGAGGGCATAGTATTACAAAGGCCCTATTCTGAGCGCTCGTAGCGCGAGCTTTCAAAAGTTCGATAGGAGGCCCGTTCGCATGGTGAGATCTTTTTCACGAGTACTTTTTGGTTTCCCTCTTGCACGACTAAGTCTTCACTTATTTTATTTCTTATTGTAGGTTTACCCAAGGATGTCCAAATGAGACTTCCATCCAGTAATGATGATCTCCCCATTGAATCCCCTGCTCCGAAACAGGGTGAAGAGAAGAAGAGAAAAAGGGCTCCGAGTTCTCCGGGCTCGAAGAAAAAGAACCCAAAAAGAAGGCTGGTGCACAAGTCCGAAGAAAGCACCAGCACTCGAGCACCAATTTCAGATTCCCTCTATCATCTTAGGGATGAATCCGAATGAGAACAAGAGGAGGGAACCTTCAATCTGGTGTCCCGAGTGTCGACACGACTCAAAGGGCAAGGGGCCTCCGAACCAGAGGGAGGCGATGCTGATCTTCATTGAGCTAGGGAGGTCAAGGAGGAGGCTGAGACTGAAGCTTCCCGGGACGTGGTTAGTGTGCCTAACGAAGCACTCGATGTGATAGATATCACCGAGTCATCTTCGTTCACCGAGTCCATGTACAATGAGGCTCAGACGGTGAACGAACGTCCCAATAAGGGAGTCCTCGGAGCGGATGATCCCTTTCGCGGCTTCTTTGATGGAGTGGATTCTACGGCTACGGAGGGCGTCACCGAATTGGGAGATTTAGAGATACCGAGGAAAAGCCCATCTACGGGAGAAAGTGGCCCTTCCTCGAGTCCCAAACTGGTCAATCGATTCCCTGTCCCGAGTGTGGATCCTACCGGAAGCGATTTATCACTTTCTCCCTTCCAGAGGATTTCCATGTCCTCTCTGCCCGCGTATAGGTGGCCGGTTGTCTTTGATATCTGGTGACCAAGGATGATCAGGCCAGGATGAACGAGTTAGATGCACCCTGCCTATTCAACGAAGCGCAATAGGCGTTAAACTAGGTAACTTTAAACATTCCTCAATGGTTTTCAATTTGTACTTAGGCTATTTTTTAGATAGCTTTAACATTTTCTCTTCGTGTTTGTAGGCCTCGGTGCTTCACCGCGAGGCTTTTCTCCAATACCGGGATGAGCTTAGGCCAAGGTCCGAGGGCTCACTGAGAAGAGAGATTCCTACAAACTTTTTAGAGAGCAGCGTGAGGGGGAGGCTAGGAGCCTCCGAGCTAAGCTCGAGGTGGCTCGGAAGGATCATGCCAATCTGGTTGAGCAGGTAAAATATTTGAAGTTAGTGACGATGAGCTAGGCTTGGTGACTAATCATTGGAATACGCAGGTCTAATAGAAAATCGACCGAATAGACTAACTTTGAGTTGAGATGGACGATGTCAAGGCCGAGAACGACGAACGGAGGGGCGGGATGGATCGTCTGGCCGAGGAAAAGGAGGCTGCTCGGGCGCAACTGACTTCGGCTGAGGTCCAGCTTCAAGCAGCAAAGGAAAGGGTCGAGACGCAGGCCAAAAGGGTCGAAGAGCTCCAGTCTCCACTAAGTTTGGCTACCTCCGAGCAGAAAATTATGGCCAAGGAACTTGAAACGGCCAAGTGAGTGGCGGCAATGGTTAAAGACGACGCCGACGAAATGGTGTCCCAATACAAAGCTGATGCCGAGGCGGCCCTGGACCGCTTGAAAGATATCGTTGAATATGAGAAGTGGTAGCCACGAAGAGAGGCCCTCGAGGAGATCTATGCTCGAGGTTTCGATCTATCGGCGGAGATCGAGACTACTAAAGAGCTTGAGGCCGAGGCCAAGAAATTGGCATGCCCAGAAGAAGAAGAAGACGAAGACTCCGATGGTTTTGATGGAACCGAGGGCGAAGAATACCAGGCTATTTAGACTCCTTTCTAATTATTTTTTTGCTTCTTTGCTTTTTTGTACTCGTGTACTTTTAAATTTTTGTTTGGGCCATTTGGCCTTTGTAAAGATTGTGTATACTATATGAGGCTTGTTTTCCTTTTCGACTGTTGGTATATTCTCTTTTCCTTTTCTTTATTCTTTATGTTTGCAAAGGTTGAAATGACTTAGCATAAAATAGTATAGGTCATGTCCGGAGGTTCGAACAGGCCTTGCCTTCGACATTATTTTTTTTAAGGATCGTAGGGGTTCGACATGATTGAGAATTTTTTCCCCAAAAGTACTTATGACTTTTTAGATTTGTAGTTTGCCAAGGGTAGCATTTATAACCAGTTTAAAAAAATAAATTTGAAGTCCTTGTTTTTAATACGGGTCTTGGATGTCTCCGAGCTATTTTAGTATGGCCATATCCTTTTTAGTTTAGGTGTTGCCCAATGGGCTTGTTACCTCGAGTTATCTGGGCTTACCTAAGATAACAGTCCCCGAATAGGGGCGGTCATAGCCTTTAAGGTTCGGGCATTGTCTAATAGGTCTTGTGCCCCTAGGCTCGGATAATCCGAGCCATCCGGGTTTGTTTTCGGACGACAACCTCCAATTTGGAGTGATCGTTTGAACTTGGTCAAAGACGGCCCTTAGGCTCAATATCTTTTGGGGATCGAATGTAAGAAATTTCTTAAAAGAAAAGGAGAAATTCTTAAAGGACGAGATATTTATCCGCAAGGTAGAAACTTTAACTCTTGTGCGTGATTGTTACACATGTGTACAAGTTTTGTGCTAGGGCTCGAGTAGTCTATGCGGGCACGGTTCAGTGACTGTTTGGCCCTAACTGTAAATCCTATCAATTGAGCTGGGACCGTTCAATCATAAAGTTTCCTTCCTTGCTAAAGTCGTTAACCGAGGGTGATGCCCCCTAGTGTTCGGGGCCGAGCATAAAGAGGCCTCGAATACGGTTGTCGTGATCTTCGATACCGGTTCATAACCGGCCTTCAATTCTAAGTTAGCACGATTTACCGTTTCCTTGTTAAAAACCTTGCCGAAAAACCCATTTGGGAAAAAACCAGTTCAAGGGAAAAAGAGTGCTATGCGTGCTTTCAGACCTAAAAATTGTATCATTCCTCGATGATTCCCTCCAAGTGTTAGTTCGGAATGTAAATAAATAAAGGGAAATGAATGGGAACGTACCTTAGGAATAGTATCGTTTCAATTGAGCTATGTTCCAGTTGTTCAATAGTTGCTCATTGTTCATCATTCTGAGTTTGTAAAATCATTTACCAGTGATCTCGATAATTTGATAAGGGCCTTCCCAGTTCGGCCCCAACTTCCCTTCTTTCGGGTTTCGGGTGTTTAGTGTAACCTTCCTTAGTACCAAGTCCCCGACATTGAAGTGTCGAAGGTTGGTCCTTTGATTGTATTATCTCTCGATCCACTGCTTTTTGGCAGACAACCGGACAAGGGCTGCTTCGCGCCTTTCATCCAATAAATCTAGGCTCGTGTTCATAGCTTCGCCGTTCGATCCCTTGGTTGCATATCAGAATCTGACACTTGGCTCTCCGACTTCGACCGGTATTAGAGCTTTGGCGCCGTAAACTAGTAAGAATGGGGTGGCCCCGGTACTGGACTTCGAGGTCGTTCGGTATGTTCATAAGACTTCGGGCAGGATTTCCTTCCATATTCCTTTGCTATCAGTTAACCTCTTTTTGAGATTTTGGGGTATGGTTTTGTTGGTTGATTCTACTTGTCTGTTCCCACTAGGTGGTAGGGTGTTGATAGGATCCTTTTGATCTTCGAGAAACTTGCTTACCTTGCTGTCGATGAATTATTCCCCGTTGTCACACACGATCTCGGCCGGCATTCCGAATCAGCGTATGATATGATCTCAAATGAAGTCGATGACTTCTTTCTACCTGAATAGTCAGTCATAAACAATATAAATTGAGCCTTACCGGGTGCCAAGGAAGGGGGCCGACAATATCCATCCCCCACTTCATGAACGGTCATGGTGACAAAACCCGAATGTAGTAGCTCCTCGGCTGATGAATCATCGGACCATGTCTTTGACATTCATCACATATTCGCACGAACTCCTTTGCGTCCTTTTCTATATCGATCCAGTAATAGCCGGCTCTGATAACTTTTCGAACCAATGATTTGGCGCCTGAATGATTTCAACAGGTGCCTTCGTGGATTTTCCTCAAAACATACTCGGTGTCCCCTGGTCCTTGACATATCGCGAGTGGGCCATCGAATGTCCTTCTGAACAGGGTTCCGTCTTTGGATAGGCTAAATCGGGCTGCCTTTGTACGTAGGGCCCTCGACTCCTTTGGATCCGAGGGCAGTTTTTCGATCTTTAGGTATTCTATATATTTATTTCTCCAATCCCAAGTTAGGCTCATTGAGTTAATCTCGGCATGACCTTCTTCCACTATCGATCTCATAAGTTGTACAACTGCCTGTTGAACTCGTCGTCCTCGATCGATGGCCCAGGTTAGCGAGGGCATCAGACTCACTATTTTGATCCGGAGGTATGTGTTGCAAATTCCATTCTTTGAATCGATGCAATGTTACCTGCAGTTTATCTAGGTACTTTTGCATTCGTTCTTCTCTAACCTCGAACGTCCAATTAACTTGGTTTACCACAAGGAGGGAGTCACACTTAGCTTCTATTATCTCTGCCCCCAAGCTTTTGGCTATTTCAAGATCTGCAATCTGGCCTCATATCCGGCCTCATTGTTAGTCACTTTCACAGTCCTAATAGATTGTCTAACTACATTGCCTATCGGTGGTTTCAAACGATACCAAGTTCAGACATTTTTGCGTTCGAGGCGCCGTCCGTAAAGAGGGTCCAGATCCCCCATGAGGTCCCTGAATTGATTAATTACTCTCTTTCGACCTCGGGTATTGGGGCCAGCGTAAAGTCGGCTACAAAGTCTGCCAAAATTTGAGACTTAATGGTGGTCCGGGCTCGATATTCAATATCGTACCCACTGATTTCTACGACCCATTTGACCAACCGGCCCAATATCTCGGGCTTATTCATAACATTCCTTAATGAGTAAGTAGTTACGACACATATGAAGTGACACTGGAAGTATGATTTTAGTTTTCTAGAGGCGCTTAGCAAGGCGAGCACCAGCTTTTCTAGGTGAGGATACCTAGTTTTAGCCACACCTAGGGTCCTACTAACATAGTAAATTGGAAATTGTGTACCTTGCTCTTCTCGCACCAGGACTCCAGTTACCGCTACCTTTGATACTGTCAAGTACAAGTATAGTTGTTCGTCTATCTTCGGCGTGTGGAGCAGCGGTGGGCTTGTTAGATACCGCTTGAGTTCCTCCAAGGCCCGTTGGTACTCCGGGGTCTATGAGAAGTTATTCTTCTTTTTCAATAGTGTGAAGAAATATGGTGTCTCTTATCGGAGGACCTCGAGATGAATCGTACAAGGGCGGCTATGTGCCCGGTTAATCTTCGCACGGCCTTCACGTTGTCCACAATCGTGATATCTTCGATGGCTTTGATCTTGTCGGGTTTGATCTCGATTCCCCGGTTGGATATCATGAATCCGAGGAATTTACCTGACCCAACTCCAAACGCACATTTTTCCGGGTTCAACTTCATATTATATTTCTTCAATATGATGAAGGTTTCCTGCAAATGTTTTAAATGATCCTCTGCTCGCAGGGACTGAACCAACATATCATCAATATAAACCTCTATTGATTTTCCTATTTGTTCCTCGAACATCTGATTTACTAGGCGTTGGTAAGTGGCACCAGTGTTTTTTAACCCGAATGGCATCATGTTATAGCAGTAGGTGCCATACTTAGTGATGAAGGAGGTTTTTTCTTGGTCACTCGGGTCTATCCGTATTCGGTTGTACCCGGAATAGGCATCGAGAAAACTGAGGATCTCGTGGCCGACAGTGGCATCGATCATGTGGTCGATGTTGGGAAAAGGGAAGGAGTCCTTGGGACATGCCTTATTCACATCCTTATAGTCTACACACATTCTTAATTTATTCCCTTTTTAGGGACTACCACGACATTCGCTAACCAATCGGGGTATTTAGCCTCCTGAATGGACCCTATTTTAAGGACTTTAGATACCTCGTCCTTGATGAAAGCATGCTTGACCTCAGGGTCTCCTCTTTTGCTTGATTGGATGGAACTTCGGGTCCAGGCTCAGCTTGTGAATGGTTATCTCCAGTTGGATCCCTGTTATATCAAGGTGGGACCAAGCGAAACAATCTATGTTAGCCATAAGAAACTGAATGAGTTTTTTCCTGAGCTCGGGATTTAGCCCCGTGCCCAGGTATACCTGTTGATCGGGTAGATGTTCGACCAATATGACCTATTCCAGCTCCTCGATCGTCGATTTAGTGGCGTCGGAATCATCGGGGGCTATAAAAGACATAGGTGCCCCGTAATCATCGTCTTCATTAGTCCCATGTTTTTCGGTTAGGTCGGAACTGGTATCGGTAATTGCTATTTAGTTTTTGGCTTTGTGACCGAACTCGGCCCCTTTGTTGTTGTAAGTGCGGATATCAGAATCGCCTTTTCAATCGCAAATATCTCCTTTGCGGCTGGCTGTTCTCCGTAGATTATTCCCTAATGTTGGGAATTTTAACACTTGGTGCAGAGTTGAGGGTACTGCCCTCATGTTGTGGATCCATGGCTTTCCGAACAAAGCGTTGTACCTCATGTCTCCTTCGATTACATAAAACTTGGCTTATTGTATGATTTCAGAGGTGTTCATCGGTAATATTATCTCATCCTTAGTGGTTTCACGTGCCATGTTGATTCAGTTTAGAACTTGGACTGCATGCACGATTTGATCTGTAGACCGAGCTGCTCCACGACCCTCGATCGGATAATGTTGGCAGAGTTACCTGGATCAATTAACAAACATTTAACTTGAATTTTATTTATGAGTACAGATGTCACCGGTGCACCATTGTGGGGCTGCACGAACCCTTCTGCGTCCTCATCGTTGAAAGACAGGGTTCCTTCCGGTAGGTAGTCTCGAGTTTATTTCTCCCTTGTGATGGACAGTTTGGTGCGTTTCAACATCGGTCCCTAAGGGATATCGACCCCGCCAATGATCATGTTAATGACGTGTTGAGGTTTTTGTTGTTCTGTCTATTTTTTAGAATCCCTATTCCTGATATGATTCTTGGCTACGTCGCTCAGGAATTCTCGAAGATGCCCGTTGTTGAATAGTCAGGCTACTTTTTCTTTCAACTGTCGGCAATCCTCCGTTCTGTGGCTGTGAGTGCTATGATATTTACATATCTGGTTAGGATCCCTTTGGGTGGGATCAGATTGTAGAGGTCGAGGCCATTTGGTATCTTTCATATGTCCAATAACTTATACAATGCCAGCAGCATCGAGATTAAAGTTCTATTATGATAACCTCGGCGCTTCTTTGGGCCCGATGGGCCTTTCGAAGCTGTTTTTGCTCATGAGTCCCCGGTTGCTCTGACCTATGTCACTTCTCTTTTCATTTCTCATAGAGTATCGCCCGGACCCACTGCTTCTTCGATCTCCATTATATGCCCGGTACTGATCCCTGTTTGGTCTCGGTTCATGATCGATGTCTCTCTTGACTCTGTCGATGTTTCTGACGGGATAAATAAACCCCGAAGGAGCCCCGAGTTGATCATCTTCCACTCTGATCTTCGATTGATACTGGTTATGTACGTCGGCCCAGGTAACAGCCGGATATTCTATCAGGTTTTGTTTCAACTTATGTGAAGCCACCAAACTTCGAATGTTGAGCCCCTGGGTGAAAGCGTGAACGGCGTAATCATTAGCGACAGGTGGTAGGTCTATTCGTTCCATTTGAAATCGGGACACGAACTCTCTGAGCATCTCGTTATCCTTCTGTTTTACTTTGAAAAGGTCCGATTTCTTGGTTTCGACCTTGATGGCCCTAGCGTGTGCTTTCACGAAAGAATCCGCAAGCATAGCAAATGAATGAATAGAATTAGGAGGTAAGTTGTGATACCATATCATAGCCCCTTTTGACAGGGTCTCTCCGAACTTCTTCAGCAGGACAAACTCGATCTCATCGTCCTCCAAGTCCTTCCCTTTGATGGCACATGTATAAGAGGTTGCATGCTCATTTGGGTCGGCCGTTCCGTTATACTTAAGTATCTCGGGCATACAGAATTTCTTGGGGATCGGCTTCGGAGTCATGCTCGGAAGAAAAGGGTTTTGCACGAACTTCTTGGAATCCAGGCCTTTCAATATCGGCAGTGCTCCCGGGATTTTGTCTACTCTGGAATTGTAGGTTTTTACTTTTTTGTCATTAGCTTCGATTTTTTTCTCCCTGATTCCTCTCGTTTTGTCAGTTCCTCGAACATTTTTATGATCTCGGGGTTAGTCCCTGCCTGTTGAGCCTGTAACATGTCGAAGATCACCCTTAAACTAATCCCGTCTCCACCAACGTTTTGTGTGTTTTGAGCTGCCGATTGGACTCCACCACGGACACTATTTTCGAGGTCGGTAGGCAGGTTCGTGTCGATAGCTACATCTGAATTAGCGTCAATTGGGTCTGCGACCGGAATTTCGATGGGATCAGTGGGCGCTACCTCGTTACCGGGCGTTATATTGTTATTTTCACCGTGGTGACCGGACTCGCTGTCAACATGTAGGAGTGCTAATTGAGAGTTTGACCTTTTGTGTTTTAACCTGAAATCAGAGACACTTCAAAAAGCAAGCGTAAAGTAGTGTGTATTATGGAAATTTGTATCAAATAACCACTATTATCCTTAGCCCCACGGTGGAGGCCAAACTGTTTACCCTCAAAATCGGATAACAATTGAATTTGTAAGTGGTGTTAAGGATATGTGATTTAACTTGACACAAAACGATAAATCATATGGTAATTGAAATAATCAATGAAAAAGAAAATGCAAACCAGACAAGTCGGACAGTCTTAGCCTTGGAAGGTTAGTCACCCTCGAGCCAAAAGTGCTTTGATTGATATCAGAACAGAACAACAAGAGAATGATATGAACTTAAGGAGAATAATAATATCTTTCTTTGGGATACGTGTTACAATATTTCCAATGAATAATCAAATCCCCCCTCCCCCCCTTTATATAGTAGAGGAATCCTACTTTAAGTGCAATTCTATAAAAGGTAAAAGATCTCTTGATTCGCTGATTGCCGGTTCCGTATTGATTCGTGTCGAGATTCCTGCCGTAATATCCGACCAGTCACGGATATTTCGGGCTTCTGGTAGTTACCTCAACAATATTTCTCCGAGCTCGTTCGAGGCTAAGGTCGACACCGGACTTGATGTTCCTCGAAGGCAGTCTTTTCGACCTCGAATTCTAGCTCGGTGGGACTCGAGGTCGATTTTCAGTTCTTGATCGCCATATTCCAAGTCTAATCTACCAAGTTGTAGTTAAGCTCAACATCGACCGAATACAAATAGCAAGAAGGAAAGAAGAACAATAGAGAAGGTAGAATTGATTATATAATAATAATGATATTATCATAAAAAAATAAAGAAGAAAGAACATAAAACCTCCAGAAAGGGGAAAAGCACGAAAAGATAGATTGATGAAAAGGAAAAGGAAAAGCACACAGAGATAAGGAATTGAGGGAATTTTGGTGACAACGACGATAGACTGCAACAAGTGATCCTTGCCCTACCTGGACCCTACATTGCCACGTTGGAACTTTTCATTCACGTGGCAAAAGTAGGTCCCATCACGACACCCCTACCTTTATTTTCTTAAATTAAATACATTCTTTCTTCCTAAGGTATCTTCATGGATCAAGTACTCGCAATCTAAAAAACAATTTCATATTGCTACAATCAACATTTCTTTGATCCTCGCTTCTAGTTTGGAAAAATATAACTCCCATAAGCTTACGGAAAAGATCATTTCGATGTTTTTTTAGTGATTGAAATGGCACTAATTCAATTCGATTCAATGTGATTCCCGTACACATGCAACAAAGTTTCTTATATCTAATATGAATTATAATGTATAACTTGTTGAATGTGCACACATTTCACTTAGACTAATTAATTCTGATTTTGAGAGAAAATTAGCCTCACGCACGTAACAAGACTAAGTATTTTAAGCATTCTTTCTATTGCCAAAAATTAATAAACTAGGCGCTATAGTGACAACAACAACAATTACCTACATATACCTTAGTTCCAAATATGCTAGGTTGATTAAAACCAAGTATTATTGTGACATCAAATTAAAAAGAGGGTAAAAAAAAAAAAGGGCAGTTCGATGTACTAAGCTCCCGTTATGCGCCGGGTTCGAGAAAGGACCGAATCACTAGAATTTATTATGCGTAACTTTACCCTGTATTTTTACAAGAGACTTGTTTCATAGTTTGAACCCGTGACCTTGGCAGCAACTTGTGACAATTTATATTTGGAACATTGAAATTTATCAAGAATAGAGTATGTTTTAGCCGAATAGAGTATTAAGGTGCACAAATGAGGAGAGTTTGTGGAGGCGATAAATTGTCGGTAGATGGGTGAGGAAGTGGGAATGGATACGCATGTGAAAGGAACATTCTTAGCAGATTGGCAGTTAAGAAAGCCGCCAATACACACATATAGACAGTTTCTCTTTGAAGAATCGTCTTTGCAATTACAAAAATATCCCCAGCTGCTAGTCTACTACCCTTGTGTTGGTAATTGACCATTCAGCTACCGCCACGTGTGTCAGGCAAAGTCCGATTCCAAGAATGGACAAATTTGAAGCATCGAATTTTGCTAAGATTATGAAGAGAATTTTATTTTGCTAAGATTATTACTACAAAAATACGCTATTCAGTAGTGTGCTATGTACGCATGGTTGGATTTGAAATTGATGTTTGACCATAATAATACTCTCTCTGTATTATATTGATATATTGTTATACGGTGTTAATTACCCTTTATTTTATGTATTTTAATTTGATTGATCAGAAAATATAAAAAAATAAGAGAGGCTTTTGAATTGTAATTTAAACTAATAATATGTATAATATACCAAAATATTCTTTAAATCTTGTGGTCTTACTTAAACATGTCATGTAAGATTTTAAAATTAAGGAATATTTTTTTTGGGAGGGGGTATTTTTTTATAAATAGTCTAAAAATGAGACACATAAATTGAAACGAAGAGAATAATATTTCATTATTATTTGAAAATATTAAAGTTTTGTATTTTCATTTGAAATATGTACTCAGCAAATAAAATTTTCAACATTTCATTATTTTAAATGCTGAAATTCAGGATTAGTAAATAATGCTGTAGTCATTGTTATTTGAAAATACCGAATTTCAACTGTTGAAGTATTGCAATTTTTTTTTGAGGAGTACATATTTCAAGTGAATTATCACTCATAGAATTTTAAATTTTTCTTCAAATTAAATGAAATTCATGCCCCAAACACACTATCAATTTTTAATACTCTTTAACTTCAATATCTCAAGTATTATATTTTTATCATCCGCCAAATATTGTCAAAATCGCTTAATATTATAGCTATATAATTATATACTTAGTAGGCAAGGCATTGGACAAAATTTTAGTTAAATTTGAGAAAAAATATGAATATTTTAAAGTAGAAATTGAAAAGGAATGTCTGTTAAAGTAAATTGTGTTTGGATACAAACTTTCTTTTTAGAAATATTATGAACGTTGAAGATTAGAATTTGTGAGTATATTTGAGAACGGTATTTCACTTGAAATATACCTTTAAAATCAGTATTCAAATATTACTGGTGAAGTTCAATTACAAAATTAGTATATATTTAATACCGAAATAGTAGTAGTAATATTTATGTCCAAATGGATTAGACCTTCAACTCGAACTAGATATAAGTAGGTAATATGCATTAGTACATTTCATCCAAACATGCACACATATAACACATATTCTCAAGTTATTTCAATATATATTCATCTAAAGCTTTTATGTGACTCTGAGAAGGAGATTGTTCTTTGAGCTTGAGAAGAAAGATTAATAAAGCTTTCATTTGATTTGGAAAAACAAATTTAAAGGTAAAAGTGGCTAAAGGTAGGGGTGGCAGCCACCCTATTTGCTTTTTGGACTTCTTCTCTTTTTGTCCTCTCTTATCAAATACAACAACTCCCCACCCCCCAATCCAATCCTTCCAACTTCCTCATATATCCTTCTTCTCTAACTGTTGAGTTCCTCGGCTTCTTTTGTCTCTCTCTCCCTCTTCTTCTTTGGAACTTCTTCTCAATATTGTTAAAGGGAAAAGAAAAAGTGAGGGGAAGTTCCAAAGGAGATGGCACCTGTTTCATTGCCACCTGGTTTTAGGTTTCATCCTACTGATGAAGAACTTGTGGCTTATTATTTGAAAAGAAAGATTAATGGCAAGAAAATTGAACTTGAGATCATTCCTGAAGTTGATCTTTACAAATGTGAGCCATGGGATCTACCAGGTATAATTCTTTTATTTCGCCTTTTCTTGTTCTCCTCTTTAAATTAAAGGAACCCAAAAAAATAAAAATAAAATCTTGAGTACGTATTATATCGTTCACATTAGAGTGTAAATAGGTTAGGTTGGTTTGGAATTTTCAATTATCAAACCAAACCAATGATGTCTGATTTTTAAATTTATAAACCAAATCAAACCAACAAAGTCGAGTTTTTTTCCGTTTTTCAGGTTTTCGAATTTTTTTTTCCGGGTAAAAACTTCATAACATAAAATATGAATTTGTGCTCTAGATATTTCTTAAGTCCTAGTAAAATACAACTATATAATGTATTTTTCAAGAAACTAACACAATAATATGAGATAAGTCATAGCATTATACTAAAATATTCAATAACAAAGATAAAATAATAAAATTACATAAAATAAATATTGCTAATTAATAAGTCATAATGAAAATTAATATAATCTAAAAATACTATATAGATAATGCTAAAATAAGTATAGCTAATAAGTACTCATATTAATTACATAACTAAGCATTAAAGAAAAAGATAAACTAAGTTATGCATTTTCATTATAAACTAATGTAAAACTAAAATAATTATCCAACACTTTCGTCATTCCTAGTATTGAATTGAATTTCTTTTTTTAGCATTAATATTGATTTGAACTTTGTTTGAGTTACTACATTTATGGGCTATAAAATTTATTTACCATTCAAGAATGTTAAGTCTAAACTTGAAATAATACATTAAAAGATACAACTGTGAAAAAGTTTAAGAAGTATTTATAAATTACATTACAATAAATATTTGTATGTATAAAATATTTTTAAAAATTATATAAATGTAATATCGGGTTGGTTTGGTTTCGGTTTGACTTTTTTTTTAGTTAAAATCAAACCAAACAAATTATAGACAAGATTTTATTTTTCAATACCAAACCAAATCAAACCAAATCACATCGATTTTTTTTTTCGGTTTGACTCGGATTATCGATTTGTTATGATTTATCAGATTCTTTTTGTGCAACCCTAGTTCACATAATGTGTAAATCAAGTCCTATATGAAAGGAAAAGAAACTACTATTGATGCTGATCAAGGTTTAGCCAAAAAGATTATATTTATCTCAAAGTGATTGTCAAGAAAGGTATAACGAAGATATTATACCACTCACTCGAAGTAGAAAATGATGATCACATGTCTAGCTAAACAAAGACCGAACAAAAATAAGTTGGAATTTAAGGGATATTTTCCTTCCAAACTTAGTGAAAATGAAAATTAAAACACCGGTAAGATAAATCTGATTTACCAGTTTAAATGCATAGTGTTTCATACGCGTGCTGACAAATAAATTCTGATTGTGAACACTTTAAAGCACACTTTCACAATAAAAAAAACATATGCTTTAGTACAAAAATATCTTAAATATTATCTCATGTTCCTAGCTATAAAGGATGTTGGTCCCTACATCTTTTGATCTTCTATTGAAGCTTAAAGACTGTACTTGCTACTTCGAATGATGATGATCCTTGAAGTCAAAAGTCAGTGTGGAAAAAGAAAATGACATGATTGCAATAGCTTGTATCATGAGTTGCAGCCCTTTTTTCCCTTTTAATCCACTTTCTTTTGTGTTTCTAGAATCTCTTTTACGTCCTTTTAAATTTTCGTTTTTTATCAGATTCTTCACATACTTAATATATCTTCGATATAATTCACATGAAGATCACACTTTGCCTTTTCTTTTTTCCCCCTCCTTTTAAATATAGGAAAATCCCTATTGCCTAGCAAAGATCTTGAATGGTATTTCTTCAGTCCTCGAGACCGTAAATATCCAAATGGATCGAGGACTAACCGGGCAACGAAAGCTGGATATTGGAAGGCCACAGGAAAGGACAGGAAAGTAAATTCACAGATGAGGTCTGTTGGGATGAAGAAAACATTGGTTTATTACAGAGGGAGAGCCCCGCATGGAGCTCGAACTGATTGGGTTATGCATGAATATCGATTAGACGAACGAGAATGTCAAGTGTCCAATGGCTTGCAGGTACGTACATAGATGGGAAACATATTTTTCAAAAATTAAAATAAAGTATTTTCTGGTAAGAAAATGATTTTTTTCCTCACTTTTAAACTGAAGTCATATTTCTTCGCAACTACCTCAACTTTTAATTTCATATGGCTGCTTTGACAAATACTTGAATATTATATCAATCTTTAATATCCAATAATTCATTAAATCACTACCAATTTTCTAAATTTTTGTAGATCTTGATTCAATAAATATTTTTGTTTGAATAAATTTTTTTCTCATCCAACCAAACACCAAAAATATTTTCTAAAAATAAGTACTCATTATCCATAAAATATTTTTCTGAAAAATGACTTCCGTCATATATGTGAAGCTCAATAGATAATGCAAAGCTTACATAGTCGGAGTTTCTAATTTAAGTTAAATTGGAGTATCTAAGTTAAGTTTGCTTTCTATTTACAGGATAGTTATGCACTTTGCCGTGTGATCAAGAGGAGTTTAAATGGTCCAAAAACTGGAGACGTCAATTATGGGAGTGATAGATCCTCTAGCATTGAAATTTATTCTGAGGGAAGATGTGATCATCATGATATGGAAATTAAATCTCATGAGTATGGAGTGCCATCATCATCATCATCTCCAATGAATATTGTTGCTACTCCTACCCCTAGTGATGATAAGTGGAATATGCAATATTTATCAAATGAAGCTTTTAGTTTCAACAACAGTACTCACCCCATTCCAAATTATGGAACTTTGCCATATCCCCCATCTAAGGTAATGTCAACATTCAGATATTAGTTTACCATTTCAGCTACATGCTATTATCACCTAAATATTAGGACCAGCTAATACTATGTGATAGAAGGAGTCTACTTTTTTGAATTTCTTTTTGGGAGTTGGTTTTCTATCCTTATTTTATTTATTGTTTTACTTTATGCAATTTAACTCGCTGTAATAGGTAATATGTCTTATCTATTTTTTATGCTACGGATTTTATTACTTAGTGAGCTAATAGTGTAAAAAAATAATTAAACGATTAGTATATAAAATTTAAACTCTTTGTTTAATTTTTTTTATAATACTTGTTCAGGTTAATATAGCATTAGAGTGTGCAAGGTTGCAGCATAGGTTCGCATTACCTCCATTGGAGATTCAAGACTTCCCTCAAGTTGGCTATGTTGATACCAAGATCCCGCAATCAAGTTTTATTCAATCTACAAATCAAACGGATATTGTAGAAGAAATCCTTTCAGTTGCCGAAGCTTCACAAAATCTAATCAATCAAGACTTATCATGGGGTGGAAATTCATGTGGTCCTGTTGATAACTTCTCTTTTCTTCCTCCTAATAATAACCAAATCCGAGACTTGGATTCATTCCATTTCATAGAACAGCTTAAGGAAGATCAGAATATTAGGTCCATCGATATCAGAGATTTTGGTGAGGACTTCAAATCTGATAAAATGGTGGAAAACTTGAGATGGATAGGAATGTCAGACAGGGATCTTGAGAAGGTAAATTTGTTTGTCTAACAATTAGTAGAACCATTAATTTCCTCATTTTTTACCTTATTAATTCTAACAATCATGAATGTTGAATCCTATATATATATATGCTTACGGCCGATTTACTTTTCCTTTACACTTGGACAGACATTTCTTGAGGATTACAAGGCTGTTCCAATAGAAAATGTTTCAGCTGTCCAAAGAGAAGAGAATCAGTTTCAAGGTATTATAGGATTCTCCAAGTATATATCTTCCTCTATTTTTTTTTAATTACCCCATCTATTCAATTTTATATAACACTCCTTCCTTTTAAATCTGCTAAAAAAAAATAGAAACTCTTTAACTTTAACTTTTTCATTTTACGCTTAATGACATGTTCTTGAAACTATAAATGTCATTGCATATTTTATAGTCTTGTCTTTATTTTAAAATATTCATGCCCAGTAATATATACAAGCATACAAAATGAAACAGCCGGAATGTCTTCTTTTTTTTCTTCTTCGTAATTTACTGTTAGGTTTCTTTTTTGATCCATTTAAATGATAGGTGAATACAGTGGTCATCACAACAGCTTGAATGGATTCATTGAAACAGAAACAAACAATTTCTCAATAGGATTTGGCAATGACAACTTGTTGGATGATGGAGACATGACTGATTGTTTTTCAAATTCTCCAAGCTTTGAAGTGTATGAGAAGATTGAAGTCAATCATGGGTTTTTTATAGCTTCTAGACAAGCAGCCAAGACATTCTATCATCAAGTGACACCTTCTACGACTCTTAGGATTCATCGCAACCTAGTCACTGTCCATGATCTTCCTCTATATATAGGAAAGTTTTCAGATTCAATAGCAATGCCTAAAGAGAGAAACTTTTATGATAATTTTGTTAAGAAAGTCACAAGACCATGGACAACAACTATGAGAACTTTGGTGAGTATAGTTGCACTTTTACATACTTTTTTCTGGATATGTTATGGGGAATGCTTGGAAGAAAAAGGTTCTCAATTAGAAGACAAGAGGGTGTCAGTGTCAATGAAGAATGCTTAATGGAGGGGGATGAGAAAAAGAAAGCTCAAGATTATAAATGGGATTATTGTTATAAACAAAACAAATTCCCAATTGCTGATAAAGAAGAAGAGAAATATTGCAATGTTGCTGTGGAAAAGAAATGGCCTTATCTCACCCTTGTTGTAGCTCTTTCTACCATTTGGCTGCACCATATTGTCCCTTCTTTTTGATTTTTTTTTTTTTAAAAAAATCTGAACATTTTCTTGTATTGCTAACCATAATTGTTGTTTTAATACCAAAAGTGTAGTTGTATTTTGTTTTTTCCATATATATCAAGTATACTTTAACAGTTAAAGTTTTTCTTTTAACTTGAGCCCTGATTTAGTGTTTTTGTTAATTTTGAGCTGGCCAAGTGTTCATCCACTTCCTCCACCCAGAGGCGGCAGATCAGAATTTGAATCCGGTAGTCCAACCTTCAAATTTTTAGTGTTGAAGCAGTTTAGCTTGATAATGCGATGAACTCATCATACTGTTAAAGTTATGAGTTCATATTTACTATTTATTCCTATTTTAGATAATTTTTATGCATAAATTTATATTTAACATCGAAAGTAATGGGTTCATAAAAACCCGGCACCGCTACGTTGGATCCGCCCTGTCTCGCCCCTTACTCCCGATTTTTATTTTTTTCCCTATTCGCAGCAAGGGGAGAAATCGACCCATTTTATCTAGGGATCCAACTCTTTTGGGCGCAAGCCCAGTCCTTTTTCTTGCTCTTTACAAGCGCACTAATAAGTAAAATTGTTTATAAAATAAAGAGGATTTTTCATAAGCTATTATAATTTAGAGCCTAATAATTATAATTTGGTTAATTACCATTCTCAGTCACTATTTAATTATTACAAACTTGTATTACTTGTATTCAAACACGTAACGAATACAGCCCGTGCCAACTGTATTCATTCGCGTAATGAATACAACCTGCATCAACTAGTTGTTCGCGCAATCGTATTCATTCGTGTAAGAAATACAATATATATCAACTGTAATTAAGACAAAATACAAAGAATACAACTTGTATCAACTGTATACATGGGTATATACAAATGATACAACCTGTATCGATTGTATCTAGAGATATATACATAGGACACAACGTGTGTCGACTGTATTCGTTGCAAATACAGAAATACTTATTCAGTAAACCTAAAAATTTGAACAATTATTCAGTTGTTATAAGTTCATACTTATTAAATTAATGATACTTCACACCCAATAACTTAAATCGGAGTTGAGAAAGTGCTATTGGTTAGAAGCTATGCCTTTTATTTCCTTTAGCGGACTGCACTTTCATAAAAAAAGACGTGAAGCTATTCATATTTGGAATACCTTTGAATGTATCGAGCCTGTGAGTTGAATGGTCACGCTTAGAACTGTTGAGCCTGTGAAGATGCAGCAAGATGAGACATAAAGGTAGAGCATCAAACTCCAACCAACATGCTCATGTGCTTTGGTTTGGTTTCTTTTTGTTCTCATTTATTTCCTACCAAAAAGTGTCTCTCCAATACAGTACTCGTACATTCAATTATTTATGCTTTTGTCTGTCCTCGTTCATTTTTATTTACTTTTTCTCTCTATAATGCACAATTATTTACCCTAGCTAAGAGTTCTTTTGATTCCTTAGATCAGATGAAAAAAATTACTCCGTTAAACTAACATATTTTATTCAAAATATGCCAAAATATAAAAGATTCCTTCTCAAATTTTCTGATTTCTCTTTGTATATATCTATAAATGGAGAAGTATAAAATGCCAAAATATATAACACATAATGATGGGTAGACTAAGATTGAGTAATAAAGTGGTGAAGGTACATAAATTTTTAAAAGACTAAAAGGAGGAAGGAGGTGGCAAGATAGTAATGGATAGCACATGGTGGTGGATGCTAAAACAGGAGAAAAAATTAGAGCGCTAAGAACAAACAGAAAACAGATGGAAAGAAGATGACAAAAATAAGTTTAACATTCACGGGTCACAGAAATTGGAATTAACCATTAGAAGGAGCTAGCAGTCCTTTTTTCACATGCCAACACTACTGAAATCAAATAATTCACGCCCCAAATTTAACTGTTTCTTTGAAGTATGACCCCACGTCCACTACCTATTTTAAGAGTAGTTTTTTTTTAACATCATAACATTAATTTGACCTACAATAACAGACAATTATTTATGACAAGTCTGATATGATATCATTAAAGATAGAACTATAATAAGTTATAACTGATTAAACTAAACTGCACTGATAAAAAAGTTACACAAGTGGTATATATAACTTAAATTCTTTGTATTTCTTTTACCCCTTCCCTCTTCCATACCATCAAGGGTGCTGGTTTGAATTGATTCTCATTGTACCATAATGTATTTACACTCAAATTCTTCTAGTTTGTATCTGCAAATATTCTTGGTTTTATTGTGGTGTATCCACACATTGGAGTTTCTTGAATTGGCAAGTGCAGCTACTCCAAAAGTGAAAGTAGGGAATATATCAAAAGTGGAAGATGCTGCATATTTTAGGATATACTATGGACAGACCTTCAAGGTCATCAAGAACACTCTTGATGGCAAGAGTTATCTTCTTATCCAGGTACTCTTTACTACTACTAGTTTGCTTAAGCAATGAATATGATACAATGATCTCTACTCATTGCTATTCCTTGTCACAAGTCAGTGATAGTTGAATTAATTAATCAAGACTTAACATTGATCCTTAATAAAGAGATTATGTAACTGTGTGTTCGTTTAGTCCAATGCCAGAACAGGCTCTAGTTTTGTTTAAGGAAGGGCTATATATACTGATAATTTAAAGATTTTTTACACTATCGGTGTATATTTAACCTATTATAGTAGGTTTCTTATTGTGTTAACAGATATTCCCTTCGTTTCAATTTATGTGAACCCATATGACTGGCCATGGAATTTAAGAAAAGCGAAGATTTTTGGACTTGTGGTGTAAAATGAGTCACATATATTTTGTGTAGCTATAAATCATTGCATAAAGGAAAATTGTTTCCAAATAGGGAAAGAGGTTATTCTTTTTGGCACGGACTCAAAAGGAAATAGGTTCACATGAATTGAAACAGAGGAAGTAACATGTACATCATGAAATTCACTAGTAATTACCTTAAATTTGAAAAGAATAGGCCAGTCTGTTTAAATTTTGGTAGTTGAGTGATTTCAAGGCTAGAATTACTCTGAAAAGAATATGATAAGGGTTGCTGGAAAACAAATATTGGACCTTAGCTTGGACGTAGTAGGGTCAAGGGTGAAAAAAAAGAGGGTTCTCTATCATTTGATCCTCTATAATTGGAAATCCAAGAACTCACAAATCCTTCTTGGTTGCTGAATTCCACGGCACAAGTTCCTTGTGTGAGCTTTGTTTTGAGTTGAGCCAGGAGCTTGTCACGACCCAAAATCCCAACCTGGTCGTGATGGCGCCTCTCTTGGGGACAAGGCAAGCCAAACCATTTCCAACATCGCTAAACATTTCAAACAACACGAAGATAATATAAACACGGTTTAATATTAGTCAACTGCGGAAAATATCATATAGCAATCATCCCGACTACAGCCCTCAGATCGGGGTGTCACAAAGTCATGAGCCACTAGAGAAGTCCTAGTAATAATATAACTATTACATAATCTTAAGTACAATTGTACGAAGGAATCAAACAACAAGAAAAGAGTTACGAGGCTGCGGACGCAGGCAACTACCTCGTAGTCTTTGAAGCTCCGGTCCAGTAGTAGTATTCAGTACCTCTGAGAGGGACCGCTAACGCCTGAATCTGCACACAAGGTGCAGGGAGTAAAGTGAGTACTTCCAACTCAGTGAGTAATAAAAGTAAATAAGAACTGAAGGTGAGAAACATACAACCATTAAACAATCCACGTCGAAACAGT
>MCJB01044542.1:161306-182609 GCA_002018475.1 Nicotiana obtusifolia | reverse complement strand
GTACAATCAGATAAATATTGCTTTGGAGGATCAGGAGAAGACAACGTTCACCTGCCTGTATGGAACATTTGCCTTCAGTCGAATGCCATTCGGATTGTGCAACGCTCCAGCTACCTTCTAGAGATGTATGATGTCGATTTTTTCTGACACGGTGGAAGATTTCCTCGAAGTCTTTATGGATGATTTTTCAGTAGTCGGGGAAACTTTTGAGCAATGCTTGAAGAATCTCAAGAAAGTGTTGAAACGATGCGAAGAAACAAACCTTGTACTAAATTGGGAAAAATGCCACTTCATGGTGGATGAAGGTATTGTTTTGGGGCATAAAATCTCCAGGCATGGTATTGAGGTGGATAAGGCAAAAATTGAGATCATCTCCAAGCTCCCTCCTCCCATATCAGTGAAAGGTGTCCGTAGCTTTCTGGGGCATGCTGGATTCTACAGACGGTTCATTAAAGATTTCTCAAAGATTGCACACCCAATGTGTAAACTCTTAGAGAAAGATGCCAAGTTCATCTTTGATGACAAATGCCTCACTGCTTTTGAAGATTTGAAAACGAAGCTCACCACGGCTCCTATCATTGTCACACCGGATTGGTCATTACCTTTTGAGCTTATGTGTGATGTTAGCGGTGTAGCTATTGGAGTGATGCTGGGGCAGAGACACAACAAAATTCTTTACCCAGTATACTATGCTAGCAAGACGCTTAACGGGGCGCAAATGAAGTACACTGTAATTGAGCAGGAACTGTTAGCTATTGTGTATGCATTTGAGAAGTTCCGTGCATATCTATTGGGCTCCAAAGTGATTGTGTATACAGATCATGCTGCTCTCCGTTATTTGATGGCGAAGAAAGATGCTAAGCCACGACTAATCCGATGGGTGTTACTGCTGCAAGAGTTTGATTTTGAAGTTATGGATCGCAAGGGAACACAAAACCAAGTGGCAGATCACTTATCTCGACTGGAAGAATCAGGGAGACAAAAAGAAGAGCTGGAGAAAAACGACTCATTTCTAGATGAACATATACTGATGGTATCAAATTCATTTGCACCGTGGTATGCAGACATCGCTAACTACATTGTCAGTAATCTTATTCCGGAAGGGTTGAAATCATACCAACGGAAGAAGTTCTTGAGAGATTGTCGCAATTATTATTGGGAAGAACCATTCTTATTCCGTGTCTGTGCTGATAACATAATTCGAAGATGCGTACCCGAGGAAGAGATGCTACAGATCCTGAAAGCGTGCCATGACTCGCCAGTTGGGGGTCATCATGGGGGTAACAAAACAGCTGCAAAATTTTTGGAGTGTGGGTATTATTGGCCGATTATTTATCAGGATGCTAATCAGTTTGTGAAGTCTTGCGACCAATGCCAACGACAGGGCCTAATTTCGAGGAGGCATGAGATTCCTATGAAATTTGTTATGGAAATCGAATTATTCGATGTTTGGGGTATTGACTTCATGGGCCCTTTCGTAAGCTCATGTGGGATGAAATACATCCTAGTGGCTGTGGACTATGTATCCAAATGGGTAGAAGTTGTTGCCTTACCAAACAACGAAGCTCGGAGTGTGACCGTGTTTCTAAAGAAGAATATTTTCCGGTTTGGCACCCCGAGAGCCATTATCAGTGATGGAGGGTCACACTTCTGTAACAGAGTGTTTAAAGTTCTCCTCGACAAGTATGGGGTTAAGCATAAGGTTGCCACACCTTATCATCCACAATCGAGCGGCCAAGTTGAAGTATCCAATAGGGAGATTAAAAGCATCCTATCCAAGACGGTGAACGCAAATAGGACTGATTGGTCAAGAAAGCTAGATGATGCTCTATGGGCATATCGTACAGCTTACAAGACTCCTATCGGTACATCCCCGTATCGGTTAGTCTTTGGAAAGGCGTGCCATTTACCCGTTGAACTTGAGCATAAGGCTATGTAGGCCTTAAAGAGATTAAACATGGACTGGGCGGAGGCCGGAGCTTTAAGGCTGTCACAGTTAAATGAAATGGAAGAATTCTGTCTTCACGCTTATGAAAGTGCAGCAGTTTATAAAGAACGCATGAAATTCGTCCATGATACAAAGATCCTGAAAAGAGAGTTTAAGGCAGGGGACTTGGTGTTGTTGTTCAATTCAAGACTCAAATTATTTCCGGGGAAGCTGAAGTCCAAATGGTCAGGAACATTTAAAGTTGTCAATGTCTCCCCGTTTGGAGCTGTTGAATTGGCATCGGAGGATGGGCTCCGGACTTTCAAGGTTAATGGGCAAAGAATCAAGCACTACTTGGTTGTAGATGGATAAAACATGTGGTAGAGCAGCTGGCTCTAAAAGATGATCAAATCCCAACTACAGAATGATTGCAGAGACATCCTAGCATCGTCGTGTCGCGACGTTAAATCAAGCGCTTCATGGGAGGCAACCCATGTGTGGTATCATTAGTTTTTGTTTATGTTGTATTTTTATTTATTTAGAATTCAATATTACATTTGTACTTAGGTCTACTTGAAGGGTTTTCGAATGCAGGATACACGAATTGAAGAAGAGTGGTTGAAACTGCAGAAAAACATCAAGGTGAAAAATGCTGCACAAATGCGAATCACATTTGTGCCGCAAACTGAGGCAGAAACTTGAGCAACCATGTTGGGCAAAAATGCGAAGAGGCTCGAAGATTTGCGGTTTGCATTTGAGTTATGCGAACCGCATTCTCACCGCAAACAGAGACAGAGAATTCAGCTCACACGGCTGGTGAAAATGCGGTGGAAGCTCCTAATTTGCGGTTCGCATTGCAATTATGCGAAACTTTAAGCGTTGCATAATTGCCAGGTACGTGTTCGCATTTCATCCTTTTCTAAAATACTTCAATCTAAGTATATAAAAAAATAAAAAAAAATAAAAAACTCACAAACAAACAAAAAGAAAGAGAAGAGAAGACGGAAAAAGAGAAGACTTCCGACGAACCTCATCGGAAAACTACAACTGTCAGTCCAAGAGTTCATTCACCTTTAATCTAAGAGCTACAATCTTCTTCCCAAGGTATGTGCACTCTTTGCTTCACCTTAAATTCTTAGTTCGAAAACCTAGGGTTTATTGTTCAGTAAAGAAGTTCTAAGTCGTTGGAGTGGAAGACAGAAATCTAGGGTTTGTTTGCTTAAGGGATGCACATTCTTGGGTATTTGAAGGTATTTGCGGTCCACAAATTCAAAATGTGGACCGCAATTAGACCGCATCCCTAAACCCTAGGTGTCTGAGGGAGACGACAAATGCGGTGAATCTGCGATCGCATAACCAATTTGCGAACCGCAGATCCACCGCGAACACACTCAGAACATTGTGAACTATGTGGTGGTTATGCGATCGCAGATCTCGTTTTGCGATAAGTTTGTGATCGCATTTGTGTGTATCGAACAGGCTTATGCACATCACCACTCTGCGATGGATTTGCGATTCGTATAGTGGTTATGCGACCGCAAACCACACTGCATTTCTGTAACTCTTTGGTCATTTCTCCTGTTTTTCTTTATTTTTTTTTCTCTCAAATGATGATAATGTCACTGACATCTCCCACTTATGCAGATATGGCCAAAAAGCATTCCTCAAAGAGAAGGCCTTCCTCCACTTCAGCCTCCTGCCCCTATAGTCCAGGTTGAGTCTACTGATGACGAGACATCGGAGCGGTCATCAGAGTTCGAAGTGGACGAATCAGAGGAGGCCAGTTTAGAGGTCGATGAGAGTGCAACCCCTAAGCCAAAAGGAAAAGCAATTGTTGTGCCTACGGCGGAGGAGGAACAAGAGCAAGCCGACATCGAGAAGGCCATTGAGCGATCATTAGCAGATAAGGCTGCCAGGAGATGGCCACCAACGGGAGAAGCTAGCAGCTCAGCGGCTCCCCCACCGGCTTCGTACCAGACCCACTCTTCTCCTCCAGCACCGACGGAGACCTAGGCTACTGCATCTCTTCGCGCAATTGCGCCACCAGGGAGCCCCTTGTCCTTTATATTCCTTTTTATGCATTGGGGACAATGCATGTGTTTCAGTTGGGGGTGGTAGCCTTATATTCTTGTTTTGTCTGTATATTAGATTTATTTGTGAGCATGTGTAGTGACATTTGCTACCTGTACATTATATAGTAGTGCTTTATGATTCATGTGTATATGTTGTCATAATTAAATAGTTAGCAATAAATTCCCCTTATTTTTTCTTTTGCCGGGTTCTTTTTCAAGAGTGTAATAGTAGAACCGGGCCTTTAAATATGAAGTATATTGACCAGGATGGTACATCTGTTGAAAATCAAGTAAGTAAACATATGTGAAGAATAGACCCTTATAAAAAATTAATTAGGTGGATTTGAGGCTCGCTCAGTAACTCTAGGTCTACTTAGAATTGTGTATGTGTACACGAGAAAAGCCTCGAATTACTAAATGTGAACTCCAAAGCTGTAAACTATGTTAACCGAACAGTTGATGTGCCAATGTGTGTGAGCTCCTTGTTTTGATAGTTCTTGTGTTTACTACTGCCATCTAGAACTTGCCCGGTTGGTTTTTCGTTGCCTATCCTACGTACACTGAGTTAGAGAAATGATCTTAGGCTTTCTTTGATTAGGGATGAAACCTTTCTAGCCTTTTCAGCTCACCTGTGCATAATGAATATCACTAGCACCCTATTTGAGCCTTGTAGCCTTTTTCTTGGCCTCTACATTACAAACTTATCCCATTCGTAAAACATGATCTCTTTTGAACCCGTTCCTCCTTAAACATTGAGAACATTGCTAAAAGTTTAAGTTGGGGGTGTGGGTCAACATGAAAATGAGCAAGGTTGTGAAATGAGACTGGGACCCCGTACCTCAAAAGCTCATGTGAATCTATGGAACCTTCAATATAAAATTAAAAAAAAATCCAGAAAAAAAAGGTAAAAGAAAAACAGAAAAAAATAATATTCGATGTGTGTTGTTATAAAGAAGCTTGAGAATCAAATAAAGAGGTATGCAAGTGGGGTCTAATGCGGGAATGTAGGCCATTGAGGCCATGGGGTCAAAAAGGAACAAAAGGTTGAAAGAAAGAAGCGTGTCATTAGTGTTCAAGGGGGAAGTAGCCACTACTATCTAAATATATATCCTACATTTTCTTAAACCGACATTACAAGCTTACAAAGTCCTTATGTGATCTTTAACCAAGTGTTCCTATAACTAGGCGATGATTTAAAATAAGGGCAAGCCTATGGCATGGCATGTGGTGACACTTGAAATTCTGTTCTGAGAGTGAGTGTACTAGTACGTTTGTCCCTTGGTTTTGCTATGATAAATGTTGTGAAAGTGGGACCTTCTTTCTAGTGAGGGCACATACACTGCTAGGTTGATAGTAAGTTGAGCCTTGAGTAAAGCATAAGTAAATTCAGCTGAAGGTAGCCTTTAGTTACTTTGTTGAGGCTCAAAGTTCACTAATTGATTGCTTGTCTTTGAACATATTAATGATTCAAAGGGGGGTACAGTGTTCAAAAGGGTTATGCTTGAGATGTTAACAAGAAACACCGTCCATGGTCAGTATTGCTTCATATTTGATAAGTAGAGTCTAGATTAGGATAGTACCCTGTTAGTTGCTTGAGGACAAGCAAGAGTTTAAGTTGGGGGTGTTGATGTGCCGGGTAATTTCGGCACATTTTGATACTATTTGTTTAAAGTTTGACTTTTTCTACTTGTTAATTATCACGATACTTACGCAATTTTAGTGTAATTGTAGTGTATTGAGTGAAGAAATCCAGAAGTATGGAAAAGAAGTCAAAAAGCCAGCTAAAGACAAGAAAGAGGTCAGGAGCATCGCAGATGCAACTACGCGATCGCAGAACAGATATGCGAGTCGCATACTCTACAGGTAGATCGCAGATGAAGACAGAACTTTAGGCCAACCTTCAGGTCGAGAATGCGGTCGCAAATGTGACTGCAAAACAGGAATGCGAATCGCAAATTGGCCTGGTGGAATCGCAAACATGAACAGAGTTCTGGGTGAAATTTAGTGTGAAGAATGCGATTGCATAGTCAGCATGCGAACCGCAAATCCAGATGCGACAAGAGCAAAACTGGCTGGTGTGATTTGCGATGGATGATGAAGATTTGCGAACCACATTCCTGTTCTGCGACAGGAATGCGGTTCGCATTAGTCCAACCTAGCAAAACTGACCGACATTCGCCTCGGGTTTTGGGCCTCTATAAATAGGTTTTATAGGGTTTGTGAAGGTATTCTTGTCAGAACTTAGAGTACAAAGTACGGCTGTGATTATTTTCGAATTCTTAGAAGCTTTTGGTGATCAAAACCCTCTATTTTTGTAAGATGATATTAGTTACTTTTTCTTGTTCTTTAATTCTCAGCATGTGTAGCTAAACTTAAACGCTGAGGTTGTGAACCCTAGATGGGTAGAATGTTATTGAGAGTTTGATATTGAATCCAATTTCGAAAGAAGCTTGATATTTATTTATTTCTCGTTTTTCAATTAACCGTTAGTGGTTGCAAACATCAACGAATGCCAATTAACGCTATCTTATCTTGGAAAAGTAAGATAGGGTTTGGTAGCAATAAATAACAGAAATTCAAGGCTTTCAACCTTGTTTAACGAAATCTCTTAGGAATAAGTAGATTTTAATTTGGTGAATAATTGGTTGTTCTTAAGATCGACTCTTTTGTATTTGGGAGAATCATAAGAGGATACATTATCCAAGTATTGGGAAATATTGGATAAATACATTAAACACCAATTGCATATCAAGAACAGAATTCGATATCAATATCAAGAACATTCTACTACATTTAGGGGGATACAACCTTTTCTTAAAATTCATAGTTCTCACGTTCAAACTATTCTTAAACATTAGTTCTCAGTTTTCCTTTCTTGCGTATTAAACACTTCTTTATTTTATTTGGCCACTTGATAGAATTACGACTAAGTAAAGTATTACATTAATTGGACAATAGTTTCACGCCTATTCCCTGTGGGATTCGACCCCAACCTCGTTGGGTTACTATATTTGACATCGATCGCTTACACTATTGTTAAGGTGTAATTTGAGCGAATCACTTCCCCAATCTCGAACCACCCAATGGGAGATCTACATCTCCTACTATATAAAGTCTCGAACGGTGCAATCTGAATATTTCTTCCAAAAATTAGCCGTGAACTGTACCCCTTGATCTGAGATAATAGAAACTGGAGTGCCATGCAACCTGACTATTTCCTTGATATACAACTGAGCATAATGTTCTGCTATGTCGGTAGCCTTAACGGGTAAAAAGTGTGCTGATTTCGAGAGTCAGTCCACAATTACCCAAATTGAGTCGAACTTGCAAGGACTGCGAGTCAGTCCTACCACAAAGTCCATATTGATCATCTCTTATTTCCATATCGAAATTTCTATGTTCTGTGCCAACCCACCGGGCCTTTGGTGTTTGGCCTTCACTTGCTGACAATTTGGACATCTCGCCAAAAAGTCCACTACATTCCTCTTCATATCATTCCACCAATAGACATCCCTAAGATCATGATATATTTTTGTAGAGCCCGGGTGCACGGAATACCTTGAATTGTGAGCCTCGGTCATGATTCTCTTCCGGAGACCATCTACATTTGGAACACATAGACGTCCTTGGTACCTTAGTGTACCATCATCCATGACAAGAGAGAAGGTCATGTTCTTATTTTTTTGAATTCCCTCCTTCAATTGTACCAACAACGGGTCGTTGTATTGCTTTTTCTTGACTTCCACAACATGCGATGAATCAGCCGTATTTTGCACAATCACTCCTCCTTCACTAGAATCCGTAAGACGAATTCCCAAACTAGCTAATCGATAAACCTCCTTGGCTAACGGCCTTTGATATGCCTCTAAGTGAGCCAAACTACCCATAGATTTCCGGCTGAGAGCAGCCGCCACAACATTAGCCTTCCCCGGATGATACAGGATATCGATGTCATAATCCTTGAGTAACTCAAGCCATCTTCTCTGCCTCAGATTCAATTCTTTATGTCTAAAAATATACTGAAGGCTCTTATGGTCCGAATATATCCACATGGACCCCATACAAATAATGACGCCAAATCTTCAAAGCAAACACCACCACTGCAAGCTCTAAGCCATGTGTTGGATAATTCTCTTCATGATTCTTGAGTTGCCTAGAAGCATACGCTATCACCTTTCCATGTTGCATTAATATACACCCAAGTTCGATCCTTAAAGCATCACAATATACCACGAATCCATCTGTACCTTCTGGTAGAGTCAACACCGATGCCATAGTTAATCTTGATTTCAACTCTTCAAAGCTTCTTTCACAAGCATCTGACCGTTGAACTTAACTGCCTTCTGCGTCAATTTAGTCAACGGAGAGGCAAGTGTAGAGAACCCCTCCACAAACTTCCTGTAATATTCAGGTAAGCCCAAGAAACTACGAATCTCTGTTGGGGTAGTAGGTCTAGGCCAATTCTTCACAGCTGCAATCTTCTGAGGATCAACCTCAATTCCTTCTCGGGAGACAACATGACACAAGAATGTAACAGATTCAAGGCAAAATTCACATTTCGAAAACTTCGCATACAACTAGTGTTGATACAGAGTCTGCAAAACTGCCCTGAGATGATAGGCATAGTCCTCCCAACTTCGGGAATAAACAAGGATATCGTCAATGAACACTATCACGAAGGAGTCGTAGAAGGGTTTGAAGACCCGATTCATAAGATCCATGAAAGCTGCGAGGGCATTTGTTAGCCGGAAAGACATTACCAGAAATTTAAAGTGCCCATGCCGGGTCCTGAAAGCTGTTTTCGGAATATCCTGCTCTTTGATCTTTAACTGGTGATACCCGGATCTTAAATCGATCTTGGAGAAGTACTTGGCACCCCGCAATTGGTCAAACAAATTATCTATCCTTGGCAGTGGGTACTTATTCTTGATTGTAACTTTGTTGAGCTGTCAATAGTCAATACACATTCTTAGCGACCCATCCTTCTTTCTTACAAATAGAACCAGCGCGTCCCAAGGCGACACACTCGGCCGGATGAAACCCTTCTCTAACAAATCTTTCAATTGTTCCTTTAGCTCTTTCAATTCTGCCTATGCCATTCTGTAGGGTGAAATAGATATAGGTTACGTGCCTGGCATCACATCAATCCCAAAATCAATATCCCTGTCTGGCGAGATCCCAGGGAGCTCATCTGGAAGGACCTCCAGAAATTCATTCATAACAGGCACATACTCAAGTATAAGTGCCTCAGTGTCGATGTCTGTAACTCATACCAAATGGTAAATACATCCCTTGTTAATTATTTTCGTGGCCTTAAGTTAAGAAATAAACTTACCATTCAATCACTGACTCATTTGGAAACTCAAACCTAACAATTCTGGTTCGATAGCATGACTAAAGCAATCCATCCCCATTATTACATCAAAATCAACTATCTCAAATTCAATGAGATTGGCAATGGTGTCCCGACTATGCACCCTGACAACACAATCCCTATAGATTTGTGCGGCCACAATCGGCTCACCAATTGGAGTAGATATAGAGAACAACTTTTCGGTTCTATCCCAAATTCCATAGCAACATAGGGAGTGACATAGGATAAAGTGGAACTGAGATCAATAAGAGCATATACATCATGGGATAGGACAGTCAATATACCCATGACAACATTTGGAGAAGCCTCTGAATCCCGACGCCTCCGCATAGCATAATATTTACTGGGTCCTCCCGAACACTGTGCACCACCCCTAGCTGCACCACGCCCTGCAGGTGCTGGGGTGCCTCGAGCTAGATGAGGTGCTGTGGATATAGTAGCTGTAGAGCTAGCTGGCTGCGTTGCGCCTTTGCCCATGATCCGGTGGGACGAACGGCAATCCCTCTAGATATGACCCCTCACACTGCACCCGTAGCATATAGGTAGGTCCATGAAGCAGACCCCAAAGTGTATCCTCCCACACTTAGGGCATGGGGGCCTCCGCTGCTGCTGGAATCTCCCTCCAGGCTGACCCTGTTGGCGGCGTCCCTTATTTCCCTAACTGGGCCTAGATGGTGGCGCACTCATCAAAGACTGAGCAAAATGACGGAGATGGCCCTAATGACCCTCCCCTAAATGCGACCTACCACCACCATAAGAACCACCCAATCTGCCTGCGGTCCGAGCCTTGCTACTACCCTCACGCTCCCTTTTATTTTTCAGTTTACGATCCTCTGTAGCTTGAGCAAACCCCACCATCTTCCCATAGTTCATATCAAAATTCAAGGCAGACGTAGCAGCTTCATTAATAATCAAGGGGCTAAGGCCCTGCACAAATCGGAGCACTCTATCCTCCACAGTAGTCAACATATGAATAGCATACTTGGACAGGCGCGCAAATTCCATATGGTACTCCCACACATTCATGCTACCCTGCTTCAGGCTCTCAAATTGGCCGCCTTAGTCTCGGCAGGCAAGAAATGATCCATAAAAGCATTGGTGAACTCACTCCACCTCGCCGGAGGACTCCCCTCATCACGCGACTCCTCCCACATCTCAAATCAAGAATAGGCCACCCCTTTCAGGCGGTAGCGGTAGGAGGCCAACTCCACTCCCTTCGTCTCAATTTCACGCATAACTCGGAGAGTCTTGTGCATCTCATCAATGAAGTCATGGGGGTCCTCCTTAGGATCAGTACCTGTGAACACTGGAGGATCCAACTGGAGAAACATGTTCACCCTGGAACTAGTGGAATCCCCTGGCTGACTAGAAGAAGCAGGTGCAACATTTGATCTCTGGGCCTGGGAGGCCACTATCTGAGCTAATATATGTATGGCTCCCCTAAGATCCTAATCAGAAGCAGCGGAACCAGAAGCAGGAGCTGGAGGTGGAACTGGAATACCAGTTGGAGGGACGGTTGCACCCTCAGTAGGTGTAGGAACTGGTGCAGGCGGAGTAGGAATACTGGATTCAGGCGATGTACTAATTGGGGAAATATCCTCACCCCTCGGGTGCTCACCCGCATCATCAAATATTGAATCAACTGCCACTCCTGGGTTGACAGTGGCTCCTTGGCTAGTTCTTGCCTTCTTCCTAGGCGCCATGTACTGAGTTAGAGTAAAGCATGAGTTAAAGAAGGAACAATATTACAATCAGCTTCATCGCATGATCGAGAGCATCAAAGAAGGGTATTTTTCCTAAGTGCCCAAGTAGCCTCCTAATTATAGATGTGGTCGACAACACACCGATAAGAAGGACTCTACTAGACATGGCTCTGATATATCCTAGGACACTTTAAAACCTTAGGTTCTGATACCAAGCTTGTCACGCCCCGGCCTCAGGGAGCGCGACCGGCGCTCAACCGAGATAACCCGGCCGAGCAAGCCTGTTGGATTTCCTTCTACCCAACTCACCCATAAATAAAGAGAATATAAACTTCATTAATTAATACCACGAGGGTTCATGGACAATGCTAGTTCCACTACCATTAGATACTTCATTTATACGTCTCCAATACAATACATTTCACAATCATAGTTTTACAGTGGAAGCATGAGATACAATTACGACATCTTTAGTTTAACTTTCTCACACTAATACACAACCCACACTATGTCCACGAAGCCTCTAATAGATATAGAAGAGTGCAATGATAGTGCCGGCAACAAGGCTCCGACTTTACCTCAAAACAGAATACACACGGAACAAAAGATGCACAACCGCGGAAAGAAGTAGGGCTCACCAAGTCAGCTGAGAAAAGAGTAGACTCAAAGCCAAGTTCATACCAGAGATTTGGGTAAGGGGGTTCATTTGACTCGGGGAGAAAGTGTTAGGCATTCTCCAAGTCCTGTGAAGGTCACGGTTGCGTACTTGATTTAGTTGGCTTTTAATACATTTGGGTTGAGATAAAAAAAAACACACAGGAGGTTTGAGGTCATTCCTACCTAATAAAGAAAGAAAAACATAACTAAGATACTACTAGTGTTACGTTTAATCTATATCTACAGATGCCTCAGGGCATCCCCCGGAATGTCAAATACGTAAGTCTTTCGAGGCATTCCCCTGATAAATTTAACTAAGGAATGACCTCTCTCCTCAAAAAAATAACAAAACATCCTAGTATTGCCTACTCAAATGTGATCGGCCTAAGCATGCTACTAGCGAACGATGTGATAAACAAACAAATGAAATCTAAAGTAAAAATAGAAATTTAGTTCATGGTCTTATTCTTTTAATGTTTGTTTCAAGTATTTAGCCAAACCCGGTCCGAATAATCACAAAGAAAACAAGCAAAAGGTGAAATGTCATCGGAAGTGGGAAGATGCGACCGCATATACCGTATGCGAATCGCATACTGCACACAAAGGGATCGCAGATCAGTACAGAGTTTTGGGCGAGGCCTAGTGTCAAGAATGCGATCCTGTTTGCGATCGCAAATCAGGTATGCGAACCACAAATCGTGTTATGCGATGAAGAACAAGAACCCAGGTTGAGATCTGCGACTGTCAGGTCGGACATGCGGACCGCATATCAGTTATGCGGTCACATATTCAACATTAAACACAGATTACTTCTATGTGTTGGTTTTCGATTTTGTTAACATATGATATTGACGTTAGCTGTTTTACTCTATTTTGCTAAGCATGATTTGCACATATCGATTCACAGAGGCACCAATATAGATAAACAAATATTCAAGGCTTTACTCATGCTTTATTCATCCAAATAGAGTAAACGAGAGTCAAGAGATGGACCTGGTAGAGAATTCCTACTGTGTTGAAGATCGATATCAGCTACGGGGCAGCGAACCGCGACCAGAAACTCGAACTAGCAACTCAACTCGAACCTCAGCACCTCGTTGATTGAAATCGATTTGCGAAGGAAAGTAGGAATGTGTATGCCTCTGTTTTTGCTGGTTTTTGAAACCTTTGATGGGAAGAAGACTAAGAACTGATTTGAATCTTCCTTTTTGTGTTTTCAAGACTTTAAGCTAACTTAGAACAAAACTGAAAACTCTTCTTCTCATTTCGATTTCTCCCTGTTTCTTCTTTTTTTTTCAATTTTTCAGCCCTCTTTTTTCTTCTCCAGCTCTGTGGAAATTCCCTCCCAAGAAGAAATCTCTCTCCTCCCTTGCTCTCCAAGAAAACCCACTTTTGTTTTGAATAATGCCCTCAGAATCTGTTGGTAATGAGTGATGGAGTCGTGGGTGAGGAGTCTGTGCCTATTGTGTATTGAGGGAATTATTCCCTGTCAGAATCTGTTATTCATATGTGGCAGAGAGGATCGGGCTGGGTTATTGGATTGAATTGCTTGGGCTTTTCTCTCTCTCTCTCTTTTTTTTCTTTCTGAATTTGGACCTTACAAGTTTACCAAACTTGGGCTAGGAATAAAGTTGATTTTTAGTATATATTTTTTTTCAATTTTGTACCTAAAACATAATTAATTTTAAAGCGAATTCCTATAAAATTAAACTCAAATAATTATTTTAAAAATACTATGACTTTAGAGGCAATTCTAATGCCTGGGTCAAAAATTACATGTCTACAAGTATATGTCGAATAGTACTAGTATGAAAACTAAATACCTATTCAAGGAATTGGAAATACAATATGACTTTCGATGAGTTATGGCAATAGAAGGATTAATTAGCCGTTAAAGCCATAGCAAATTTAGTAAGAGCTTTCAATCACATTTACAAACTTCAAGTCGAGGATCCTCTACAACTATCTTTACACAGAGCAGCCTCGCCAACTCACCCCAATATATGCGAGTGGAGGTGTACCCATAATATCACAACACTACACAAAGCGGCCTCGCCACTTCACCCCAATATATGTAGGTGGAGTTATACTCACAATATCACAACACTACTCAAAGCGGCCTCGCCGCCTCACCCCAATATATGCAGGTGGAGGTGTACTCAAAATGCCATAATTTAGGGTCCCAAAACTATAATAGTTTGTACAAAAGAGTTCCCTTTCAAATCAACCATTTGGCACCATTGGCCTTGGTAGTGTAACTTCAAGGTTTCATCATATGACAAATGGGTGCTAAATCACATTGATTTCATACAATACCTTCATCCCACAAAGGGTATAACATAATTAAGCCAGAGACTAGGAAAACATTCATGGTATCAGCTCATTGGAGCTTTTTACCAAACACTAGGCGTGCATTAAGGCTTTAGGGTCCTCCTATGGTGGATTCTTTCACCCCACTATCCAAAGTTTCCACAAAGAGCTCAACAATCTTCCCACTACCCTAGATGGTACATGCATGTAAAATAAATAACTCCCACACCCAAGAATTACCCATTTTTAATTAAATTTTGAAATTAAGGGATAAGGTGTAGAATCTTACCTTTTGGTTGAAGACCTTATGAATTTCCCTAGAGAATTCTTCAAGGTTTGAGCAAAGATTGATGATCAAATTACTTAGAACTCCTCCTCTCTATAAACCACCTTCCTCTCTCTCTAAAATGTAAGTTTGAACCTTCTAAAATGACCCTTAATAGTGTTGTATAAGAATGGGGTCCGGTTTATAAAACCAAAAAAATGAAGCTCTGAAACACCTTCCACGGTCGCATATGTGATCGCATAAAGCTTTTGCGGTCCGCAAAAAATGAGCCACGAAATGGCCCTCAGAATTGGGCACTCCTACCCCACTTTGTGGCCATTATGCGGTCCGCAGACTTATTCTGCGATCGCATAAATGCTCCGCAGAACCTCCCTCCGAAAAAATCTTCATGCTCTTTCGGCGGTCGATGTGTAGCCCGTGAAATAGTTTTGCGACTGCATAATTGACCACACAATACCTCCAAATTTTCCTACTTTCCTGCTTCACTCTGCGGCCCTTATGCGCCCGCATAGTGATTCTGTGGCAGCATAGTGGGCCGCAGAAATACTCTTTTCTGCCAAAAGTTTTTCTTTACTCCCCAGCGCACTATTCAACCCAAAAGGTCCATACGCCAATGCATAAGCCTACCTCGGCACCACAAAATCCCGGGTTTTAGGCAAAATTTTACAGGGCCTTACAGGAGTCGAGGCAACAATCAAAGAAATTGGCATAACAACAACAATCAGAAAATTAGAGTGAAAACAACCAAGGAAATTGGAGAGGTGCCAATCAAGGCAGGTGGAGTAATAATCAAGGCAACCGAGGGTCGGGTTTTCAAAGGTCCCCAATGTACCAACAACCAAGCAACCCACCTCCTTATGCTTCCCATGGTTCGAGTTCTTCAAACATTAAAATGGGGCATATTGAAAAGATGTTCAAGCAAATGATGGAAAAGAATGCCGATTCAGATGCCAAACTTGCCTCACACAACACATCAATCTGCAACCTCGAAGCAGATAAGACAAATCTCTCAAGCTTTAAATTCTCGTCCTAAGGGGACACTACCAAGTGACACAGTGGTAAACCCAAAGGGTGGTAACAACACGGGGCATGCCATGGTTGTTACCACAAGAAGTGGAAAAGGCGAGAATGCACCCACCTCAAGTGGAAGGAAACTTGTTGTTGATGATCAAGTGATGGAAGAAGAAGAGATCCCAAATAATGTGGTGCAACCTAAAGATGATGCTCGGATTGATATTGACAATAGCATGGAAGAGACTCGAGGTGCACTCGTCTAGGGAACACATTATTGACATACCGGAACTGGTAGTGCAAATGGCTAAGGCACCATTGCTTAAGCCTCCACCTCCATGACCTCAAAGACTTGCCAAGCAAAATGGTGAGAATCATTCAAGAAGTTCATTTAAATGATGAAGAGTCTTTCAAGCAATGTGCCATTAGTTGAAGTTTTGGAACAAATGCCCCGTTATGTAAAGTTTATGAAGGATCTTGTGACAAAGAAGTGGTCAATGAATTTTGAAATCATCAAATCCACCCATCAAGTGAGTGCAATTGTGCATTCAATGGCTCTTAAGTTGGACGATCTCGATGCTTTCACGATTCCTTGTACAATTGGAAGTGCCGAGTCTGCTAAAGCTCTTTGTGATCTTGGGGCAAGTATCAATTTGATGTCCTATTCGGTTTTCAAGACTTTGAGAATTATGCAACCAAGACCCACCTCTATGAGATTGCAAATGGCCGATCATACCATGAAGAGGCCCTTGGGTGTGATTGAAGATGTTTTGGTTCGTGTTGATAAATTCATTCTCCTGGTGGATTTTGTCATTCTAGATTGTGAGGTTGATTATGAAGTGTCGATTATTCTTGGGAGACCTTTCCTTGCTACGGGTAAGGATCTTTGTGATGTTGAAGCCGAAGAATTCACTTTCCGAGTTGGTGATGTAAAAATGGTATTCCATATGTGTAAGTCCATTCGGCAACTAAATAGCAATAAGGTGTGTTCTTTTGTGGACTTGGTGACCGATGTTATTGTTGATGAAACAAGTGCTACAATCAATGTTGGTAATATGTTGGAGGTTGTCTTGCTCAATTTTGATGATAGCAAGATGGATGGCTTCATGGAATGTGTAAACTCTTTGCAAGGAATGGAGTCATACAACTATGCACCCCGGGAATTGTCCTTTGATCTTGAAAATAGGACAACGCCTCCTACAAAGCCTTCTATTGAAGAGCCTCCTACCTTGGAGTTGAACCATTGCCTCCAAATCTTTGGTATGAATTTCTTGGTCCTTGTTCTACTTTACCAGTTATTCTTTTCTCTTGTTTGACTAACTTGCAGGTAGATTCCACATTGACGGTGCTACAAAAGAGAAAGAAGGCTATTGGGTGGACCTTGGCGGATATTCTGGGGATAAGCCCCGCCTTTTGCATGCATAAGATCAAGTTGGAGGATGGAACCAAACCATATATTGAACAACAAAGGAGACTCACTGAGGCTATGCAAGAAGTTGTCAATAAGGAGATTATCAAGTGGTTGGATGTCGGGATTGTCTACCCTATCTCTGATAGTTGGACTTTCTCCGGTTCAATGTATCCCAAAGAAGGGGGGCATGAAGGTGGTTACCAATGACAAGAAGAGTTGATTCCTATTAGAACGGTGACCGGTTGGAGGGTGTGTATGGACTATCGCAAGATCAACAAAGTCACTAAGAAGGATCACTTTCCACTTCCTTTCTTAGATCAAATGCTTGATAGATTGGCCATCCATGCTTTCTATTGCTTTCTTGATGGGTACTCGGGCTACAACCAAATTCTCATTGCTTCAGAAGATCAAGAAAAAATAACCTATACATGTCCCTATGGTACTTATGCTTTCAAGCGGATGGCATTTGGTTTGTGCAATGCACCGGCGATTTTTCAAAGGTGTATGATAGCTATTTTCACGAACATGGTGGAGGACTACCTTGAATTTTTCATGGATGACTTCTCAGCGGTTGGAGATTCTTTTGATGATTGTCTTGCAAATTTGGACAAAGTGTTGGCTAGATATGAAGAAACAAATTTGGTGCTCAATTGAGAGAAATGTCATTTCATGGTCGAGGAAGGTATTGTTCTTGGCCACAAAATCTAAAGGAATGGAATTGAAGTTGACAAGGAAAAGATTGAGGTGATTTCTAAGCTTCCCACCTCTACTTCAGTGAAGGGTGTGAGGAGTTTCTTGGGCCATGCGGGTTTTTACTGGCGCTTTATCAAAGACTTCTCTAAGGTGGTGAACCTGTTATGCAAGCTTCTTGAGAAGGATGCTAAGTTTAATTTCAATGATGATTACATGAGAGCTTTTAAATTGTTGAAGCTCAAGTTGACAACTACTCCCATCATCATCGATCCAAATTGGAGTGTGCCTTTTGAACTCATGGGTGATGCAAGTGACGTAGCTATTGGAGTTGTTTTTGGGCAACGCATCAACAAGATTTTCCATCTGGTCTACTATGCTAGCAAGACCATGACTAGTGCCCAAGTCAAATATACTGTTACGGAGAAAGAGCTCATTGCTATTGTGTTTGTAATTGAGAAGTTTCGCCCGTACTTGATGGGTGCAAAAGTTATTGTCTATATGGACCATGCAACACTTCATTATCTTATGAGCAAAAAGGACTCCAAAGCTCAGTTGATGTGATGGGTGCTCTTGTTACAAGAATTTGATATTGACATCCAAGATAAAAAAAGGTAGTGAAAACCAAGTGGCGGACCACTTGTCTCATTTGGAGGAGGAGGAGGGGAGGCGCATGATGGCCTTGAAATCAATGTCTCTTTCCTCGATGAGCAACTCTTGGAAATTTCAAGGAAAAAGGTGCCATGGTTTGCAGACTTAGCAAATTTTCTTTTGTGTGGAGTTATCCCGAATGAGTTCTTTTCAAGCCAAAGGAAGAAGCTCAAAATGGATTGTCAAGATTATTATTGGGATGAACTATACCTTTTCCGGATTTGTACGTATGGGGTGATTAAGAGTGTGTACCGGAAGAAGAGCAAGCTGATATTGTTGGGGCTTGTCATTCTTCGCCCTATGGTGGTTATCATAGTGGAGCAAGAACGACGGCCAAAGTGCTTAGTTGCAATTTGTATTGGCCCACTCTTTATACGGATGCAAGTGAGTTAGTGAAAAGATGCGATAAATGTCAATGGGCCAGTGGAATCTAAAAGGAAAATGAAATGCCTCTCACAACCATTTTGGAGATTGATATTTTCGATGTGTGGGGTATTGACTTCATGGGCCCTTTTGTGAGCTCTTGTGGAAACACCTACATCTTGGTCGCTGTGGATTATGTATCCAAATGGGTTGAGGTCGTTGCTCTACCCAATAATGAGGCGAGAAGTGTGGTGGCTTTCTTGCAGAAGAATTTTTCACAAGGTTTGGTACCCCACGTGCAATCATAAGCGATGAGGGGTCACACTTTTGCAATAAGGCTTTTGACACTTTATTTAGCAAGTATGGTGTTACTTACAATGTCACAACTCCCTATCACCCACAAGCTAGTGGGCAAGTGGAAGTCGCCAACTGGGAGATAAAAAGTATCTTGCCCAAAACAGTGAAGTTAATCGGACGGATTGGTCCAAGAAGCTTGATGATGCATTATGGGCTTATCGGACGACTTACAAAACACCTATCAGAATGCGGCCAAACCAGTGGTGTTCGGAAAAGCTTGTCATCTTCCGGTGGAACTAGAGCACAAGGTAATGTGGCCTCTAAAGAAATTGAATCTCGATTTGGGTGTAGCCTTTAACTTGAGGGTTGCACATTCGAATGAATTGGATGAATTTTGGTACCATGCTTATACGAGTTTGTCCTTGTACAAAGAAAATATGAAACATCAAAAATACCAACTCTCTGAAGTTTAAACTTGTCAGTGCGGAGGTTGATCTGCGATCGCACATGAAATCTGCGGCCGCACCTGAAAATGTGCGGACTGCAGATTGGGTTATGAGAATTTCCCTTATCCTGCAGGCATGAATCAACTTCATAACTCCACTATATCCAATTATTTCTCCCTTACCAACATGACTCATGTATGTGTTTGAACAATGATTTGCAACTAATAATCTTCTCTGCTTAATACAGACCATGGTTCGCTCAAGAGGCCGAGGAGACACTTCAAAGAGAAGAGGTTGAATCTTCTCGGGGTCGAGGTAAAAGTGCCTTGCCCCTTGGCCAGCCCAAGACAATTAGAAAGAAAACAATAGTCGACAGAGGAGAGGTGCAGACCTCTCCGAGTCTAGCTCCTATATCTCATCTAGGGAGGTGTCAGAGGGCAACTTAGCCTCTGTTCTGGAGGAGTAGACGGACACTCAGTCGAGGCCCCAGGGGAGATACAAGCTCAGGGATGAGCCGTCTTCATCTCACAGCACCTCCAAGGGATCGGAGAGTGCTAGTCAGGCTTCTGAACCATCAGCTACACCAGTCCCTGAGGCACAGGTTACATACGACATCCCCGATGATGGCAGAGGGGGAGATTCTACAGCTACAGGGCTTGAGAGATCAAAGAAGAAAGAGGTTTGGGAAGATCTTTCGTCCACTTGGCCGCTTGACTAGCTTTTGTATGTGGTGGACAGTGAGGTCATTGACTCTTGAGTGCCACGAAAGGGTTGGATGTGATTCACCAAGAGAGTAGAGGATGCCAAAGAATACCTCGTCTATGAATTCTATGCTAATGTAGCTCATATAAAGAAAGGGACGAAGGTGAACAAACTGTGCAACCTCAAGGTGAGGTTTGATCAGCATACGCTAAATGCATACTTGGGCTTTGAGGATGTTGAGCCGAAGGAGTATCTGGAGAAGTACGCACTGAAGGAGGAAGTCCGACCTTAGTTGGTTGAGATAAAAGGATGGCAAACCTTTGTTTGTAGCAGGTTGGATCCATGCCAGAACGAGACTCGCCATCCTATTCCTCGGGCAGTTCTTGTGGCTTCCATTATGGCCGGGTACCCAATCAATGTGGGTGCCATGATATCGGCCAACATTTTAGTGATTGCACAGCAGGACAACTCAGCCTACCCATATCCCAACACTATCACAGAATACCTTACTGATGCAAAGATAGAGGCGAGATATTTTGACACCAAGGTGAATCCGACGAAGCCATTCGACTGGTATTCTCTGATGGATGCAAGAAACCCAAAGAAGAAAGTCCAGCCTTCTGCCACCACAGGCCAGTCTGATAAGCCGATAGTGGTAGCTTCCGAGGCAACTGATCTTTCATCTACCTATGTTGAGCCTTCTACCAGTGCCACTGCTATGCCTCCACCATCATCTTCAGCTCTTACCACAGCCCCTAGAGTTGCTCTAAAGCAAGTGCCCATGCACACAGTTCCCTTATTTTCTCTACGACTCTCCCAGACATTGGCAAGTCTAAACAACTGGATGCAGACAGCTACTTCTAAGCTGTCTGACTTGTCTAGTACTGTTGCAGCGCAATCCACTTCTCAGGCACCACAGGCTCATTATGACATCGATGAGACACTGAAGAAGATTTTAGAGAACCAAAATATGATCATGGACACCTTGGTACAGCACGGGTCAGTTATTGAGGAGCTGGGAAAGGAAGTAAAGAAGATAAGGAAGTCCCAGGTCAGCAAGAAATCAGTGGACAAGCTCCGGGAGGTGACTAGACTTGCTACAGCTGGAGATCTTTCTTTTGATATGCTGCTTGACCTGCACCAGTCCGCCCCAGATCCTTCAGCACCATCTGCACCAGCTTCACCCGACACTGCTGAGGTAGTGCGTTCGATGTTCGACAAACCAGCCACACCTAAATTTTATGATGATGAGATTTAGTTGGTTGACCCTGAGGGAGATGACATTGCTGGGGACACTGAGATGTCCAAGGATCCTTAGGAAGTTTTCTTCACCCTATCCTCTTTTACTTTTATTTTGCTAAGCATTGGGAACAATGCTTACTCTTATTCGGGGGGGGGGGGGG
>MCJB01044542.1:142327-154061 GCA_002018475.1 Nicotiana obtusifolia | reverse complement strand
CTAGGCCCATTTTAAGAGTATACGTTATTGGAAGCCCGGTAGAGAACCACAATATATCTCAAGACCAACAAGATGTGTTAAATGATGAATTAGAGTTTCTGGAAGAAGAGACCATTTTTTATCAGAAGAAAGGTTTTCTCTCAAAGAAGAAAGTTAAAGAAAGGTTAAAGACGAAGTATGAGTTGAGTAAAGAAAGTTTGAGAAAAATTTAGAGTATTATGAAGTATAAATAAAGGAGGTTTATGAGTATAAGTAAAGGTATATGCGACTAAAATCGTGGCCATAATTATCTCGATAACCGGCAAAGTGATGCTAAATCGTGGGATGACGCGTGTTCGGGGTATTAAATGAAGAGAGACGTACGTCTAATCAACCGTCATAAACTTTTCAGAGGGGGTCAGTAAATTTTCTGCCAAAAGGTGTTTCTACCAACTTCCTGGTGACACAAAGTTATGCCACCGAAAAGCATGGGGACTATATGTATAGGGTAAAATATGTTTATATTAAATGATCGCATGAGGAAGTGACATGCGGAGACGAAGACAGAAGATAGTTAAATCCGAAGGCAACGATCCTCTCTGTTACCAGAGAGAATGATACTCATAAAGATGAAATAAATGCCTGCCACCCGGTAGTATTTAATGAGGAATATTCTACAGCATTAAGTATGCGGCCCGTTATAAGGAATATGGCATTCACTGCCTGCCGTTACACATTCTTCAATGGCTATCATAATTTACATTAAAGAGGGGCTTGATCATAGGACCTTGTTCCCTATGTGCTAGGGGTGGGCATAATACCGACCGAACCGAAAAAACCGACCGAACCGAAAATTTCGGTTTTTTCGGTTTCGGTTTTTCGGTTTTTGATTTTAAATTTTTAAAATTTCGGTTTTCGGTTCGGTTTTCGGTTTTAAGATTAACCGAAAAACCGAATAAAGACTTAGTATTTGGACTTTGAAGTTTGGACTTGTATTGTAACACTTCACTTAATAATACCGGCCCACCCCAATTAGTTGTGAAGCCCACTATGTTAGCCCAACCCACTCCAGTCGCCACCCCTAAAGTATAATTCCATCCTGATTTCTCAGTGGATATACCCATTTCTGATTTCTCAAAGAAAACCCTAAAATTAGTCCCCTCGACTCCTCCGTCTCCGTCTGAACAGTGAACTCTGAAGCCTCGCCTCCTCCGTCAGTCACTCAGTCCGTCTCCTCCTCGCCTCCTCCGTCTCCGCCCTCCGACTCCGTCTCCTCTGCGACTGCTAGTGAAACATCGTCTGAAAAGGACTCCAACAGTAAGTCAGTTCCTCGCCTCCTCCGTCTCCGGCTCTCCGCCCTCCGACTCCGTCTCCTCTGCTAGTGAACCATCGTCTGGACAGGGAGAGGGTGGAAATCAGCCCTTGTAGTTGACAAACATGGATAAATGCACAAGACAAAGTCCTTTCTTCTTCAGGTCAGTATAGCCATTATCTTCAAAAGATATACTGTGGCCTCTCTCTACATTCTGCATTTCTTGGATTATTTGTCTTGAGCTTCCTTAATTTCCCTACAATATTATTCAACACCCTAAATTAATTGTACTAACTGTTTTAGTTGTGGCTAAAATTTAAAAGAAATAACAAAAGGCAAAGAGAAAAATTATAATAAAATATATTGATTACCAGAAAGTTTCCGCTATTGTTTTCTGTTCTTCTGTAATTGATGTCCATCTGCTTAAAACTGTTTACCTGTGTTCAACCTCGACCATTGTGGTCATCGTTGAAAATCTTGAACCGTTTATAACCGATAAAATAAACCGAAAATAACCGAACCGAACTTTGAAAAAACCGCACCGAACCGTAATAACTTTGGTTTGGTTTGGTTATTAAAATTAAAAACCGAAAACCAAATAAACCGAACCGAAATTACACAAAACCGAACCGAACCGACCGATGCCCACCCCTACTATGTGCAGCTATAAATAATAAACTCTATTATTATTGTAAAGGACACGCATTTTCTGACAAACATATAAAACATTCTATTCAAAGCTTAATATAATTTTATCTTCTTGTTTACTGATATCGTTGCTATTGTCCCCGGAAGCGCTGCTCCAAGAATTATAATTTCTTCTATTTTATCTCCGTCTCAAGGCTAAGTATTATATTTTTGCTTAATTCATCTATTATTTTAGGTTCAAACTAATTTACTTGTCTATAAACCACTTATAATTCAACTGTACCGTTTTATGGCTAAATAGCGTAACTTGTGAACTGAGAATAGAAAAATAGAGGCTTATATTGATAACCCTGTTTGAAGGCAATCTTTAATATGGGGATGATCTCTCTTCGTGCTCGAGCGAGATAATGATCAGCGGGTTTATGGTCTTACATACTGCATGTATGTTCTCTCCCTTGCTTCTAGCTATGTAAAATCTATATTTATATATTATTAAAAGGAGAGAAAAAGAACCTCCATATTAAGTCAAGTGGTAGCCTTACTATAAGTCACTTGGCAATTTAGGATAAAATTAATTAGGTTAGGTAATAATTAATTTCTTTTTGGATTTAAATTTAAAAAATAATTAAATTATGCATTATGTATTCTGAATAATTAGTTACTCTTTTTGAATTTGAATTTAAACAAACTTAAATACTTTTTTTACGGAAACAATAATTCTATATATTGAAAATTATTTATTTTAGATGGGTCATGTTGGATGGGGCAGAGTGTTGACCAGTTAAGCACTCACATACCCAAAAGATGTCGGTAGCATAAATGAGAATGTTAAGGTGAAATTCGGGAGAAAGTGGGCATGGCTCCTATGGATGACAAGATGCAGGAAGCGAGGGTCAGATGGTTCGACCACGTACAGAGGAGAAGCCCAGATACTCCGATAAGGAGGTGTGAGCGGTTGATTTTGGCGGGTACAAGAAGGGGTAGAGGGAGGCCTAAGAAGTATTGGGGAGAGGTGATCATGCAGGACATAGCAAGACTTCAGATTTCTGAGGACATGACCCTTGATAGGAAGGTGTGGAGGTTGAACGTTAGGGTTGTAGGTTAGGAGGTAGTTGAGCATTTTTTTACTCTGTACAAATGTTAGGCTAGTCTCATAGGATTTTGTCTTAGATTGCTAGTGGTTAATGTTATGTTCACACTATTCTCTCGTTTTTCATTGTGTCGGGCCTTATCTACTAGGTGTTGTTAGTGTTTTGCATCTATTCTCTATTTCTTATGTTGTTATCATTATTTCTATTGTTTTCTGTTGATAAGACTGATATATTGTCTCTCTTTTCGTCTTTTTGAGCCGAAGGTCTACCGAAAATAACATCTCTACCCAAACCCCACATGTGCAATTTTACTGGCTTGTTGTTGTTGTTGTATTTATACACCTATTCTATTTTCAATTGAGAAGTTTTAAAAATTATTTAAAATAAATCTATATATTATTAAAAGGAGAGGAAAACCACATTAAGCCAAGGGGTAACATCACAATAAACCACTTGGCGATCTAGGACAACATTAGTTAGGTTAGGTAATAATTAGTTTCTTTTTGAATTTAAATTTAAAAATAAATAAATTATGCATTATGTGTTGTTAATAATTAGTTACTCCTTTTGTATTTGAATTGAAACATATTTAAATATTTTTTACGAAAACAATAATTCTGTATATATTATTAAAAAGAGAGGAAAAAGCCTCTATATTAAGCCAAGTGGTAGCCTTACAATAAGCCACTTGGCAATTGAGGACAAAATTAGTTAGGTTACGTAATAATTAGTTTCTTTTTGAATTTAAATTTCAAAATTAATAAATTATGCATTATATGTTGTAAATAATTAATTACTCCTTTTGAATCTGAATTTAGACATACTTAAATATCTTTTTTACGGAAACAATAATTTTATATATTGAAAATTATTATTCTAAACCTATTCTATATTTAATTGGGAAGTTTTAAAATTATTTAAAATAAATAAATAAAAAATAAACTCACACTTCAAATTGGGGAGTAATTTCTTCCTAATACAGTAGTATATAGCTATTAAGAAAACTACCAATTCAAAATGCAAATATTTTCTACATATAGAAAGTAATTTGAATTCGAATTTAAAGATAGAAATATTATTTTAAATTTTCATATAGAAATATTTGAGTTGAGATAAAATCAAAGTTTCATCTGCTTATGGCAAATAATGAAAATAGCAATTATTAAGAATATTAGTAACTTATGAAAATATAGTATTTAAAATTATAATTTTAAATATGATAGTATTTCAATTATATATAAAATTTAAAATGAATAAAACTAATTATAATATTACAACAGAAAAATATAGAAATATGAAAATATAGATAATATGATGATATTTCAACTTTGAATCATTTAAAAAATAAAATAAATTAAGTAAATAATATCCAAAGATATTAGTGATGCACTTAGAAAATTGAAGAATTGTGAATAATAAAATAAAATTTAGCTCCAACAAGTTGGAGTTTTAAAATTATTTTAAAATCTATCTATATATTATCAAAAGGAGAGGAAAAAACTTCCACACTAAGCCAAGTGACAGCTTCACAATAAACCACTCGGCAATTTAGGACAAAGTTAAGTTACGTAATAACTAGTTTCTTTTCAAATTTAAAGTTTAAATTTTTTAAATTATACATTATATGTTTTTAATAATTAGTTACTCCTTTTGAATTTCAATCTAAACATACTTAACTACTTTATTTACGAAAAATAATAATTTTTATATATTAAAAAATTATTTATTCTGAAACATGTTCTATTTTAAATTTAATGAGAGAACAAAATAATTATATGATGCCAAGTAGCATAATCAAAAGATGACAGCATAGATTTTTAGGACAAAGTTCCAACAAAGTTAGAGTTTTAAAATTATTTTAAAATAAATAAATAAAATTAATGCCACTTCAAATTTGGGGGTGGTTTCTTCCTAATATGGTAATCTATATCTATAAAAAAAAAATGCCAAGTCAAACAGCGAATATTTGTTTTTTGATAAGGAAGATAATTTTTTTCCGAATTTAAAGATAAAAATATTATTCGAATTTACATATAAAAATATTTGAGTTGGGATAAAAGAAAAGTTCATTTGCTTATGGCAAATAACACAAAAATAATAATTATTGAGATTATCAATAGACTTATGAGAAAATAGTAAAATTACTTATCTGTTTATATTTTAAAAGAATTTAAAATTACAATTTAATTTAAATATGACAGTTTTTCAATTATATGTAAAAATTCAAAATGAACAAAATTAAATAATTGTGAACAATAAAATAAAATTTTTAAAAATAATTTTTTGAGAAGTAAGAAATATTTTTGTGCTATGTTAAAAGGAGTAGTGGGAAACGATATTAAGTCAAGTGTCGGGCTAATAAAATGTCATATTAATAATATTATAATAGTAGATAATAAAAATCTATAATAAAGAAAGAGAAGAAACAAAAATGTTATACGATGACAATATAATTTATTTTTCTTTAATTTCATGTAGTTTAGTTAATGAATTATTATATTGAGGAGTAAGATGCCTATTGAAATTCTATTAATGTGACATGATATAATATACTAAAAGGATAAATTATAATTTAAAATAATTAATATTCTTTAATATTGATTGTACATCTCGCAGGTTCTAATACTAGTTTTAAGATTAAAAGCCAGAGATCTGCATTAGACTTGTCTCACGTGCTTGAATGCCAAGGGCAAAATACAAGGATAACTGAAATTTAGGACAACTTTAATTTGGGTTCGGATAGAACTGCATCAGGCACAAAAATATGGCTTCTAAATGCAACCATATATCTTTTTTTAAAATTAGTTAGAATTAAGTGGCCATGCATATTCTTTGACCACCACCTTCAAGCTTCTTTCATTTGCAGCTTATGTCTCAAACCTTTCATTGTATATTTGTATGGTATTACAGTTATTTGATGTGAAAGCGTGAGGAGACCGGGCAACGATCTTCAAATGCTTATGCTTGATCTTTTACTCTTCTTGGATATTTGACCTTTTTAGCCAAACTTCGCAGAATCTCATTACATGCTGCAGTAATCTCACTACAATTACTAATAGTTGTTCAGTTGTAGATTTGTTACTCTTCAGTCTACACATACAAGGTTAAATAAATTTACATCAACAACCCCTTCTGCTCTTCGAAGAATATCCATCTAATGTGTCTAAACTAGCCCATGTGTCATATATGACCACTAAATTTTACATCATTTAACCCCTTCTGATCTTGAAAGTTTGCCCCTTTCTAATGTGTCTAAACAATGTGTCGGAAAACCATTTATATGTTCACAAAGTGTGTTTCACTTTGTTCCCTCAACTTGCCCAATCAAAATGTATGGAGGAATATAATTTTTCTCAATAAAGTTTAAAAAATGGCACAGAACTTTATGCCTTTAAAGGGAAGAAAAGCAACTTGGTAATAGGGCCCATGAAACAAAATGCATTTCATATTTATCCACAATCTACCAATGGGGCCATACCCCACGGAGGTTTATCTAATAGAAAAGCAATTCGACTATCAGAAAAAAAAAAAAGTCGTCTCTTCCTATCGGCCAACAAAGACAAGACACTGTGTGGTCAATATTGAGCGCTTCTCACGTGTACATCTTCCGAAATCTATGCTACAAGCACAGCCTTTTGGTATTAATACTTCTCAATTTTCATTGGTATAAATTTTTTGTATTCATATTATTATATGCTTTTTGAGGTTTTACAAATATAAAAATTAAATTTATTAATTATTAATCTGATTCTTTGATTTATTTTTTTGAAAAATTTATTATTTAATTAATTTTTTAATAAATAATAGGTGGATAACTGTTTTTTAAATAATTTTGCCACTATTATATAGAGCGTAGACTTAATTGGCTTTTGCTTAAGATTTTGTTACTCAGTCGATGCATTAACCCTAGTGCTGCTAGGATGATATTATCTTGGTTTTAACCAAATGTTTATTTTCTGAATAAGGTGTCCTACTAAAGGCTACCTTTCATATTAAAGAAATAATATTAAGGAAAATGTGGGGTTTTTTTTTCGTTTTGCTTAAAGTTTCAATTGTTATTTCATTATTACTTGGATAATGGACCACTTACTTTCTCCCCACAGGGCTCAGAAATGCCTGCTAATACCCACCAAAGGACCCCCCCCAAAAAAAGCCTTCGAAGAATGTAGAAAACAAAATCATTTGTACCTTACTCTTAGGCATTCCTTCAAATTAGTGGGATATTATAAATGCATTAATTCAATTGAAGTGGTTTAAATGAGACAAGTTTCAAATCTTCTTTTTACCAACAAAATTAAAACAAATAGCTCAACCTGCTAAATTCACCATCATTACCATTGAAACGAATATCATAGTTACATAAATGCATCGAATAGTAAAATCAGTAGTAAAACAAACTTTTCTAATCACCATAAATAAAAAACTGAATGAGTTTGTAGAAGTACGTAAAAATTAATAATGCAAAAGAGAGTGACCACCAGCGAAAAGGATAAATTTCCTTATCAAGCTGCTCTAAAGATATTAACACTATTAAGCCAAATGATATAATAATTTAAAATGAATATCAAGTGCCAAAAGGAAAAATATCAGAGATATTTTAGTATCGAAAAGGAAAAAATATAGATTATTGTTAGTAGGGGTGAGCATAATTTGGGGAAATCCGAAATTCTAATTTTTTGATTTTTGGTTTGGATTTTCGGATTACGGATTAGATTTTAGATTCAATTTTTAAAATTTTTGAATTTCGGATTGGATATTGGATTTGATACTTCAAATTTTTGGATATCCGAAAGACTGAAATTTTTATACTTTATATTTAGTCCATTATCCGTGTGCCAATGATAATAAGTTCAATACCCTACCCATTATATATTATCTCATATATTAAATATCAATTACTAAGTTACTGTTAGAATACTTTATATTTGGACATGATTTTACTATTGCCACTTCTTATCGGCCATATTAATGTCTCTGTTGTATTTTTTTGATAATCATTTCATTATTTCAATATTTTATTTTGATGGTTGCAACAAGAATGAGGAACTTTTTAGGTAATTCAACATGAATAATTCATTTGGATATTCACTTTTGTAAAAAGTAGAAGCATCTCAACTTATACGCTCAAAATAAAAAGTCCATAATATCCAATCTGATTAATCCAAAATCGAACTTAAAATATTCGATCCAATCCGAACTTATCTTGATTAAATTTAAATTATCATTTTTTCAATCCGAAAATCAAAAATTCAAACCAAAATTCTCATATTCAATTCGAAATGTCGGAACGCCTCCCTAATTGTTAGTAAGCAACTTGCAGGACAAGAAAAAATGAATCACCAATAATTTTGGATTTTCTTTTGATATTATTCGCTCAACGTTATATTGTTTTCACAAGGAAAGAATAATCTAATGAATTCACTTATATTCTAAAAAAGGATATAAAGAAAGTAGTTAGACAAATCGAGGTAAACAAATAGGGTAAACATTCTTGGCATCTTTCTAAAAATACTACTCCGAAATATTTATCATGTAGTGCATTTGGCTGCCATTGGCTAGAAAATTTGCACAAGGATTTAAAGGTTGGGGTTTATTTTGAATTCAATCAAAATATGCTTTTTATATAGGATTTACATTATTAATATATTACTATTTTTTAAAGATATATATATATATATATATGTATATATGAAAACAAATTTGAACTTTACGGATGCCGGTAATCCTTCTCGATATAATATAAATCTGCCTCTTGATTTGTTTATCATGAAATATATAATTGCATGTATTTTAGTCCAAATGTTTTTTTAAGCATGCGAGTATCTAAAGTTTACATGTCCGATTCATCCCGATTTATGTTGGACAGACACTCTAGGGGTAAATCATTTCGTAATAAGAAGCTTTTTATTCACAAAGCTCCAAATCCAAATATCTGGTGAAGGAAAGGTGGATTCCAATCACCTCATCATTTGTGATTCTCTCTAAAAACTATTTTTAAAATAGACTAATGATCTAAAAAATATTTATATAATTAATTTATTTAAAAATTAATTATAATTATATCGATTTAATATTAATAACCAAAAAAAAATGGTAAGTAACTCCTTGTAATAAGAAAATAATCAAGTCGTTTTAATCCTAGGAAAGGTAGAAGAAGATAAAAAAGGAAAAGAAAAGGGTAAATAAGGAATCTCATTAGAATCGTATTTTCCCACCATAATAATCCATACAGACAGATGTATATAATCAAAACTCAATCCTGTCTCTTCTTTCTCCATTTCTTCCCATAATAATAAAAAAAGTCTCAGCTGTTTTTCCGGAGAGAGAGAGAGAGACAAAGAAGAGAGAGAGAAATATGGATAGGGTGTTTTCAGTGGACGATGACATTGGCGACCACTTCTGGTCGACGCCGCCGACGGCGGACTTAAGCGTTGATTCCCCAACCGCTGGCGCCGCCGTCTCCTACTCGAAGATGATGAATCGCAGCTCTTCCGAATGGGCTTTCCAGCGCTTCCTCCAAGAAGCCACCGCCGCCGGTACCTCCACTTCATCTCCCCCTCAGCCACCTACAATGACGGCGTCTTCCTCGTCATCTTCGCACCAAAACGACGTCGTGGAGATCAAGGATGAGAATCTTTCTACTCCTAATTTAAATCCCAGTACGGCGTTGAATTCGAAGCCGGCGTCGTCGTTTGGCCTCGCACCTCCGACGAATATTGCCGTTGATTCCGAAGAGTATCAAGCATTCCTCAAAAGCCAACTCCATTTGGCTTGCGCCGCCGTTGCTTTGACTCGCGTAATTTTATTTTTAGTTTTTTACAAATTAGCTTTGAAAAATTTCGCCTTTCAAATAATCTGATTTTTATTTCAGCAAAATTGTAGAGCAATTGATTCACTAATGAAATTATAACTGCAATTTATATTCATAGGGCAAGAGTTTAAACCCTCAGGATTCAGGTTCTACAGCTCATGACAAAGGATCAGAGACTGCTAGTGCAGCTCAATCAGGATCTCACGTCTCCACTTTAGGCAAGTGTTATCTACGTATAATGTGATCTGCATGTAACATGCTGATGTCATCTTTCTTGCCACTGATTATGTATGATGTACTTTGATTTTGGTTTTTGTGTTACTCTGTGCTGGCTGTAGATTTATGTTGCTATCAAAAAGTTATACAAGATCTTTTCTATGAGGTTTTGTCGTGTTTTTTACTCGGAAATTTATGAAGATCTGTGCTTCCTTCTTTTTTTAGATATTGGTTTGGGATGCTGATGATTGATGGCAGTTGTATGGTTATGCGAACATCTCAATAAACCTGAGTGATTCCTGGATGAGGCAAAATTTGTCTGGATTTCCATTCATTCCAATGCCTGTGTCACTTTGCCATTACTTTCTGTAAAGTTAACATTCTTTTTACATGAAAAGGAACAAACTTTAAAGGAATTTGAACATTTAAGCCAAAGCAGGTGGACCCTTGGTCACATTACGTTATGGTTGTACTTGTACCTTATATTGCGGCTCCCTACATCTCTAAAATAATTGTCTATTTTATACTTAACATATTCATAAAAGTTTCAACAAATAAGAAAATTCATTAGAAGTTTATTTTAAGTAAGGAAATCTGTACCTCTGCCCGATGCATGTTCTCTGAGATTTTATTGAATTTAACAAAGTTCATCCATCATTCCTCATCTGCTATGACGAGCGTCTTCCAATCCGCAATTAAATGTTCTTTGATTTATATTCAAAACATTGTACCCGTAGTCGTAGGTAGGGCTGCCAAGTGCAAATAAATCAATTCAAGTTGAACATCTTGCTATTTGAGCTCAATTAACAACCCTTAGAGATAAAGTTACGGCTTGGTATTAATATGAATCTGATCCAAAAGTGGATGTTAGTAATCAAAGTTGGTTCACGAGCTCTATACAATGAAATCTAGCTCTTGGATACAAAGCTAGTATCAAGCACGAATTCATTGCATATGTTACCATTTAGACTTTAGCATATTTGTTTCGTCGACTTTAGCGTATTTAAAAATAAAAAATTGAATGCAGATTATGCTCATGAACAGCTTAATTAATACCTTAAGAAAATAATGTTTTAAAAGTTTAATTTGGGACACAATTAAGTGTGAAGCGGGCTCAAGAGGCCTCAGGTTGATCAGGGGAGAAAAAAGTTAACGGAACTAACACCCTAATAGGTGAGATATTGGGACCATGCACACTTACACCTTAGACTGTCCACCCATACTCCCCAGAACATTTTCTTTTTAAGTATTTAATCGGGATATTACTAGCATTATATGTTTTATCCTGTAATATAGAACTTATTTATTTAGGATATTGCCATGTTATGATGTCTATATATCTGGATCAATCTGCTCTTTCTAATTTATACTATTTTAATGTATTTACTGTAATTTTCATTTTTCATTTACTTAGCTAACTTTAATTTTTAAAAGTACAAAAAATACAAAATTCACGAGGCTTACAATCCTGGCTTTGGAGCTGATACCTTGCCTCATGATAGTTAAAACATTACCTTGACCTCCATCTTTTAGGCTTTTACAACGCTCTATATAAAGAAGCTTTTCAGGGTTTTGAAATATTAATTTTCTATTTCAAGTAGATGTCATGGTACTATGTACATGCATTTACTTGAAATAGAAAATTAATATTTCAAAACCCTGAAAAGCTTCTTTATA